>CANTUQ010000110.1:7597500-7969557 GCA_947683425.1 Excoecaria cochinchinensis
TGATAATAATAATAATAATAATAATAATAATAATAATAATAATAATAATAATAATAATAATAATAATAATAATAATAATAATAATAATAATAATAATAATAATAATAATAATAATAAACATTTATTCAATGCAAACCATATTTCTAACTTTAGTTTTTAGTGATTGTAAATTAACTTTAGTTTTCATATCCTAAAATACATAAACAATGCGGAAATTAAACCATATATTAAAAATTTATATATAAGATTTGTATAATACTAAAAGATAACACCAAAATGGCAAAAAGAGAAGGCAAAGTGAAAATGGCAAAAACATGATATTCAGTAGGCAAGCAGAAAAATTGATTTAAGTCACCATTATCGCAATGTGACCACATTTATATATTAAGCCCAGGGATAAAGGTGCAAATGCAACTACATATGATACATAACAACAGAAACAAGATGTGATTCTATATAAATTTAAATCAATAAGAATATTAACATGGCGATCGCGACATTATTGTACTGTTAGAATGTAGCATAACATTAAGGCTAAGGTTCCTAATGCATAACTTAGGATTATTTCTAATGCCGATCATGCTCTATTATTTTAGGTAGAGAGAAAAATTTAACCTATGATTTAGAGCATATTTGGGGCTCTGCTACTGATTAAGAACTTGTTCGCTCATGATTTAAAGTGTATTCACATTTAATGTCTAATTGATATGATTGCAATTCATTTATGGAGTGCATATTTTTGCATATTCTTGATGGTTTAAATTACTAAATACTTATTTCACATTCTTGATCAACAATTTTAATTATATTAGATGAATAGCTTTGTTATATGACAAAGCAAACTTCTCTTACTTAGTACTTTGTCTGCTCAAGTTAGATGGTTTGAGCAATTGGGATAGTAAGCTCCCATTAAAAGTTCTTTTTTTGAAAAATAAAAAAATAAAAAGACAAGGCAAAAGTAGTCTAGTCTAGTATTCAATTTGTTCTAATAAATAATGCTAAGGAATTGATTAAGCTATGATTAGATGTTAAACTGATTCGGCCAAAGTTCCTAACCATCCCAATAAGTTCCAGTTCCATATAAAATTCCATTTCTGCCTTTGCTCGGTACTAAGTTACTAAACGAATTGAACCAATAAATTAAAAGTGTTTCATATCACTAACATAGATCAATATTAGCAATTTGAAATATTTATTAGAGAAAAAAAGGATACCATTTTAAAATTTTAAGATTTTTTGAGCTGAATGCATATTTAGTTCTAATGGTTTAGGAATTGTTTTTGCTCAAAAATGAGATTAACATAATTTTCAACATCTTTTTCAATAAGTTGGATTGTTATTAATGATAATAATACAACATGTCCATTAAAACTTTTAAACTAGTTCATGAACTACCCATAGCAATGAAAAAAACCATTTTTTTTATTTCTTTAGGAAGAAGAAGATTTCAGGTAAGAGCATATTCTCTAAAATTTCTCTCTGGTTCAAAACCATAGCTTACTTACTAAATAGTATAGAAACTAAACAATGAAACTACAAATACATCCATAGTAGATAACCCATCCAACACCAAAGAATTAATCTCACCTATATCACTAAGGTTAAGCTAAACAAGTTAACATGTTGTAATGTTATGTCTAAGCTAGCAAAAAGTAATGTATAAAGGATCAAGCCTAGAAACAGATTGGGGGAGTTGGAAAATCAAAAAAATTAGCAAAACTTGTATTTTGACATCTACCCAAATAATCGTATATGCCAAAGTTCAAAAACAACCACTCAAATATCAGGTAAATATTAAATGAAAACTTTAAAAATATCATCTTTATTGAAATCAAAAGAAACCCAACTCAGTAAAAAAGATCCACAGCACAAAGATTCCATGTGATTCTTCTATTTGGCCTAGAGGAATGCATATGATTTCAAGTTAAATCAATGATAAAACAGCATTTACAACCATCCATTGAAATCCTCAAATAAAGTACATCAAGGGATGGAGTTTTGAAATCTAGAAACAAAACACACAAAAAAACATAATTGAAAAATATAAATAACACTAGAAATAGAGGCTTACCAAGAAGAGAGCCACTTTTTGCCATCCTCGCCACTTTTTGTAGACGGTGAGACCAGATCTGTGATGCAAAATGGCGGTGTAACGTGCGTCGGAACCCAGCAAGGGCCCTCGCTGTTGAATCCGCCTTTGGGATTCGAGGGATTGGTTTGCGTCTTTTGATCATGGGCGCCACGAGACATCATGGGTGTATTCCTCCCAATAGAATATTGAGAAGAACCACCTAGCCTCACTACGCCTATAGGCACCTTTGAGGTATCATGGAGTCGCCACCAAATTCACAAGGAATTGGGAATGGTCTCTAACCTCTTATTGGTCAAGACCAGAGATTGGTGTTCGGAACTCCCCTCTTATTCATGCTTTGGTCAATTATAAATGAGTCTTTAATTTCTTAAAATTCTACCTCTCTTCTCACACGATTGATGCATTTAAATTAAAGGTGCACAGAAAGCACGTAAAGGAAATAAAGGAAAGCGATAAAGAAAGCCGTAAATGAAGTAACTAAGGAAAGCGGTAAACACGCAAGCACACAATTAGATGAGAAACTCGGGGCGTAATACAACTCCAATAAAAGGAGATTTAAAAATATAAGTGGGGACGGAATACAATCCCCAAAACTAAATAACATTACCCCAAAATTAATTTACAAGGGCCCAAAAGGAGATGAACATAAATTTAAAAAAACAATCAAACAAAATCAAATATTAAAGAAAGACATACATGAATCGGGGCATTCATTTTTAAGAACATTGGTTCCTTCATGCTTATTGAAGGTTTAGGAACATTGGTTCCTTCTTGTTTATTTAAAGAGGTTTCAAAGAGCCATTTTGGTTGTTTGATGAAAACGGGGATGAGTGATCCCATTTTTGGAGAAAATTGACTCTTCGTTTTAATTGTGATGTTTTTATTGTTGGGCTAAAACAAGCGACATTGGTCCCAATTTTATTAGTAGAAATTCCAATTTAATTGTAGAAAATATTTTTGTAACTTTTTATCTCACGCGTGCATAAATAACATAATTATTTGCAAACAAGCACGACAAAAGGGGAAGGAAATGAGAAAGGTCTCACCAAACCGACGTGTCCTCCATGCGTCGTGGCCCAACCGAGAGGTCACAAGAAGCTCAAACAACGCGACTCAAATATAGATCTCAGACAAAAAATAATATCGAAATATTAGTAATAATTCTAGGTAAATTAATCATAAAAATGCAAACCATAATAATAATAATGATAATAATGATACTTAATAGTAACAAATACCCATAATAATAAATAATGTGAAATTGGACATAAATCAAATGGCATTAATGCCTATAATATTAATATGACTCAATTGTACCAATAATAAATAAAATAGTAATAATAATATTAATAATATAATAAATAATATTAACAACAATGAATAAAAATACTAAAATAATATAACAATAATAATAAAAATATAATAATAACACTAATGATATAAAATAAATAAACATGACATAAATAATAATAAATAAGTGAAATGATAGCAAAATGATAATGACCATACTAATAATAAATTAATGACATAACAATAATGGAGAATATAATAATCATAATAATACCACAATGACGATGGTAACAATAATAATGATAATAATAATAATAATAACAATATAACATCAATAAACCTAAAATAAATATATGATAATAATATAAATAAAAACAGAATATTAACAATAGTAAGTAAATAATAATAATAATAATAATAATAATAATAATAATAATAATAATAACAATAAAAATAATAAGGAATAACAAACAAATCAATTAGGACAAATAAATAGTGTACCACTAACAATATTAATCACATTAAAAATGGCCAATATAGAATCATATCAAGATAATAATAACAGATAAATGTAAAACAAAATAAAATTAAATGGGAATGGGTCCAAAGTGTTTACCCTCAGAATTTATAGATCGGAAATAGGATGTCTCAATCCGTTTCCCTTGTCGATTTTATTGCGGTGATAGATAGAAAATAAAAATATAAAAATTTGTATTTTTGAATAAATTAACTATAGAAAATATTTTTGGTGGGGTGAATGAGCCAAGAAAATTAATTTTTCTTGTTCAAATCAAACCCAAGATGAAATGTTATGGACAGGAAAAATAAAAAGATTAAAGCTTGAGAATAAAACTTAAGAATTTTTTTGAAGAAGAAAATGTTTCCTAGAGAGCAAAAGAAAAAAAAACTAGAGAGAAAAAAAGAACTCCAAAAACCCTTTCTTGAATAATAGTTCCCGTCCTCTAAATGAGTCCCAAAAACCCCTTTTAATTTTTGCCTTGGACCATAATAGGAAGAGGACAAAGTGCTTTTATTTTAGTTGATCCAAATTAGCATGAAAAGTTGAAACAATGCAAAGAAATCAGACTGGAAAAAAAGAAAGGGAAAAAACAGAAAAGGCAGTGAAGACTGCGGCCAAAAGTGGCCGCGTAACGCGGGACAGAGAGCGCGCAGGGGCGTCCGTCGCCCTACTGCGCACACGGGGGGGCGCGCGTGCCGCCCCGTTGCTGCGCGCGCAGGGGGCGACGAGCGTGTGGGAGGGTGCACGCGCCGCCCCCCTGCTGCGCGCACGAGGGCGCACACGTCACCCCTGTAGCGCGCGTGGGGGGGTACGCACGTCGCCTCCCTGCTGCGCGCGCAGCGCCCCGCTGCACGTTGGGTCGCAAGCGCAGGCCCCTGCTGCGCGCGCGCCCGTGCCTCCACGACGGGCAAGCCCGCACGCCCAGCGCGCAAAAATAAAATAAAAAAAAATTAAAAAAATAATAAAAAATAAAAATAAAAAATAAAAATAAAAATAAAAATAAAAATGGGAATAAGAACAAAAATAACTAAATAAATAAATGAGAGTAAAAATGCAAATTTTTGCATTGAAATTTTTGGAGGAATAAAGGAATTTTTTTTTCGACAAGGAGAACATCATTTTCGACACTTTTACTGGCAAGCATCATTTTCATCATTGGGTAATTCCGATCTTGGACCACCTCAGGACCCGGTGTCTATAGGCGGCAAGCTATGAGAAACGAGGCGTGAGGCAGCGGCAATAGCGAGACTGGATATGAGACAGAGGAGGGGACGGAGGAAATCTATGCCCAGCCAAGTGACAAAAGAGAAAGAATGCGTGAGAGGAAGTCGGGCAGCGGGGGAGTGAGCGGCAGGCCAGATCTGTAGGTGCAGATCTAGGCTAAGAGACCAAGAGAGAGAAAAAAAGAGAGAGGGGGGTGGGAGAGAAAAAATGGGGAGGGATTTTTTTTTATATGTGAATATTAGTGACGAAAATAATATTTCGTCGCTCAAAGACACTTTTACCTACGAAAAATCATATCCATTGGTGAATCCCTTTTTTGTGATGGAATTTGCATTATGTCTCTAAATTTTAGCGATGGATTGAATATTCCGTCGGAAATTGACTTTTTAGCAACATACTGCATATTTCGTCGCTAAATTGTGTTAGTGACGGAATGAATAATTCGTTGCTAATTTTCATGTTTTTCTTTGCAGCAAAAATTTGGCGCCACATTTACTGATGGTTTAAAGTTTCACTCACTAAATACCAACGGCAAAAATTAACACCCCATTTTTTAGCATCGGATTTTTTTTTTTGTCGCTGAATTTTTTTGTTAGCAATAGAATTTTTGTCGCTAATATTCTATCAGTAAAACTAGTTTTTGTTGTAGTGTATTTATTATATGTCATTAAAAAAATGTTGGACAAGTTTTAAGAACTTTCGGTGAAGTTAGGGTTCGGTTTGGTAAGAAAAACTCACTTAGTTATGCTAAAAACATGAGTTTACATGGTGATTAGATCATATCACACAGTGGTCAGGAATTTTTAACTACCGTGTGGCATGCTAGATTTGGAAAATCAAGAAGGCAGAACAATTTTACGTGGTGGTAAGTTTTTTAACATGGTGGTTAGGAATTCTTGACCACCGTGTGGGTCTTTTTTAAGGCTAATTTTGCTAGACATAATCATTTTACACGGTGGTCGGGATTGTCACAAAGTGGTAAGGAATTCATGACCACTGTGTGACCCTATTTTATTGCCTTATAAAACAGGGCAGAATTCCTAGTCCACTTTGTCTGGGGTTTTACACATAATAAATGACATTTTTAGGAAATAGTCTGTTCTTAACAAATATTCATCTATGTCTTAAGTTTCATATGCAGAAAAAGCATGCATTTTGAAATTATAGCTTAAAAGATATACCCTTTGGAACAGAGACTGCTCCCATTATAAGGGCAGCATCAGGTCTGTGTTTTTTATTGAATTAAGTAAGTGTGATAAATTCCTATTCTTGAATTTTTTTCTAATTGATTCTCTCTATTTTATTTCTTAAAGTAGAGTTATAGAAAGATTTGATTCATGATGAACAATGATTTAATTTGACGATTCAATTAAAAGAGTTTGGTTCAAGTACCCGGTTTGGGAATTTTCTCACGTGAATTTTGTATGTATTTGATTGATTGGAATTGAATTATATCATGAAATAAGTATGAATTTGATGGGAAAATGTTGATTAAATTTTGAATGTTGGATTAAGAGTCTATATACTTTGGGAATGATTTTTGAATAAATTTTGTTTTTGGTTCACTTGAACCACTTCTGGAATTTTGAACATAAATTGGTGTATAGAGCTCCAAATCGAATTATTCTAGTTGTAGAAGAACCATAAGAAATACACTATTAATTTATAGAAGAAATATAAATCTAATTCTATTTCTAAGATGTGTTAAAATGCATTTGAATGTCTAAACTGGATGTTGTCCTCACTGTTGGAGCAGTTTGTGTTCTAATAAGAATAACTCTTTGATATTATGTCCAAATTGGATAATTTTTATGCTACAATAAACTTAAGACATAGCATAAAAATTATTTAGAAGACATGTTTGCCCAAAAATGTTGTTTTCTTGGTGGAATTCCTTAATTAGGTAGACCTAAAATTCTGCCTATTGTCTAAAATTGCTCGATTGTACTGTTGAGCAGTCTGTGTTCTAATGTGCATAACTCTTAGATTACATGTCCAATTAGGATGATTTTTGTTCCATGATAACCACAAGACATAGTAAAACATACTTATGAGGGAATTCCTCAAACACAGTGGACTTAAAATTTTGTTAATGTTTCAGCAATATAAATTATGAGTTTTTACTTAAGTTCTTGTTGAACAGAAGTGAAGTGTTCTGGATGTATCTCTAGTTAGGCATAATAGAATAATGTGCAGTGTATAAATGTGTATAATAGACCAACATGTGAATTTTGAACTTGTAAGATAAGATTTGGATAAAATGGCTTATAATAAGTAGTTAAACTTGCCACATGATCAGTTATGAGTTCAGCATAGCAAACCCAATACCTCTTAGGGTATATGGGGGTGTTACATATAGGCCGAGATATGGTTTTGACATTAAAACTAGTTCAAGTGAACCTAAGTTAGATTCTATAAAATAAACTCCTCAAGGCATTATCACCCATTTTCATGCAAAATACTCTCAAATCAACATTCCAATAATCTTCCCATATCCATATCACACACAATAATCATTCAATTCATCTCAAACACATACATAAGGAAGTAAAAGTTCCCTGATAAGTTGCAATTATATTTATATTTTGGGTTATTTCTTGGCATAATTATTTATTTTCTATATTATTTTTAATCTTTATTAGTTATTTTCTATTATTTTATTTATTTTTAATGTTTTTATAGTTTTTAATAAGTTTTGGGAACTTTTCGGGCATTTTATTTCAATTCGGAGCTAAATTGGAGGTGAGGGGCTGATTCTAGGAGGAAATGGTGAAAAGGGCTGATTTTTCACTAAAAACAGTTGTGTTTTCAAAAACACTGCTGTGCTTTCAACCTAGATTGCCAAATTTCTAGCGCATAGCAATCTAGCGTCACGTGTTTTCTCGTCAAGAACATAACTGTGAACTTGATCTATGTTCAGAAAGTGTACTAAATCGACAAGTAATATAGCGAGTATAATTAAAGACCCGCAAATATCGAACCCAAGGGAAAATGGATTCTTAAATTAAATATTTATGGTTGAGTGGAATTAATCTAAGATGTACCAAAGTTGTTTAGTGGGAAGTTCTAAGCTAAGCAGAAAAATAAAATTATAAAATAACAATTAAATATAAAAATGTTTACCAAGAAATCAAATAAGGGTTAATTGGATGCTTAGGAAATTCTATCCTCATAAATGTAATTGAATATGCGTAAATGTAGACTATCATGAAATTCTAGACAACCCAACTAAACCCAAGCCTACCATTCTGGACTCAACTATTCTAATTAATATTCCTACCATTCCAGACACAGTTGTGTTTTCCAATGTCTACCAAATCGTGCATTTATTTAAGAACACGGCTGTGTTTTCCAAAACACAGCTGTGCTTTTCTGCAGACTATAAAAATAAAGCGTCATTTCATCTTTAGAGAGCGGTAGATTTAGATAAAGATAGGAGCAGACTTTTATTTTTTCTTTTAGGTTTTATTTCTTCGTCCTAAATTCTGTTTTTATGTAAGATTTAATTTTAGTTTCAATTTTGTTCTTAAATAATTTAGAGTAATTTAGTTTAGATTCATATTTTGGGATTCTAGGGGATTTCACGGTTGAAGAAGAAAGAGCCTCAAATCTATTTTTTCTCTCATCAAGGGTGTATTCTAAACTTTAATTTTCTATATTTGATGTTTATATTCTTGATGTTAGAGTAGTTTTTGTGCTTGGAAATTCTTGAATCATATTTTGTATTTTGGATATTTAGGTTTAATTAATATTTTCATGTTTTCTTTTATTTCTCTTGTTACATATGCATTTATGATGATGATTGGAGCTAAATCCAAAAATTGGTGTATGTGTAAATGCTCTGTTCTTATAATATTTGCATCTATTTGTCTAGCTGAGTCTGGAATGGTAGGCTAGATTTATAGTTATTGAATTTATTAGTTTTAGAAATGTAAGAAATAAATGGGTTTGAGATAGCTGAGTCCGAAATGGTAGGTTGTCTTGGATCTAGGATTTGGTAACTTGCGCTTAAGCTAATTAATAGGCTGAGTCCGGAATGGTAGGCATATTAATTAGAATAGCTGAGTCCGCAATGATATGATTGGGTTTAGTTAGGTTGTCCAAACTTTAATGATAGTCTACATTTACCTGTATATAATTACATTTATGAGGATATAATTTCTTAAGTATCCAATTCGCCATTGCTTGATTTCTTGATGAACATTTTTATATTTAATTGTTATTTTATAATTTTATTTTTCTGCTTAGCTTAGAACTTCCCTCCAAATAACTTGGGGACATCTCAGATTATTTCCACTCAACCATAAATATTTAAATTAACAATCCATTTTCCCTTGAGTTCGATATTCGCAGGTCTTTAATTATACTCTCTATGTTACTTGTTGATTCAGTACACTGGCTGAACACTGATCAAGTTTTTGGTGCCGTTGCCGGGGAAAAATAGTGTTGTTTGTTAAATATCTTTAATTGAGTTAGTGTGATAATTTATTTTTCTTTATTTTTGATTTGGTGTTTATCTTTGTAGGAAGGTTTTGAACCATTTTCAAAATGATGCAAGATAATGCTCATGATTATGAGTTGGCCCTTTTACTAGCCAAAATGAGTGATGTGATGAGGGAATTGCAAGAATTAAATAAGTGCATACACATTCAGCAGTTTCTTCTTCGCAATTTACACCATCTTTTGAAGATCCTCACTCTCCATGGATATCGCAAGAGTTTGACACCTCAAAAATCAAAGTCCTTCTAGACTATATAGAGTGTAGAGAGAAGCAATTTTAAGCAGAGAAGGAAGAGTAGAAGGCTACAATTAGAGAGAATCTATTGAGCCAAGAATTAGGGATCCATAATTTGTAATCCAAGCTGGAGCTTTTAATTGTCTCTTCGGGTTATCAAAGTGATGGTGGCGAATTAAGTCATGCACTTATGGTATTTACATCATATTTAGAAGATTTTGAGGACGGGTTGCATGTAGAAAAAAAGGAGCCAATCGTTTTGGAAGACAAATCTTGTGTTTTTTTGGGATCTTACTTCAATTTTTCTGTGCATGATATTACACCATAGGAGCAAAAGTTGTTTGATTCTCAAATGGAAGCATTGAATTCAGTCCATTTGAAGGATTTATTTAGGCTAGAAGAGTTGGTGTAGTTCATTTCTAGTGAGCCTAAGGTGGAGTCACACTTCATCAAAGACATAGAATTTCCTACCTTGGTGGCATTCGACATGTTTCTCTTGCTGAAGGACCATTATTTGGTTCACAAGCTGGTCCACCCCAGAGTAAAATGAGTCGAGTTGGGACTCAATAAACCAGAACTTTTCTAACCCTATCTCTTTAATTTTCTGTCATTTATTTATGTTTTTTTGTTTGGTATTTTAATTTTTAGTTATTTAGTTTTGAATTTTTATTTTTCAGATTTAAAACTTGTTCTTAAATTTTTATATGTTTAGAATGTTTAATTTGTAGGTTTTTAATTTATTGGTTTTATTTGGTTTTAGTTTGTTTTATTGAATTGATTTTTGACAGTTGAGAGTAATTTGAAATTTCAGTTCAGCTGCAATTTGTTCATTTTACACGGCCATTAAAGATTTTTCCCAACCATGTAAAATGCTACTAGAAAACAGCATGTTTGATTAAAAACATAGCTGTGTTTTTTTTAAAGTACAGTTGTGCTTTTGTGCTGCATTTAAATTTAGCATGTTTTATTTTGAACACAGCTGCATTTTTCATAAAACATAGTTGTGCTTTCATTCCAGCTTTCAATTAAAATGTTATTTTCATTCTTAGATCGCGTTGTGCTCCCACTTTTGTCCCCTGATCTTTTTTATATTTCAAAATTAAAATTTCTTCTCAATATTTTCTTTGATTGCCATTGGGAAGCCAAGCCACTTCAAGTAATTTTAAATTTAATTTTTCATGTAAGAGCTGTAATTTTTTCCTTTGGGTCATTCAACTTTTTCGTTTTCTTCCCAATTTTGCCTAGTTTTTTATTTTCCTCTTTTGTGCAAAAATTTCAGATCTTAATTAGGGATTAAGCACTCTCTCTCTTTTTCATTCTCTCTCTTTCAATTTTTGTTAGTTAGCTAGAATTGCTGCAAGTTCAGGTACGCTTCTTTCTCAAACTCAGTTCTTAATTTTGCTCATTTAAATTGGCATTAAACTTCAATTCTGTTTTGGTGATTTTGTTACTTTGATTTTGTTAATTGATGTGGGTTGCCTGTTTTGCATATTTGGATAGAATTTGGGTGCTGGGATTATTAATTTTCACTCAAAAATCCAGTTTAAGTTCATGCACGCCAACTGTTTGCTTAATTGCCTCAATGAATGTTCATGTCAACTTTATACTTCTTAACTGTTCTGTACAAAATTTTTTGTGCATTGATTCTTATCAAAGTTGTTAATGTGAACAATGAGGATTATTTTAGAACTGGTTGGCATGAATTTTGTGCTAAAACATCATGTAAATTTGTCACTTATGGCACTGTGATTGCTGGATTAAAACTGTTACCTTGCTGGAAATTTGTCAAATCTTAATTGAGAAGTTTGCTTAGGAATAGCCACTCTTTTGAGCTTCATTTTCATAATAATTTGTGTTCAATTTTGTGACTATAATTAAAACGAACTTGGACTTATTTATTAGTTTCTAGCATGGACTTATCTCTTAAATTTTCATTTGAAACGTATAATTTTAGGAGTTGGAATTTGAGTTTCAGTTGAAGGAATAAAATATTTTAATTGATTTGATTAACTTGGGCATAACAAGGATATGGGAAGAAATTTTGCAAGTTAAATTCAAATTGCTTAAGATTGTGCTTGGCATTGTTTTGCTTTATAATATTTGCTATTGCTTTAGTTCTTCAATGTGATGTAATGGATGATTGTGCTTAACTTGTGATGAGTTAAATGCATGTTTGCTAGAACCCAAATTGATGGAATTATGATGAGTTGCATTTTATGCTAAATGTCAAAATCTTGTTGTATGCAACTATAAGGCCCCAACTTTTACCCTAGTCGATTCAAACTGTAACACCCCATACCTATACGTAAAGGAGCTCACCTGCAAGTGAAGTAAGGGCCTGCATAGATAAGGATGTTACCAAACACAACATACATACATACATACATAACCAAAGCATGCAATAAAACCTCGCAATAGTGTAAATCAAAACTTTACACCTCAAATATAGGCCAACAAAAATTCTCAAAAACTCACTCCTTGATATAACGGAATATTCATTATAATAGGGGGGTACAATAATATCCTTATATAATTACAGAATTACATAACTGAAAGTAATACAAAATCATTTACATAACAAAAAGGCTTTACATCAGAGAACAAAATACAAAATACAAACACAAGGCGACAATAACCCTCTAATGTGTTGGCTCTGATGACTGCGGATTGGACTCCCACAAACTCGGACTGCTTCCGCACCTATACGAATGAAACACTCGTACTAAGCGATAACGCTTAGTGGGGAAAACAAAATATGAATGACCACTCACAGTGGTCGTCAAGGCAAAACACATACATATGACATACATATATATATAGTACAATCATGTCATACTTATATCAATTTATATTCATAAATACTTCATATAATACCAATATTAATATATCATCACGATAACAATTCACATTATTACACAAACACATCAGAATCAAAGGTAAGCCTGCAAACTCAGAGTAACGGATAACGAGTGAACACATTAGTACCCTGGGTAAGAACAAAAGCAACTTCTTTCATTTCATTCAAAACCATTTTCACTTGAAGGGATCTTAAACAAGATCCAAACACATCAGGATCGCGAGGACCCAAACAGTGACCTGATCAGGATCCAGAACACTTAAGGGGCTGTAGCTTACAGAACTCTATAGGCATGCCTATCTATCCACTAATTTGACTCTTACAGGCAAGACATAATTCAACACAATGAGCATATATAGAAGATATTAGAATACATTATAATTCATACATAATTGCACTAGCAAAGCATAAGGGAGCAACCATGCAAAAATAGAAAAACAAATTAGCATAAGAGAACAGGGGACAGTTGCGCTCGCGATGACCGTCGCGCTCGCAACAGAGGCGAAATTCGCCCAATACAGTGCTTGCAACAGCCCCCGCGCTTGCACGAGGAAACGCTGGCAAGCCTCTACAGCGTTCGTGATAGAGGGCTGGGAAGTACACTATCACCCTCGCAACAACAATCAGCCCAGCAGCTACTCGGTAACTGAGCTCTCTGTCGTGCTCACGACAGAGATGCCCATTGCTAGGAGCTCGGATGAACGGGCTCTGTCGTGCTCGCGACAGAGTCGGGTTTCCAGCTCCTTCAGCCGAAATCTGCAAAAAACTCTATGGCCAAACCATCCCCAACTAAAAATTAACTCATCCAACCTCAGCATAATCATCAATAGGCATTCAAAACATGTTATACAACATAAATCCCAAGTTTTATGTTAAATAACATGAATTAAAACTTCAATTTAACCAAATCAAACTAGAAATCCATTAAACCCACAATTTTGCCCAAAAACCAAACAAATTCATACCCAATCTAAATTTAACTAATAATATTAATCATATCACTTCAATTAATCATCATATACTTCAATTAAGCACAAATATACACATTTCCACTCTTAAATTCTAGAAATCAAACAAGAACATAAAGATGAAGATATACAAAAATCAAGCAATTTCCAAAATCTTGAAATCCTTAGCTCCAAATGATCAATGAGCTGAACTCCCACCAACAACTTCCCTTCCTTTGGGATCCTTAGGAAGAATTTCAGCTACAACAAGCCAAATGCACAAATTGCTTAACAAACACAAACCAACAACACCCACACACACACACCCAAGGAGAAGAAGAGGAAGAGGAAGAAGAGAAAACACACTTACTTGTTAGCACTTGAATTGCCAATACCCACCAATAACATACAGCAAAAGAGGAAAGGGAAAGCAACAAGGAGAAGAAGAGAGGTTTTGGCAAGGAAAGGGAAAACGTGAGAGAGGAGAGAATGGGAGCAACTGTTCTTAGCTTCCTCTCTCTCTCGTTTTCTCTTTCTAAAGACCAAGTCAACCTCTATCTCTACTTTCTCTTTCCTCCACTTGTCACTATCTTGTGGTGGGTTTTGACAACTCACACTCTAATCCTTCTTTTCCTCACAATACCCAAAGAAATCACACAATAAAAAATAAAACATACAAATATACCCTTAAAACTCACACATACACATGCTCAAAACTACTAGGGTAGAAATCGAAGGGTTAGGATCTTTGTCTCGGACTCAATTTTCCCTTCTTACCAAAATGCAAAACCTTCTGCCAAGGTGACACTTTCAAGAACACTTTATCTCCAACATCAAACTGAATGTCTTTTCGCTTCAAATTAGTGTAGGATCTTTGTCTGTCCTCGGCTGCCTTCAAATTCTGCTTTCGGTATCCTAACTAATTTTGGCCCAACAAAAGAAAGTTCTGACAACTCAGTCCAATAAACTAGAGTCCTACACTTCCTACCATATAGGGCTTCATACGGTGCCATCCCGATGCTCATCTAATGACTGTTATTATATGCGAATTCCATTAAGGACACATGGCTATCCCAACTACCTGAGAAATCCAAAACACAACCCTGAAGCATATCCTCAAGAATCTGAATAACCCTCTCTGATTGCCCGTCAGTCTAAGGATGAAAAGCAGTGCTGAAATTCAATCGGGTACCCAAAGCTAACTGTAATTCCTTCTAAAATTTTGACGTAAATCTTAGATCCTGATCTGACACAATCGATGATGGAATTCCATGCAATCTGACTACCTCATTCACATAAATCTCCGCCAACTTATCCATCGAGTAATCAAGATGAACTGGTAAAAAGTGAGCCGACTTGGTGAGTCGATCAACTATAACCCAAACCGAATCATGTTTCTGTTAAGTCAAAGGCAAACTCGATACAAAGTGCATAGTAATATTGTCCCACTTCTATTGAGGAATAGGTAAAGGATTGAGCAACCCAGATGGAACTTGGTGCTCAGTCTTTACCTGTTGACAGGTCAAGCACTTGGAGACAAAATCCACAATATCTCTCTTCATTCCGGACCAGCAGTAGAACTCTTTCAAATCATGATACATCTTTTCACTTCCAGGATGCATAGTGAAAACCATCATGTGTGCCTCAAGCAAAAGCTTCCTCTTCAACTCATCATTATTAGGCACACATAAATGATTTCTATAACTTAGCACCTCCATCCTTAATAGAAAAGTCAACCTGCCTCTCCTTTGGGCCACTTGCACAATTTGCTGCAACTTCGGGTCATATCTCTGAGCATCAACAATCAACTGCTTCAGAGAAGACCAAGCTTTCAGTTGGGCAATCAAAACTCCATCGGAATCTAATCTCCATCTACCCCGATGCAAAGATAAGGCCGAAATCGATTTCCTACTTAACGCAACTGCAACCACATTTGCCTTACCTTGGTGGTAATCAATAATGCAATCATAGTCCTTAAATAACTCTAACCACCGTCTCTGCCTGAGATTCAACTCCTTCTGAGTTAGGAGATACTTCAAACTCCTATTGTCGGTGAAGATCTGACAAGTCTCTCCATACAAATAGTGTCGCCAAATCATAAAAGCGAACACAACTGCTGCCAACTCCAAGTCATGCGTCGGGTAGTTCTGCTCATGAGGCTTCAACTGCCTAGATGCATAGGCTATCACCTTACCCTCCTGCATCAAGACACAACCGAGTCCAATACCAGATGCATCACTGTACATAGTTTACTCTTTACTCGAAATGGATTGAGTAAGTACAGAAGCCTCAACTAACATCCTTTTTAGCTGATCAAAACTTGCCTGACACTTGTCAGACCACTCAAACTTAATTCCTTTCCGAAGATACCTAGTAAAAGGCAAAGCAATAACCGAAAACACCTTCACAAATTGCCTATAATAACTAGCTAAACTAAGGAAACTTCTGATTTCCGGTATATTTCTCTATGG
Organism: Excoecaria cochinchinensis; assembly: GCA_947683425.1. NCBI lineage: Eukaryota > Viridiplantae > Streptophyta > Magnoliopsida > Malpighiales > Euphorbiaceae > Excoecaria > Excoecaria cochinchinensis. Next base: position 7,613,637 of record CANTUQ010000110.1, read on the forward strand.
TTTCGAATTCACTATCGCTTCCACCTTAAACAGATCCACTCGGATACCTTCCAAGTAAACAATATGCCTGAGGAAGGACACTTCCCTCAACCAAAAGTCACACTTGCAAAGCTTAGAAAAAAGCTGATGATCCCTTAACACTTGAAGCACCAATCTCAAATGTTCCTCATGCTCACTATCATTCCTCGAATATACCAAAATATCATCAATGAACACAACTACAAAGCTGTTGAGATATGGCCTAAACACTTGGTTCATAAAATCCATGAAAGCCACTAGTGCATTGGTCAATCCAAATGGCATCACTAAGAACTCATAATGGCCATATCGAGTCCAAAAAGCAGTCTTAGCCACATCCACATCCTTAACCCACAACTGATAATAACCTGACCTCAGATCAATCTTGGAAAATACTCCAGCTCCCCTGAGCTGTTCGAATAAATCCTTTATCCTTGTCAACGGATACTTGTTCTTCACAATAACTTTATTGATCTGCCAGTAGTCAATACACATCTTTAAGGTGCCATCCTTCTTCTTAACAAACAAAACTAGAGCACACCATTAGAGAAATGCTAGGCCGGATAAAGCCTTTATCCAATAGCTCCTATAATTGAGTTCTTAATTCTCTCAATTCCACAGGAGCTATTCGATAAGGAGCTTTAGAAATAGGAGTAATGCCTGGCGTAATCTCTATGGATAACTCCACCGCTCTCTCCGGTGGCAAACCCAATAACTCTTCAAGGAACACACCTACAAACTCTTTCACCACTAGAATATCCTGAATCCTAACTTGACTCCTCTTAGAGTCCAAAACCAATGCCAAAAATGCCTCACACCCCTTTCTCATAAAGCGCCTTTCTTGCATCACTGAAATCACATTACCCAATGAACTAGATCCAAAACCCCTCACAACCACAGCTGACTGACCACTAACCTTAAGAACCACAGCCTTCCTATAACAATCCATTACCACCCGGTGCTTGCATAACTAGTCGATACCAAAAATCATATCAAACTCGTGGAAAGACAAACTAATCAAATCCACGGGAAATTCTATTCCTTGCACCAAAAGAGGACAATTCATAAACACTCTACTCACATTGACACTACGCCCTAAGGGACTGGTCACACAAATCTCATAATATAATTGCTCCACACTAGGCAATTTAGAACATAATTCATTAGAACATAAATATAAGTGTGTGGACCTAGGGTCTATTAGAGCATGCAATTTAGTGTCAAGGAGTAGAAACTTACCAGTAATCCCGAGCCCTCATAGCATAAGCTCTTGTTGGTGCCACTAGCAAGCGATCTACCGACTAAGTTGAAGCACCCTTTCTAGGCCAACCACCATGACCTCGACCTCTACAGCGGCCTCTACTAGCATGAAGGGCATTAGACCCCGCTCTACTCGCTTCTTATCTCCCTTGGGTATTCTCAAACAAATTTGGATAGTTGGCCAAGAAGTGATCTGTGCTGCCACACCTAAAGCAGCCACCAGTCAACCAACGGCACTCGCCCGGATGGTGCTTACTACAATGAGAACACTCCTGCACCACATCACCTTGACCACCAGAACTACCTCTACCAATTCTAGAACCTTGAGAAGATCCTTGTCTTCTACCGCTGTAGAGGTCGAGGTCATGGTGGTTGGCCTAGAAAGGGTGCTTCAACTTAGTCGGTAGCATGAGGGGCATTAGACCCCGCTCTACTTGCTTCTTGTCTCCCTTGGGTATTCTCAAACAAATTCGGACAGTTGGCAAAAAAGTGATCTGTGCTGTCACACCTAAAGCAGCCACTAGTCCAACAACGGCACTCGCCCGGATGGTGCTTACTACAATGAGAACACTCCTGCACCACATCACCTCGACCACCAGAACTACCTCTACCAATTCTAGAACCCTAAGAAGATCCTAGTCTTCTACCTCTTGAAGCAGGGCTAGGAGTAGATTCATCTGGAGAATTCCCTTGGAAACCCCTAGACCTCTTCCCAGAAGATGAACCTCCACAAAAAGCATTTCTCTTCTGAGCTCTCTCCCTTAAAACAGTCTCTGAGCGCTCCGCTCGCAAAGCCGCTTGCACAATCTGATAATAACTAACTGTCGGGGCACTCATCAACCATATCAACATTGCCCTCAAAGTCTCATTAAGGCCCACTTCAAAGTGCTAGCATCGAAAATCTTCCGTGAGAACTCCTGGAGTCGCATACTTGCTAAGCCGGTTGAACTCCTTCTCATAATCAACCACCAATAATGCCCTTTACTTAAAACTCAAAAATTGTGCCCATCTAGCTTCCTTGTATGCCCTAATCACATACTTACCATGAAATTCCCTCTCAAAGAACTCCCACATGACTGGGTCGGGCAACTATAGTTGACTCAGAACTAATCTCCACCAGTCATAAGTAGAACCCTGCAAAAGCGAAATCACACATTCCACTTGCCTATCCCGAGGACAGCGGATCTCTTCTAAAACCCTCTTTACCTTCTCTATCCATAGCACTACCTTATCGGACTCATCCAAACTTGTCCCATAAAAGTCCTCAGCTCTAGACTTCCTCACACTCTCTATCAGAGCTCTCGGGGTTGTCACCCTTTCTAAAACTCAAGCCATATCCTGATATATCTTTAACATAGCCTCAAAAGGTATAGTTGGATCCTCAGGTTGCACCCTAGCTGGTTGAGTAGGACCCGACACAGATAGATCTTGCTCTTGGGGATTCGAACTCTCTACTGACCTATAATGGCCCAAATACCGGTCTAGAAGTGTCAGTAAATAATTTCAGTGTTATCATGATAATCGCAGCGTTGAACAGTGTAGGGAGTGAGTTTGCCAGTGTCAAAGTTTAGTGTTAAGTGTGTTAAAATTATACTGATTCCGGGTCAGGTGACACTGGGGTGGCTATACAATGAACCCGGCTGTCCGGCATCCGAAAAATTTTAATTTCACAAAAATGATATGTGGGCCGTAAGGAGTCTAGTGATGAAATCGGAACTAAAAACGGAGTTAAACTGACCTCCGAAAGTCATTTTGAAGTTGGCCTCCGGTTCGGTTCAATATGAACCGGAGTTTGACCGAGGGGTTATATATAGTAAATAAGGCCCAATGGATGTTGGGTGTGTAGAATAAGGCAATAGAAGTGTTATCTGTGAATTTTGACAGCTTTAGAGTTGTATTTTACGGCAGAAGAAAAATTGATCGAATCGGACCGGTTTAAGTGAACTGAGCCCCAAATAGACTCCGATTGAGCTGAAAATTTGTAGAAAGCCTATTTTTTATGTTTTAAGATCAATAGAATTGGTTAGAAGTGAAAATAATAAGAGAAACATATAGCTTCTTTGGAAAAGTATAATTGAACCGAAAAACCGAAATTTTTGTTTAAATCGGTTGGACCACCTTGGTTGGAATGGTTTGGTTCATTTATGGAATATATAAAGTAAGGAGAGGCCAGATTTCTCTAGAAAAATCCAGCCAAAACCTACCTCCTTCTTCTTCTTTCAAAACCGTATGTTATTTTTTATACTTTCCTCCATTTCTCTTCATTTTTTCTTCAATACTTCTCCAAATCTTAGCCCCCCAAACAAATATAAGTCCCTCTATAACATAAACACAGCAATTGGAGTCCATTTGGAGCATTGAAAGTGAAGAAAACTAAGTATTCAAGGTTATGCCCTAGATTTGAGGTAAGAAATTTAAGTTGTTTTAATTTATTTTATTGGTCCCTATGGGGGGTTTTTGAGGGTGTTGAACACATTTATGATGTTAGATTTCATATTGGAAGTTTGGTTTTAAAGTTATGTGGATTTTTGAATTCGGCCACCTTAGGGAATTAAAGGGAATGATGGAGTTTTAAGGAGTTATGGCATGGAAAGCATGTTTATGATGTGGAGAACAAGAATCTAAGGTGAGTGGATGCATTATCCCTCCTTTTCCATTGATTATGTGCGAATTTTAGGTTATGTCTAAGTGTGAATATGAGATTTAGGCATGCTTAATTAAATTGAACTTGATAATCATGTTTAGTGGACTTAAATAAGTGTATAAATATGCTTGGAATGAATTAAAACATTATGGTATGAAAACCCACATGTAGGTCGAATGGTAACTTAAGCAATTCATAATGTATACATGACTTATATGGCATATAAATGATGGATATAACATGTATAACATGCTTAGTGCATCATAGAGTTATTAAAATAATTAAAATAAATTATAATGAAATGGTAAAGTTGTGGCCGAATGGAATATTAAGGAAATAATGTGTTATGTTGTGTAACATAGCAAGAAAATGAAGTGTATGACAAAATAAGTGTGATGGCATAATGTGATGTTTATATGAGTATTGATAAACTATTGCTCTTAGTAGTTGTCTGGTAGAAAAAATCTTATCCAAGATATAATTAGCTAGCCATAGGGATTCCACACCGCGGTACGAGTCATGGCGACTCTGTAACACCCCTAACTCCACCACGTAGCATAACGACAGATGAAGAGCTACAGTGAGCGGAGGGTGCTACCAGACCAAGACACACATGGTAATACAGAAATCAGAGTAATAAAATTTCTAACATCATAACCTCTAGACATGCACATTCTAAGCTTATCTCACACACAACATCGTTCGCACTAAAGTTTATTACATCTCAGATAAATGCTAACTCAATAAACTTATTTACAATCTGACAATCAATAAAAAAAACATTCTATAACCTCCACCGACTTATTGACCAAAGTCACAGAGAACCGCTGCGCTATTCTAATCTCCTAACCTGCACGGACAAACAACCGTGCTAAGCGATAACGCTTAGTCAAACGAAACAAATAATGGGCAGCCACTCATAGTGGTTGCGGAGGCAAACACATGTAAATCAATATATATATAACTACATGAACATAAAGTACACAGGTTAAAGCTAACATAAATTCATATTCTATTTCTCGTACGAAACTTAAACAATTCCTATGTACATTTGATTACATACCATAGCCAGAATTTACATTATTACCTAAGTAATTTACAGGGACATTATTCATACTCATTGCTTGCTTAATTCATTTAATTAACCGTGAGAATAGTTATGCCTCCTAGGTTACCAAAGATACATTTGCTAACGGGGCAAATTAAGTCATAACGATTCCCATTAATTTTAACATTTCCAAAATCATGCAGATTAGAAAATTAATGCTTACGTTAGAACATTACATTTGTTCAAACCATTTATTGCTCAAATCTAAACAAAACATTAGATTACCAGATTTGGTTCGAGATTGGAATGTTATTCCAGGTTTCCTACGTATCCCTATGGTTGGGGAATCAGAACCACGTAGTTCTACATAAAACCTTATATACTTATTCTAGGTTCAATTATAACTCATTTCCTAAATTCGGTGTTCAGTGATCAATGAAGTGCAGTGCAGTGAAAATGGTCCCATTGGGATCATTTTATAGTGAAATGGGTCTGTGGGGCCCATGTCCCGCATATCCAGTCAGTAGATTTTCTATCGGGTCCATACTAGGGGCATTCTGGTAAATATATAGTAAAAATGGTAAAAATAGTGAAATTGGTGAATTTGAGTGAAAATTTGGATTAAAATGAAGTAAATAAAAAGTTTAAGGGTAAAACGGTAATTTTCCAAAAAGTTGGTAAAAATTGGTGAAAATTGGTTAAAAGTGTAAAAGGAAGGGTAAAATGGCAATTTTGGTAAAATATGAGGTTAAAATAGTGAAACATTGAAAAAGTGATAAAATGGGGACTAAATTGTAATTTGACAAAAATTGTAAGTTTAAGAGTGGAAAAATAAGGTAAAAAGGGCAAAATTATAATTAAATAAGTTGAATATGATTAAAAGTAGAAAATGGAAATAAAAGAGGTGAATAGTGTAAATATTTAATAAATAAGGGCCTTTTAGTAAATATGTAAATTAATAGGGACATAAGAGTAAGTATAGTAAATGAGAGGAGATAAGTAGTAATTTGGTAATTGTGGGGACATAATGATAATAAAAGGAAAAGAAATGACATAAATGGAATTAATAGAAAAGTTAGGGATATAAGTGGAATTAAGTGAAAAGGTTAAGTGTTTAAATAGAAATAAATAGTAAATAAAGAATTAAGTGTGTTAATTAATTTAATGATGTAATTAAGTAAATGAATTGTGTAATTAAGTGAATAAACTATACTTTATGTGATCTGCATAATAATTAATTAAATGAATATAAAAGTTAATTGAGTGAACTAAATGGGAAAAATAATAATGATAATAAGTGGAAATAATAGATGCATATAAATTAGGTGAATTAAATTAATTAATTTAGCTTAGGAAATTAATAGATTGGTAACCACCACTGGGCATTCTAATGCTCAGCACGTAGTTGTTTTACTGCGTGTAGGTACCCCGTAGGATTGGAGCAGTATACATCAGTTCGGAGAGCAAGCAAGGAGAAGAATTTATCTTTTGTTTTTGTATGCCTATTAGTATATTTCTGTGGCATGTATATACATTTACTCATGGAGGTATTGGCATGTAATATTTATTATGATGCGATATATTTATCTGTATGGATATTGTGGTGGAAATGTGAATGAAAGACGGATGGGATGTATGTCTGTAGGAGAATCTTGTTTTATGCCCTTGCCGGGGCAATGGATAATTGATTTTGCAGGTTTGGGTAGTGCAAATTATAAGCCGTTATACTGCCGAAATTTTTACCAAAGGAATAGTGAACTAGATAGTTATAAGTTATCGTAAACTAACCTATGGAAATGTTAATTGCTATAAATGAAAATAAATAAATTAAAGTGAGAAGCAAATTTTGTAATAAATGATATGATAAAAAAAAAATATTTTGACCTGTAAATTCACTAAGTGATAACTAATAATCGATCATGGTAATTGCACAGTATCTTAGGGGCGGCAGCATACATATAGGGTATAAGGGTGTTACAATTTCATAGTGTAGTGGATCTGTGGGATCCACATCCCGCATATCCGATCAGTAGATTTTCTACAGGGTTATACTAGGGGCATTCTGATAATTATGTGACAAAAGTGATTAAAATAGTGATAAAAGTAAAAATGGGTGAAAAGGGGACTAAAATGGAATAAATAGAAAGTTTAGGGGTAAAACGATAATTTTATAAAAAGTTGGCAAAAAGTAAGAAAGTTAGGTAAAAAGTGTAAGTGTAAGGGTAAAATTGTAATTTTGGCAAAATATGAGGTTAAAATAGTAAATTAGTAAAAAAGTGATAAAATAAGGACCTAATTGTAATTTAGTGAAATATATAAGGTTAAAAGTGGTAATTTAGTGTAAAAAGGATATAATAGTAATTAAATAAGTAAATAAGGGTAAAAGTGTAAAATGGGAAGTAAATAAGGTTAAAATGGTAATTATTGAATAAGTGAGGGCAAAATGGTAATTAAGTGGAAAATGAGGACATAAAGGGAATTAGTGAAAAAGAAAGGACGTGGATGGCATTATAGTAAAAGTAAGGACATGAATGTAATTAATGTAAAAGATGGGACATAGGTATAATTAATGGAAAAGTTAGGGACGTATATGGAATTAAGTGAAAAGATTAAGGACTTAAGTGTATGTAATTATCATTGGTGAAGTAATTATGTAATATGTATATATTTAATGTAATTAAAGTGATTTAATAAATAATATGGTTAAAATGAGATTAATTAATGAATTAGTATAAAAATATGTTAATTGGCAAAATAGTAGTATAATTAATTAATTAATGAATTTAAGTGGATTATCATATGGAAGAAATAATTGAATAAATTATTGTATTTAATCAACTATAATGTAGTTAGTGAAAATTTATGCATAAGTGCATATATGATTTAAATGAGTGGTTTAAAGAGTAAAATGTAAAATTGTTAGTTAATAATAATTTTAAAAGTGAGACTAATTATAAATAGTGGTATAATTATAATTATAGTGAATTGGAGTGGTAATATTGAAATTAATAACTAATGAGGGACTAAAGTGTAATGTGAGGAAAATATTATAGTAGTGACTAGATGGAAATTATATGCTAAATAAATAATAAAGTAATGTAATAATGAAATTAAGTAATGACAAGTTCGTAATATATGCTAATTGAAGGCTAAATTTTAAATTGTCACAAAGTAAGGGGCTAAATGGTAAATTGGAAATAATGAGACTAAGGAAGGGATTAAAATGTAAATATGCAATAAGAGAGATAATAAATGTGTGTCTATGATTAGTGAGCGAACAATTGAGAATTTTAGTATAACATTGTTTGATTAAATATTAAGTGAATAAGGGATTAAATTAATTATGATTTAACTACTATGCTAGTGACAATGAAGGATAAATAGGTACATTAATGGGGGTTATTGTAAATAAGTGAAATTTATTGGACTTAAACGTAATTGATTATAACAATGCTGGTAATAATATTTAAGTGTAAATGGAAAAAAATAGACTACAAAGTAAATAAATAAATTGGTTTTATGTATATGTAAATTAAGAGATGATATTTGGAAATAAATAAATAATAAGGTAGTTAATAATAATAATATAAGTCAAGTGAAATGGAAAGATAGTGTTTTAAATTGTAAGAAACATAGAGAGATTAAATTGTAAAATTAATTATTAAGAGGCTATAGTGAATAAAAGTACAGTGTAAATTAATTGAATAAAGGTCATAAGTAGGATTGGCAAATTATAATTAGAATATTAGAAGTGCCTAATTGAGTATATTGGGAAATAAAGATTTTCATAGTAAAAGTGATAAAGGATATAGCGATTAATAAATAGCGTTAAGATAAAAGAAAATAGACTGACCATTATTGTGAATAATAATATAAGTGACCAAAGTCGAATAAAAAATATTATATTAGTAATGAAATTTATAATGACGTATATGTGGATCAAATGAATAGTAAAAAGAGACAGTTATAGGTCAATCGATAGCTAAATAATAAGTGAAAATTTTTAAACAAAACGAGTGTCTAAATGAAACGAAGTTGATAATTGATATTGTAATGTAAAATTATTGATAAGTGTAGAATCGAAATAGTAAAGAGAATGTTAGAAATGCAAAGAAAGTAATAGTATTTGATCAGTATTACTAGTAGTGAAATAATGACAAATTATTAAGTTGATAAATAATTTAGTGTCCGCAATTAAATTATAATTGAGCATCCAAATTAAGGAAAGAATCTAATAGGTTATTTACAAAGATAAAAGTATTAAAAAGAGATACATATGAAATTGATCGTAAATGACAAACTGAATAAGGTGTTAAGTGACAAGAGTTATTAGTGCACATGATAAAGTTAGTGATAATAGTAATGAAAAGAATAGAACAAATAAATAAGGTAAAACACCGAAGTTGACAAATAATAGTGAAATTGATGACTATAAAAATTAACAGTTTAAATGATAGTGAAAACAATAAGTGCGCAGATTAACAGTACAAATAACGGTGAAATCGATAAATGTAAAGGTTAACAGTGTAAGTGATAGTGAAATTGTTAATGGTATGTTAGTGAATAACGAATTGCAGAGTAGTGCTAAAAGTAAAGACATTGATTAGTGATAATAGTGACGGTGATAAAGATAAAAATAGTGAGCGTCGCAAAAGTATGCTATAAACTATTTAAAAGATTTAGAAATAATTGACCCCATAACCTAAATACAATAAAACAATTAAGTGATCAAGTATATAGGATTAGTATGGAAAACTTAGGATAAGTATCCACCACTGGGCATTTTAATGCTTAGCGCGTAGGTGTTAAATGGGCGCAGATTATAATAGTTAGACGTGGCCGAAGACGTAGAAGCAATTGAAGATTGAGCAACAACAAGTACCGAAGGATTTGCATGGCATGTATACGAGCGTGGTTTGGGAAAGCTATGGTATGGGTAGGTAATTTATGTGTTAATGTATTGTTATGTTTGTTAAAAAAAAAATTCAGAGCTTTCAACTGTATCATCAGTGATTGGCAATGCAATGCAGTGATGTGACATCCGGTATCCGTATCATTTACGGGTATAAGGGTATTACATAAACTCTCAAGGGACCCATACGTAAACTCCATCTAATAAAAAAACATAAAAATCTGCATCAGGCCAACACAATCCTAGACAAAATTCTATTCTACAGTCACCCAGAAAAGTCTAAACCTGAAAAGTCTAAACCTAATCTCTGATACCAATAAAATTGTAACACCCCATGCCTATACGTAGGGGAGCTAACCCGTAAGTGAAGTGAGGGCCCGCATAAATAAGGGTGTTACCAAACACAACATACATGCATAACCAAAGCATGCAATAAAACCTCGCAATAGAGTAAATCAAAACTTTACATCTCAAATATAGGCCAACAAAAATTCTCAAAAACTCATTCATTGATATAACGGAATATTCATTACAATAGGGGGTACAATAATATCCTTACATAATTAAAGAATTACATAACTAAAAGTATTACAAAATCATTTACATAACAAAAAGGCTTTACATTAGAGAACAAAATACAAAATACAAACACAAGGCGACAATAACCCTCTAATGTGTTGGCTCTGATGACTGCGGATTGGACTCCCACAAACTCGGACTGCTTCCACACCTATACGAATGAAACACTCGTGCTAAGTGATAACGCTTAGTGGGGAAAACAAAATATGAATGACCAAACACATTAGGATTGTAAGGACCCAAACAGTGACTTGATCAGGGTCCAGATCACTTAAGGGGCTGCAGCTTACAGAACTCTATAGGCATGCCTATCTATCCACTAATTTGACTCTTGTAGGCAAGACATAATTCAACACATTGAGCATATATAGAAGATATGAGAATATATTATAATTCATACATAATTGGATTAGCAAAGCATAAGGGAGCAACCATGAAAAAATATGAAAATAAATTAACATAATAGAATAGGGGACGATCGCACTCGCGACAGAGGCAAAATTCACCCAATACTGCGCTTGCGACAACCCCTGTGCTTGTGCGAGGAAAGGCTAGCAAGCCTCTATCACACTCGCGACATAGGTTGTGCTTGTGGCAGAGGGCTGGGAAGCACACTGTCGCGCTCGTGCTCACAGATGTGCTAGTGACAGCAATCAGCCCGGCAGCTGCTCGGCAACCGAGCTCTTTTCGCGCTCGCAATCGAGGTCGTACCTGCGATAGAAATGCCCATTGCTAGGAGCTCGGATGATCGAGATTTGTCGTGCTCGCGACAGAGTCGGGTTTCCAGCTCCCTCAACCAAAATTTACAGAAAACTCTATGGCCAAACCATCCCCAACTCGAAAACAACTCATCCAACCTCAGCATAATCATCAATAGGCATTCAAAACATGTTACACAACATAAATCCCAAGTTTTATGTTAAATAACATGAATTAAAACTTCAATTTAAACAAATCAAACTAGAAATCCATTAAACCCAGAATTTTGCCCAAAAACCAAACAAATTCATACCCAATCTAAATTTAACTCATAATATTAATCATATCACTTCAATTAATCATCATGTACTTCAATTAAGCACAAATATACACATTTCTACTCTTAAATTATAGAAATCAAACAAGAACATAAAGATGAACATATACAAAAATCAAGAAATTTCCCAAACCTTTAAATCCTTAGCTCCAAAGGATCAATGAGCTGAACTCCCACCAATAACTTCCTTTCCTTTGGGATCCTTAGGAAGGATTTTAGCTACAACAAGTCAAATACACAAATTGCTTAACAAACACACACCAACAACACCCACACACACACCCAACGGGAACAAAAGGAGAAGAAGAGGAAGAGGAAGAAGAGTAAACACACTTACTTGTTAGCACTTGAATTGCTAATACCCACCAATAGCATACAGCAAAAGAGGAAAGGAAAAGCAAGAAGGAGAAGAAGAGAGGTTTTAGCAAGGAAAGGAAAAACGGGAGAGAGGAGAGAACGGGAGCAACTGTTCTTGGCTTCCCCTCTCTCTCTCTCTCATTTTCTCTTTCTTAAGACCAAGTCAACCTCTATCTCTACTTTCTCTTTCCTCTACTTGTCACTATCTTGTGGTGGGTCTTGACAACTCACACTCTAATCCTTCTAAACAAATCACACAATAAAAAATAAAACATATAAATATACCCTTAAAACTCACACACACACATGCTCAAAACTACTAGGGTGGGAATCGGGGTGTTACACAAACACCATTAGGGTATGAGAGTGGTCTAAGTTATATATTTGATTAAGTATATAGGTTTGGGATATAAATGGTATTAAATGAAAAGTCAAGGTTAGAATGGTCATTTAATACCTATGGATTAAATTCCATAAAATAAGTTATTTTATATGTTAATGCATGAATTAACTTAATCTAAGAGGCTAGTGTATGATTTGAAATTAGTCAAAGGACTAAAAGAGGAATTTAAAGGGAGAACAAATCACAAGTTGGCATTTGGATGGATGGGATTTAAAGGGGAAAGAAGAGATATGCATGGCTTTAAAAGCCATGAGGGGCGGTGGATTTGGGAGCAAGAATCCAGGTCCTTCCTCTTCCATTAAGCTGCCATTCTCTTCTCCTTTTAAATCATTTCATCTTCTATAAAAGTTTCGCCCAAGTGTCCTCTAAGTCTGAAGAGTTAGTTGTTTTAATTTTGGCAAAATTAAGGTAAGTTGTGAATTTATTTTCTCCTCTTCTTGTTTTAATCATGAGTTTGGGTTGGAGCTAAGGTTATAGTATGCATTCTGAATTTATGGTATGATTTGTAGTGGATAAAGCAAGTGGAGCTAAAGGAAATGAGAGAGTTAGTGAAGGAGGAGCAAATTGAAGCTCAAGAAGAGCCAAGAAGAAGGTTTGGGAAATTTAATGTTTATTTTATAAAATATGATAATTGTTGTGTTAAAATGTGTATAATTGATTTGGGTTGGAATTGTTGTGATTTGAGTTGAATTAGTTAAATTTGGGGCATGATGAGTTTTAGGGGAAACTCTACTCAAATTTTGTTTGACCCTTAGTTGTTGTTTCTGGTATAAGTGGAGTTATACAACTCCAAATTGCGTGATTTTGGTGGGGTTGTAAACTTAAAATGTATATCTACATTTTTGATAGAAATAACCATGGGCTAATTCTAGCTTTAAGGCTTTCTAAAGTGAACTCAAGTTTTGAAGTGCCCTTACTAGACAGGTTAAGCTTTTCAGCTTGAGTGGCATCAGAGCCTGGCACATTTCCCAAAAAGTTGCATGCTCAATCCCTTAGGGCCATGGAATTACACTAGGTGAACGTCAAGCCTAAGTGCCATTCTGCCTACCCATTGCAGAAGCTATTGTGGATTGTATAAAAGGATTGAAGTGTGCTTATTGGATAGGTCAACCTACCCAAGAGGAGCAGCCCAGAGTGTTTAGAGTATATCTGGAATTTTAGATGTTCAATTAACCTGAATTTGTGGTATTGAAAATATAACATCTGGGGGAACAAATGTTTAAAAGGGCACTTTGCCTAAAAAGGATGTTTACCCATCCATTTGGAGTGTACAAGTTAAGTTAAGTTTGTAGCCTTGCTGAATTCTAGGTTTATATGCAATAAAATAGGGCTACACAGCAGTAAAGATTTCCTAACCACTGTAAAAAATGATTTTGTCCCATTAGTTTGGCCTAAAAATGTAGTTACATGATGGTAAAGGACACCTAACCACCATGTAGCTACCCTAATTGCCGTGTAAAATTATGTTACCGCTGTGTAAAACCATTATGGATAGCATCTTTTTGGAATCTTTTGGATTCCTCAGTCTACATGCCAGTAAGGAGTTCCTGACCGCTGTGTAAAATTTTATAATCGCCGCGTGTTTATATTCTATTTTCAATTTATTCATATGCCCTGGTTTACATGCGAGTAAGGATTTCCTTACCGCCATGTAACCCTTCCAACTTCTTGATATATTTTGATTTTGCTTCTGTAATTTGACACAATTTTTGGCACGCATTTAATATAACTTATAAGACATCCATACAATGATTCAGAATTGTTAATTAAGTATGGAATTTGGTAAAGCATGATATATCATTGATTACTCCATAATGTTACTAAATGTGCGGCAACTTTTATTGGATCTCAATGTGCATATAATGAATATAGTTTGATTAATAGCCTGCTGTAATCAAGTCATGGATGGATAGGCATACCTATAAGGGTTTCCTGTCACTGCAACCTATGCGTTTTGGACCCTGTTTAGGTCCCTATGCATTTTGGGTCCCCTTGGATCCCTATGTGTTTATGGATCTTGCTTAGATCCCTATGCGTGTGAGTTGTATGAATGGTTGTACCTTCAAGTACCTATGTGTTCCAATCCATTATCCACCACTTTGTAATGCAGGCACTCTTGGTTAAAGAACACAATGTTAGTTAATATAGAACATGTGGATATGAGAGCAATATTGAATGCGTGTAGTTTTATTGTATTATTTGCTATCTAATTATTATTTCATTATTTATGGTTGTGTAGCATATGCTTGAGTATGCATTAATGACCACTCTGAGTGGTTATCCATTTCATGATTTTCCCCACAAAGCTGTAGACACCGGGTCCTGAGGCAGTCCAAATCAGAGTTACCCGATAAAGATATCAATGTCTATTTTCAGGCAAATGGATGAAAGTTGTGAGTTTTCACTCTCCGGTTTTACAAGGATTGAGGGTTCTTCTTGGTGATAGGGGATTTCTGGACGTCGGGAGGAGTTCCTATTTTGAAAATCTGGACTTTACGACATCGACGGGAGTTCCATCGGTCATAGCGATGCCCGTCGCTCGTTCCAAAGGACGGCTCCCCTCTCGCGAGATTGGCGCCTGTCGCTCATGCGGAATGGGCCATCTCTCACATGAGCGGCGCCCATCGCTTGTGTAAGAGGCCCGTCCTTCGTGACCTAGGATGACCGTCGCTCGCTTGCGAAGGCCGTCTCCCGCGTTGAACGACGCTCGTCGCTCGTGCAAGAGACATCTGCTGCTCTCGAGCGACGGTTGTCTCTCGTGGGTGGCCCGTCACCCAAAAGACCTAGGATACCCCCGTCACCGACGCCCGTCGGTCATTGATCTGCCGTTGATTTGAGCAGGATTTCCCAGATTTTCCATATCTTTTCAAATATATTTTCAAGATTTTCCAAATATTTCCTAAATCTTTTCAAATATATTTTCAAGATTTCCTATATTTACTAAATCTTTTCAAATATTTTCAAATTTTGGATTTGATTTTGAGAATATTCTGCAAATCATTTTGATTTGATTTTAATTTTAGAAATCTTTTTAAAATTTAAATTCTAAATTTGAATTTATTAGAATTATTTTCCTAAACTAATAAATAGGGGATGGAGGCTCATTGTTCAAGGTTAGCAGTTTTTTAAAAAGAAAGGATTAGCAATTTTTATGAAACAGAGAATTTTCCTACAAAAATGTTCTTCGCTTTTATTTTCGTTGGATTTTTATCAAATATTCTTCGAATCAAGGCAAATCTGAGAAACGAAATTAATTCATTTCAATCCGATATAGCCTTTTTAGCATTCATAATTGCTACCAAAACATCAAGAAGGAAAAATATAATTTTCTTTTCTTGATTTATTTTTGAAAACACGATTTTTACAGCCAAAAATCTCCTAAAATTATGCATCTCGGATCAATCCTTGTAGAACTCGAGGAATAGAAGTCATACGATATTCACCTTCAGAGGTAATATTCTGAAGGTAAACATTCTGGGTTGATCTCTATTACATTTAATCATCTCATATTGATTTTACACATAAAATCTCATTTTATTTAAAATAAAATATTTTTTGCCTATTTTTCTCTGTCTTTTTTAGGTTTGGGATGACCGACGGGCAGAGGACCCACCAACGGCCATCGCTCATCCGAGCGATGGACCATCGAGGCCTTATACCTCTACCCGTCGGTCGGCCTAGGGATGCGGGCAGAGGACGCACCGACGGCCGTCGCTCGACGGGCCATCGAGGGCTTATACCTCTACCCATCGGTTGGCCTAGGGACGCCTGTCGCTCATGCGTTATGGGCCGTCCCTGGGCCTTCCCCTCCCCCCCCCCCCCCCCTTCACTTTCTTTTCATTTATTCCTTTCTTTTCTTTACCTTCTTTTCATTATAAATTTTTACATATTTTTTTCTTCCTTATTTATTTATTTTTCTTATTTATTTTAATTGTCACACTAACATGATTTTTGGTTCTTGCGAGTTTTATTGCTTCTTTATTGGATCTGGGTTATAAGAAATAGAAGACACTACAATGATCAGAGAACCTCCATTCGGGTTTATTCTTTTACCCTTATTCCAATTTATTTCAGTTTCCATTTTTATAAATATTATTTTATTCCACTAACATGAAAATGGTTAAATATTTATATTAATTAAATTGAAATTTTCACTAATAAAATGAGGACAAATGTCCTATTTCTCTTATCAAATAAAATTGACACTTTAATGTTGTTTTTTTAAGTATACATGCGAGGACCAATGTCCTCACTCCTTAACAAACATCCCGTTTTATGTATGATCCACATGCTATTTACAATGTGGGTTGTATTCCACCCTTAGTTTTGTTGTAATTTATTAGATTTTTGTTTATCTTTTTTTAATCTTGCTTCCATTTACTGCTTTCGTTTATCGCTTTTATTATGTGAATGATCTGCACTTTAATTAATGCATTAAATTGTCTGGGAAAAGGAATGAAATATAAAATTCAAAACTCAATTATAATTTAACCAAGGTATGAATAAATGGGAAGTCCCAAACCATCTTTGGTCTTAGGCTCAACGAGGTTAGAGGAACATCTCAATGCTTTATTGGGGTGGGGTCTCCAAAATATCTCTTGTTGCCCAAAATAGGCCCAATTTGCATTGTATTAGGCTCCACGAGATTAGATGATCATTCCAGTGTTTTATTGGAAAGAGGTGTCCAGAATATCTCTGGCCTACCCAAAATAAACGTATATGGATCGTCTTAGGCTTCACGAGATTAGATGATCCTGCCAATGTTCTATTGGAAGGATGTGTCCAAAATATCTCTTATTGCCCAAAATAAACACAAACGCGCTGTCTTAGGTTCAGTGAGGCTAGACGACCTTTCCCGATGTTCTATTTGGTGGTGACTCCAAAACACCTCCTTGTTGCCCAAAATAGACATCCTTGTAAATCTCTTACAAGTTTTCATAAACCTCTCCCGAACGCCCTAAAAGCGGATTTTCAGGGCCCCCTGGGGTTCGGCGTGCGTCACGGTGGCGACTGCACTAGGGACTTACTTTGAGACTTCGCTATGAAAATACCTTAGTTAAAACATATAATTGAGTTTTAATTTAAAATTTCACCTCTTTTTTGAAATTGCATTGCATATCATTAGAGCCTTAGATCTATGCTAGTTTAGGCCCTCTTTTAACCCCGGTACGTTCCCGGAGCGCGACCTGACGTTCACTCAATATAGGGAAGTGTTAAGGATAATCACTAGCCCAAGCCTCATACCATTTGGTATATTAAATGGAGACCCGATCGGTCATTACGCTCGTGATGAGCTAGACCTGTCGGCAGGGACCATGCTTGGGTAGCCCTAAAGTAACAACACCCTAGCTAAAGCTCATGTAATGAAAGTAGATACTTCCCCTAGATGGTATGAACCTTAATACTATGCTCGCTATATGGATCATTATGTATTTGACAAACCTAGATAATTTGATTGGTCATCTAATCAAAGGCTTTCATGCCCCGATAGGCCCATGTCGATTTATTCGGACTGCCTAAATACACAACGATCACAACCCATGCGCATGTGCATTAGTTAGGAGAGGTTATGCTGCCGATTTTTCATCGAGCACCATGCGCATTCATCGGCTTCCCTATTAACCCATGGACCAAGCCCACCTAGGAAAGAGACTATGACATCATGTGCAGGAGTGATAAAGCTGGAGGGATCTATGTGCTTGCATGTGATTGTGGATGCTGCATAGCACGACCATGCATTATATGTCATTCACGCATCATCCTGACTGGTATGTTTTGCAGCCATCATAGATCTATTAAAGTGGTCTAAAGGCTCAGGCTCCGACGAGAGACTAATCAGTAATTCATTTTTTATTGAAATGCCAGAAGAAAAAACAAGGGGCAATATATGCAGACTCAGCGTTAACCTCAGAAAGCAGTAAGTCATACCCCTTTGCAGTGTTCAATAGAAAGTAACATGGCAAACCAATCAAGAAGGGCCGGCATAGCTCATGCACTTATTATTGATGAAATGGGAAATAGAGATGAGGCTGGAAGAGTTTGAAGCTAGAATGAGAACTATGATGGGAAATTTTGCTGCTGTAATGATGCCATCCACCAAGGCACAACGCACTGTTGTTACCATGTCGCAGAACAAACATGACCCAGCTAAGACTGCGTGCATACCGCAGACTGAATCTAGGGGGAAGATGCCTTTTGCTCCAACATCTGAAGAAAGAGGCAAAGGGCAAGCTTCTAAGGATGAGTTCAGAATGACGATAGGTGGCTCGAAAACAAGGATGGATATCCTCGAGGAAGAAATTTTACGATCTAAGCGTGCTACTACTCAAGCCGCCTACAAGAGACTCACTTTTGGTACCGCGGACTTAAAAGAGGAAAATTGCTTATGTAGATGGGATAGTTGCATTGACATTCGGGAGGTGAAAAAAGTATCGGCGGCTAAAACAGCCCAAAAATATCGCTTCGGCTTAGGCGAACCTTTTCCTAAAGTGTTGGAGAAGAACCCACAAATGTGGCCAGCTAGGCCAGCCATGGGTCAGGGGCTAATGAATCACCATCAGTATACCAAAGGCCTGAGGGGACAAGTGTGGGATCTTGAGCCACCTATAATCCCTGAAGGAGGAAATGATGGAAGCTCAAGTCGTGGCGATAGCAGCGGGACAAGTTTCAAAGCCACAAAGGTTCCAACCTGGGGAGCGACCGAAAGTGGCTGTATCATCTTAGAAAAGCCTTTGTCTAGACATTTCTCTTATTTTGTTAAGCAAGGGAAGTTGCATTCGATGCCAACTAAACCTGCCAGAAGCCAAGGACGTCCAGGTCATTGAACTGATCGGTATTGTTCCTACCATTAGCAGACTGGGCATAACACTGATGAATGCCGAACTTTGAGAAAATAGGTTCAAGGCCTCATTAATGAGGAGCTGAAAGGAAAGGAGGATGGGCCCTGAAGAGATAATAGACCATTGGCCGCAACATCTGCGTCGGTAGGAGCAAAAAGTGATAATCATTTAGATTTTTTTTTTTATCTTGGAACTTTTCAATAATGTTGATGACATTTCTAGTTTTATTAATAACATGAACAATTTTGTTTATTTGTGTGATATTTCTGATGATTTCAATATGCATAATCATGAGCATGATTCATTTATATTTGACATTGATTCAACTGATGCCGCTCCATTTAATCTCGGAGACTTTTGAGAACCCAAAGAAAATTTTAATAGCATCTAATATAACTCCTGATGAGAGGTCAAAATTTGAGAGAATAAAAAAATATATATATGAAAAAGCCTTTGCCTAGACCTATGAAGATATGCCGGGAATAGATCATGAAATTCCAAAGCACGCCATCCCAACATACCCGAACCATAAGCCAGTCAAGCAAGAGCCCAGAAGACTCAAGCCGAAGGGGCAGAAAAGGTTAAAAGGAGAGATCCACAAGTAGAAACGGGGCCAAATTATCTTATGGAAGCACAACACCCGACTTTGATGGTCAATGTTATCCCAATATCGAGAAGAGGAGGAGTACGTGTATGTGTAAATTATCAGGATTTGAACAAAGCTTATCCACAAAAAAAAACAAAAAAAAAAGAGGAGAGAAAAAAGTCAAAATGTAAATCTGGTCAAAAACTATTGATATGGGGGCAAAGAAAGGTCATCTTGGGGGCAAGCTTTGTTCAAATCCCATTGATCTACACATACTCGTACTTTGCCATTCTTCTTGACTTCTGAAAAGGACCACAAGGGTTCTACTGGCTCACCATGGATACAAATTGTTCAAAATATGTAAAGCAATGTCAGTTGTGTCAGTAGTATGCAGACTTGAGGCACTTGCCAGTTTTGGAACTATACAGTTTGATGTTGCCTTGGCCGTTTGCAGCTTGGGGGATACATATTATCGGAGAGATACACCCCACGGCCTCCAATGGACATAGATTCATCATAGTCGCTATCGACTATTTTACTAAATGGGTAGAGGCTGAGACTTTTAAGAAGGTCAATGCTCGAGATATGGCCAGATTCATTGAAAGAACCTGATATGCAGATACGATCTCCCACATCATGTCGTATCCGACAATGGTGTCCAATTCATGGCAAAAATGAAGAAGTTACTTCAGAAATACGGCATCGAACATCACAAGTTCTCTCCATATCACCCCCAAGCCAATGGGGCAGTAGAAGCCGCCAATAAGAATGTCAAGAAAATCCTGGCCAAGATAGTTTAGAACTACAAGGACTAGGCAGAAAAGTTGCCTTTTGCATTTTGGGGTTATAGAACTATCGTCAGAACTTCCACAGGAGCCACGACGTATTCTTTCGTCTTGCCTCACATAAAGCCTTACTATTGAATCATATTTACATATCTGTATCACATATTAAACTTTACACATCGCATTCACATTTTCATAAAGTATAACATTCATACTTTAATTCATATTATTAATATTAGTCTTTCCTGCAACTCAATGACGCGAATAACGGGTATCGCAATCAGTACTCAAAAGTACAACAATCATTTTGTATCCGAAGATACATACTCGCACTCAGTACCCGTAGGTACAAAGATAATCAGTATATATATAGTATAATATATATATATATATATATATATATATATATATATATATATATATATATATATATATAAATGAACCTGGTAAAGGTTCAATTGAATTGAAGATTGCCATAGGAATCAGATGTTATTGGCCGCAATTCTTAGACCCTATAGGCATGCCTACCTATTCACTACTTGACTCATAGGCTAAATTATTAAGTCCAATTAATGTTCAATTGTTCGTGCTTTATATAATTCATAGCACAACACATGAAGCAATGTAGTATAGTATATGTAACTTACTCAAACACATGGCTTGTCAAGTAAGACCACATTCATTAATCACATATCTTCATCATGTCTTCATCATTGCATTTAACACATAATAATCCTCATTAAATGATGTTAAACTTGATTGAATTATTGCTCATATAAGTATATAACATTTGTTAAAGTTTTATAATTCATTATGCATAACAGAGGTACCTCACGATGTCAACCAATTGCTTGTGACCGTGACATAAGCTCAACTCAAAACAGAATGCAATATGAGGGTACCTCACAGTGACAACTAATTGGTGGTGACCATGACATACCAAACTCCCCAAAATAGAATGCAAATCAGGTGCATCTCACGGTGACAACTAATTGGTTGTGACCGTGACATGCAAATTCAATTCGGCAGAATGCAATTTGGGCATACCTCACGGTGGCAACAAATTCATTATCACCGTGACATATGCCACACTTGTGGTAGAATGGCAAACCCAAGCATTCAACCTACCATCCAAAACCTCTTTTTCGCACTTGCAAAAACATGATTTTGGACACTCATCAATATGCCATTTTAACCAACATAATCACATTCCTTCTTAAATTATGAGACCCCCTTTTTAATGACACAACCATTAAGAAACATCTCAATCAATTTTACACTTAAACTTATCATGCTTCACCCATAACTAGTTAGCATGATACTATACTCAATCTTTCTAATGCAACCCAAACTATTATAGCACTTACTGTATAACACCCCAATATCCCTTGGGAGGATATCAGAGCTTTACGCTCAAACAAACGAATACAAATACATACCATAATACATTGCAGCGAAAAAAAATATCAATACACAAAATATACTTATACTCATAGCTTTTAAAACTATACATATTACAAAATAACGTTGCTCATAATTACATGATCATCTACTATACATATACTTTACATTGTAAATACAATAATCTTTTATATGAAAACACTTTACTATTCGATACAAAAGATTCAACTACAAAAATAAAAGAACTTCACTCAGCTCCTAGTGGCCTGCATAAAATAACTCTCTAAACTAAACCTGCAAACCTACACCGAAAAAGCACTCGTGCTAAGCGATAATGCTTAGTGGGGATAAACAGAACAAAGGACTTCTATCGAAGTCACCAATATAACACACACTGCATATCAGTAGTCATGAACATCTTATACTAACATAAATTCTTTCATTGAACACCTCTTATTCTAATAAGTTTCATAACCATATTATACTCATGCCATCAGCATGTATGAGAATAATTCATTATCTCTAACTTGTATATATATGTGCAGATACATATAACATATTACTTGCATTTTATGTAAAGCAAAAACATATAACAGTTTCCACTACATCTCATATACACTACTAAACATACATTAGCCAGAATTCCCTTAATGGTAGATACGGGTACTCTAGAGACCTAACTTAGAATTTGAATACCCAAGGTATTCATCAACTAGGCACAAACGGTGCCACGTTAGCAGCTGCACTCTAACCCTTTATAAGTATGCTTATCCATCCACTACTGTAACACCCCGTTTGCCCCCTAGAAGTTGGAGCCATGTGTACATTATGTGTGTGAAGGCATGTGATAAGGGTATTTTGGGTAAAATGCATGTTTTATGGGTTTTATTATAGTGTGAGTGCATGTAGAGTTATAGGATGTGAGTGTGTGGGTACCATTAGTGTGTGCATGCTCACATGTTGGTAGGGTGTGCATTAGTGAGGCTAGCCTTGTGTGTGTGTTGTGCATGCTTGTTGGGTATGAGTGGTTAATCTCCACCAATGAGGAAATGACATGTTTCTAGGGTTAGGAAAAGAAATTGAGGAAGAAAGAGAAAAGGGGAAAAAGCAGAAATTGTTCTTCATTTCCCGTTTTTCCCTTCTCTCTACCCTTCTTCTTCCTTTTCTCTTCTCTTAGAGTGCCCTAGCTTGGATCCAAGGAAGAGTGGTGGAATTAATCATCTCTTGACCTCAATTGGTAAGTTTTGTAGCATTTCTTCTTCTTCATCTTCTTTTCTTCTTCTCTTGTTCTTGATTTTGGTTAGATTGGGTTTTTAATTTATATTTTGTGTTTGTTTGGATTTTGGGTGTTCTTAATTAGTTGAGCCTCCTCGCAATCCCAAAGGTAAGGAGAAGGTGAGTGGAAGTGGTACCAAGTAGATTTAGAACTAAGGAATTTCAGGTTTGGGAATTTATTGATTTTGTGCATTTTGTGATTTTTGTGTTTACATGAGAATTTCTGGAAAATTGATGTTTGATGGGGTATATTATGGTGTTGATGTTATGGTATTCAACTGATTTGAGTATTTATGCATGATTGTTGAACTATTGAAGCAAATTTGAAGTTTGATGTGTTTTTGGTTGAAAATTCTGGGTTTATGTTCTTGAGAAGTTAATTATGTTCATGTATGTTTTTGATTGGGTGACTTATTAGAAAAGTTGTATTTTATGTCTCTTGTAACACATGGAAGGTTGATTTTAGATAAGTTGCTGTTTGGATTGAGTTGTAGTTGAGATTGAAGGTTTGGGTGCTTTGATTTTTGAAAAATTCTGCAGAAAATCGCGTAAGAACTAGAAAGCCTGACGCTATCACGATCGCGACATTATCGTGATGTCATGACAGAGTTCGGTGAACCCAGCTCCTGCACGTGACCGAGCGGTAGTGGGCAGCCGAGCCGATTGCAGAAGACCTCACTGTCGCGATAGCGACGCGTGTCGCAAATGCGACAGGGCGCTCTGCTGTCAAGCGGCCAATTTTGTCGAGCAGCACAGCAGAGCCCACTGTCGCAATCTCATTGCATGTCGCGAACGTGATAGAGCGCTTAGCTGCCGAGCCACTGGGCACTCCCCTATTGTGAGCACATGCGTCTGCGCGAGGTCGCGACAGCCTTTGTGGCCGCTCATTGTTACGAGCGCGACAGTGACCCTCTTTATGCCCTGTTTTTCCGATTTTGCCTTTCCTTCCAAAATGAATTTTGTATCACATCTTTTTGGGTTTTTACTACTGAATGAGAATGATTATGTTTATATATGTGTACTATTATGATTTCTCCATGATAAATTTTATGTTACGCTTTGAGCATGAATTGTATTATGCATGACTTGCGAGAGTCAGTCTAGTGGATAGTTAGGCATGCCTAAAAGAGTCCTTTTGTTATAGCTTCTGTACTGTTCTGGACCCTGATCAGGTCCCTGTTTAGTTCCTCGCGAACTTCTATGTGTTTGAATCTTGTTTAAGATTCCTCTGTAAAATGTTTTGAAAAGATATAAAGTAATATTGTTTTCCAATTCATACCCGTAAGGTATCGTACCGATATGTAATGATTCGTACCCGTAAGGTACTCTGGCGTTTACTCATTATCCACTACTATGAGTCAGTAGGTGTTATGGTTCGTTCTGATATGATCATAAGTATGCGAATCCGAATGAGTATTTGAATTTGAATGACTCTGATATGAGTATATGAATCTATTAGCATATAAATGTGTTCATTGAACCTTTGAATAGCTATGAAGGGAATTCTATTGTGATTATATCTGGTGATATTCTGTATGCCATGTTGTATGTGTTTTGCCTTGACGACCATTGTGAATGGCCGTCCATGTATTATTGTTTGTTTCCCCACTAAGCGTTATCGCTTAGCATGGAGTTTCCACCCATGCAGGTGCGGAAGGTGTTTAGCATTTCGGAGAGTCACCGCCAATCAAGCCAACACAGAGGGATTAGTGTTAGGGCTTTATTTTTGTAGCATGATTCTTTTATTTTAGAACTCTCTATTGTATATCATTTTGTAAGCTTCCGCTATGTATCTCTGATAGTTGTAATTATTTTGTAATATCAGTTGTGATCAGAACATTACTGTAATGAATGTTGTTATATTAATGCATGATCATTCTAATGTTTCCAAAGTTTTTAATCTCCGATATTCGTATGTATGTTTATATCATGTGAGTGGATGATTGTGTACTGTTATGTTTAGTGACACCCTTACTCATACGAGTCTCACTCCCTCATGGATGGGTTCTCCTATGTATGGGAAGGGAGTGTTACAGTTTTTGGTATCAGAGCCCCGGTTTAGGCATTTTGGGTGATTGCTGTGTATAGATATATGTTTAGGACAGTGTTGGCTGATGCAGTTATCTTTGTCTTTCTTTGAGATGGATTATGATTCTATTCAAGGGTCGCTTGAGGGGTCTGTTGAAAGAGTGAATCCCCAAGAAGTTGATCCTTCTGTGTCTGTGTTGGCTCAACCTGCTAGGGCGCAACCTGAGTCTTCTGCCATGCCCTTTGAGGTTATGTTGAAGATTTCACGGGATATGGCTAGGCTCATTGAGAGTGTGACTGCTCCTAGAGTCCCTACTGAGAATTTAAGAAAGGCCAGTGCAGAGGACTTTTATGGGACTGGTTTGGACAAATCAAAATATGCTAAGAGGTGGTTAGAGAAGGTAGAGCGAGCCTTGGATGAGATTCGGTGTCCTCAGGAGAAGCGAGTAGAGTGTGTGGTGGCTTTGTTGCAAGGATCTGCCTACGACTAGTGGAAGTTAGTTCGAAGGCATCCCCAGTTTCCTGACCCCAGTCACATGGGAGTTCTTCGATAGGGAATTTACAAGTAATTATGTGACTCGAAAGTACAAGGATGCCAGGTGGGCATAGTTTTTGAGTCTGAAGCAGAGGGCAATGACGATTTCAGAATTTGAGAAGGAGTTTAACAGATTGGCTAAGTATGTGCCTTAAGGTGTTCTGGCTGAGGAGTTTCGATGTAGGCATTTTGAGACTGGATTGAATGAATCTTTGAGGGTTATGCTAATTTCACTGATGAGTACTCCGGGTGTTGGGTATTATCAGATAGTGCAAGCAGCTGTACGGGCTGAGAGGTCTGAGTCTGTTCTGAGAGAAAGAGCTCAGAGGAGGAATCCCCCTCGTGGTGGATCTGGATTGTCATCATCCTCGGGTAAGAGGTCTAGGAACCCGCACGATGAGTCATCTTCAGGCTCGGCTTCAAGAGGCAGGAGGCAGGGTTCAGCTATGAGCATGGGGTCTGGCAGAAGTGGTATTGGAAATAGGACTGATGTTATGCTTGAGTGTTCTCACTGCAGGAAGCGCCATTGGGGTGAGTGTAGGTGGCTCACGGGTGGTTGTTTAAGGTGTGGTAGTACTAATCATTTCCTGGTTAACTGTCCAAAGTTGAGTGAGCTTCCTAGTGATCAGAGAGAGGCCAGTAGAGTGGGATTGAATGCTCTACAGGCAAGTCGTTGTAGAGGCTGAGGTAGAGGTCGAGGTGGTCGACCTAGAGATAGAGCTGCATCTGAGTCAGTTGAGTGTCCCGTGGCAGTGCCAGCTAGAGCCTATGCTATGAGAGCTCAGGAGGAGCAGGATGCTCCAGATGTGATAGCCGGTAAGTTTCTACTCCTTGACACTGAATTATATGCAATAATTGACCTTGGTTCGACACACTCGTATTTGTGCACGGATAAGTTAAGTGATAAGTTGTATGATGTAGATCTATTAGACTATGAGATATGTGTGACCAGTCCCTTAGGGCATAGTGTCAATGTGAGTAAAGTACATAGGAATTGTCCTCTTTTGGTTGAAGGAGCTGAGTTTCCTGCAGATTTGATTGAGTTGTCTTTTAGAGAGTTTGATCTGATTTTGGGTATGGATTGGCTTAGTAAGCATTGGGCTATTGTGGATTGTCATAGGAAGGTGGTTGTGCTTCACAATAAAGATCAGTCTTCTGTGGTTGTTAAGGGCTTAGGTCCTAGTTCTTTGAGCAATGTGATATCCGCCATGCAAGCTAAGAGATTTATTAGAAAGGGTTGTGAGGCATTCTTAGCAGTTGTTTTGGATTCGAAGTGTGATCAGGTAGAGATTGATGGTATCACCGTTGTTAAGGAGTTTAGTGATGTGTTTTCGAGTGAATTGCCTGGTTTGCCTCCAGAGAGAGAGGTGAAGTTGTCCATAGAGTTTATGCCGGGTACTTTGCCCATTTCGAAAGCACCTTATCAGATGGCTCCTGTAGAGTTGAGAGAACTCAAAACTCAGCTACAAGAGTTATTAGATAAGGGGTTTATTAGACCCAGCATATCCCCATAGGGAGCTCCGGTATTGTTTGTGAAGAAGAAGGATGGTTCTTTGAGGATATGTATCGACTATAGGCAAATTAACAAGGTCACTGTGAAGAACAAGTATCCCTTGCCTATAGTCGAGGATTTTTTTGATCAGCTCAGAGGTGTGGGTGTCTTTTCCAAGATTGACCTTCGGTTAGGTTACTATCAGTGGCAAGTTCAGGATGCGAATGTGGTTAAGACTGCATTTCGGACTCGATATGGCCACTATGAGTTTTTAGTGATGCCATTTGGTTTGACCAATGCACCTGTGGCTTTCATGGATTTGATGAATCGAATGTTTAGGCCATACCTTGACCAATTTGTAGTGGTGTTTATAGATGACATCTTGGTTTACTCCAGAGATGAAAGTGAGCATGAGGAGCATCTCCAGTTGGTTTTGCAAGTGTTGAGGGAGCATCGGTTGTTTGCGAAGCTTAAAAAGTGTGACTTCTGGCTTCAGGAAGTGTCTTTCTTAGGGCATATTATTTCAACTCAGGGTGTCCTAGTTGATCCATCTAAGATTGAGGCGATTGTTAATTAGAAAGCACCTAAGAATGTTCCGGAAGTGAGAAGCTTTCTTGGTTTGGTAGGCTATTACCGTCGGTTTATTAAGGGTTTTTTGGTCATTGCTGCTCTGATGTCTAGATTGTTGAGGAAAGGAGTTAGATTTGAATGGTCAGATAAGTGTCAAGCCAGTTTTGAGAAGTTGAAGAGGTTGTTAGTCGAAGCTCCTGTACTTACTCAACCCATCTCGGGTAAAGCGTTTGTGATGTACAGCGATGCTTCCGGTGTTGGACTTGGTTCTGTGCTGATGCAAGAGGGCAAAGTACTAGCTTATGCTTCCTATCAGTTAAAGCCACATGAGAGGAATTATCCGACACACGATTTGGAATTAGCGGCTGTGATCTTTGCCTTAAAGATTTGGCGTCATTATCTATATAGGGAGAAGTGTAGGATCTTTACGGATCATAAGAGTTTGAAGTATCTCCTCACGCAGAAGGAATTGAATATGAGGCAACACCGATGGTTAGAGTTGTTCAAGGACTACGACTGCATTGTGGATTACCATCCGGGTAAGGCCAATGTGGTTGTAGATGCTTTGAGTAGAAAGTCAGTTTCGACTTTATTTTTTAGACGGTTCGGATGGAGATTTGATTCTGATGGGGCTTTGGTTGCCCAATTGAGAGTGAAGCCTACTTTGAGACAGTTGATAGTGGATGCTCGGAAGGATGATGTGAGATTACAACAGACTTTGCTAGAGATTCAGCAGGGTAAGCAGTCAGAGTTCTCGATTTTGGATGGGGGATTATGTATAGGAATCGTTTGTGTGTGCCCGAGAATATTGAATTGAGGAAACAGCTTTTGAGTGAGGCACACACTACGATTTTCACTATGCATCCTGGTAGTGAGAAGATGTATCGGGAGATGAAGCAATTCTATTGGTGGTCCGGCATGAAGAAAGACATTATGGATTATGTGGCCAAGTGTTTGACCTGTCAGCAGGTAAAGGCTGAGCATCAAGTCCCTTCAGGATTGCTCACTCCTTTGCCTGTCCCCGAGTGGAAATGGGATGACATCGCTATGGATTTCATGTCGAGTTTGCCGTTGACTCAGAGGAAGCATGATTCGGTTTGGGTTATTATGGATCGGCTTACGAAGTTAGCTCATTTTTTGCCTATTAGAGTCGATTATCTGATGGATAAGTTAGCTAGTATCTATATGGATGAGGTGGTCAGATTGCATGGAGTGCCGTTGTTTATAGTGTCAAATCAGGATCCAAGGTTCACATCGAAGTTTTGTAAGGAGTTCCAAAGAGCTTTGGGTACCAAGTTGAATTTCAGTACAGCATTTCATCCTCAGATAGATGGGCAGTCAGAGAGGGTAATTCAAATTTTAGAGGATATGTTGTGAGCTTGTGCTTTGGAATTTTTGGGTAGTTGGGATCGTTATGTGCAGCTTATGGAGTTTGCCTACAACAACAGTTATCAGTCGAGTATCGGTATGTCACCGTATGAGGCTTTGTATGGTCGGCCATATAGGACTCCGGTTTATTGGATAGAGTTGATCGAGCATTCAGTTGTTGGGCCAGAATTGGTTAGAGATACTGAGGAGAAGATCAGAGTTGTGCAGCGAAATCTAAAAGTGGCTTAGGATCGACAGAAGTCATATGCTAACCTGAAGAGGAAAGATATTTGGTTTGAGGTCGGGGATAAAGTTTTCCTTAAGGTTTCACCTTGGAGAAAAGTGCTGAGATTTGGTAAGAATGGTAAGCTTAGTCCTCGGTTTATTGGACCTTATGAGGTGTTAGCTAAGGTTGGTCCGGTAGCCTATAGGTTGGCTTTACCGATGGAGTTGGCGAAGTTGCACAATGTTTTTCATGTTTCCATGCTTCGTCGGTATCGATCAGACCCTTCGCATGTGTTGTCGGTTCAAGATGTGCGAGTGCAGTTGGATTATTCTTATGATGAGGAACCGAAGGCTGTTTTAGCCCGGGAAGTGAGGCAGTTAAGGAATAAACAAGTCCCTTTGGTTAAGGTGTTATGGCATCATCATGGAGTTGAGGAAGCAACCTGGGAACTTGAGGCAATTATGAGGGCTCAGTATCCACAACTATTCAGTTCAGATGAGAATTTCGAGGACGAAATTCTTTTTAGTAGGGGAGAGTTGTAACACCCCGTTTTCCCCCTAGAAGTTGGAGCCATGTGTGCATGTGTGCATTATGTGTGTGAAGGCATGTGATAAGGGTATTTTGGGTAAAATGCATTTTTTGTGGGTTTTATTATAGTGTGAGTGCATGTAGAGTTGTAGGATGTGAGTGTGTGGGTGCCATTAGTGTGTGCATGCTCACATGTTGGTTGGGTGTGCATTAGTGAGGATAGCCTTGTGTGTGTATTATGCATGCTTGTTGGGTATGAGTGGTTAATCTCCACCAATGAGGAAATGACGTGTGTCTAGGGTTAGGAAAAGAAATAGAGGAAGAAAGAGAAAAGGGGAAAAAGTAGAAATTGTTCTTCATTTCCCGTTTTCCCCTTCTCTCTACCCTTCTTCTTCCTTTTCTCTTCTCTTAGAGTGCCCTAGCTTATATCCAATGAAGAGTGGTGGAATTAATCATCTCTTGACCTCAATTGGTAAGTTTTGTAGCATTTCTTCTTCTTCATCTTCTTTTCTTCTTCTCTTGTTCTTGATTTTGGTTAGATTGGGTTTTTAATTTAGGTTATGTGTTTGTTTGGATTTTGGGTGTTCTTAATTAGTTGAGCCTCCTCGCGATCCCAAAGGTAAGGAGAAGGCGAGTGGAAGTGGTACCAAGTAGATTTAGAGCTAAGGAATTTCAGGTTTGGGAATTTATTGATTTTGTGCATTTTGTGATTTTTGTGTTTACATGAGAATTTCTGGAAAATTGATGTTTGATGGGGTATATTATGGTGTTGATGTTATGGGTATTCAACTTATTTGAGTTGTTATGCATGATTGTTGAACTATTAAAGCAAATTTGAAGTTTGATGAGTTTTTGGTTGAAAATTCTGGGTTTGTGTTCTTGAGAAGTTGATTATGTTCATGTACGTTTTTTATTGGGCGACTTATTAGAAAAGTTGTATTTTATGTTTCTTGTAACGCATGGAAGGTTGATTTTAGGTAAGTTGATGTTTGGATTGAGTTGTAGTTGAGATTGAAGGTTTGGGTGCTTTGATTTTGGAAAAAATATGCAGAAAATCGCGTAAGAACTGGAAATCCTGATGCTATCGCGATCACGACATTGTCACGAAGTCGCGATAGAGTTCGGTGAAGCCAGCTCCTGCGCATGACTGAGCGGTAGTGGGCAGCCGAGCCGATCGCAACAGAGCTCACTGTCGCAATCGCGAGACGTATCGCAAATGCGACAGGGGCGCTCGGCTGCCTAGCAGGTTTGGCTGCCGAGCGGGCAGTTTCACCGAGCGGTGCAGCAGAGCCCACTGTCGGGATCACGATGCATGTTGGAGTACGACAGAGCGCTCAACTGCCGAGCCGCTGGGCACTCCCCTGTCGCGAGCACGTGCATCTGCGCGAGGTCGCGACAGCCTTTGTGGCTGCTCACTGTCGCGATTGCGACAGTGACCCTCTTTATGCCCTATTTTTTCGATTTTGCCTTTCCTTCCAAAATGAATTTTGTATCAGTTCTTTTAGGGTTTTTACTACTGAATGATAATGATTATGTTTATATATGTGTACTATTATGATTTCTCCATGATAAATTATATGTTACGCTTTGAGAATGAATTGTATTATGCATGACCTGCAAGAGTCAGTCGAGCGGATAGTTAGGCATACCTAAAAGAGTCCTTTTACTGTAGCCTCTGTACTTTTCTGGACCCTGATCAGGTCCCTAATTAGTTCCTCGCGAACTTCTACGCGTTTGAATCTTGTTTAAGATTCCTCTGTAAAATTTTTTGAAAAGATATAAAGTGATACCGTTTTTCAATTCGTACCCGTAAGGTACCGTACTGCTATGCGATGATTCGTACCCATAAGGTAACTCTACGCGTTTACTCGTTATCCACTACTGTGAGTCAGCAGGTGTTATGTTTTGTTCTGATATGATCATAAGTATACGAATTCAAATGAGTTTGATAATGAGTATTTGAATTTGAATGACTCTGATATGAGTTTATGAATCTGTTGGCATATAAATGTGTTTATTGAACCTTTGAATAGCTATGAAGGGAATTCTATTCTGATTATATCTATTTATATTTTGTATGCCATGTCGTATGTGTTTTGCCTTGACAACCATTGTGAATGGCCGTCCATATATTATTGTATGTTTACCCACTAAGCGTTATCGCTTAGGACTGTGTTCCCACCCGTGCAGGTGCAGAAGGTGTTTAGCTTTTGGGAGAGTCACCGCCAATCAAGCCAACATAGAGGGATTAGTGTTAGGGCTTTATTTTTGTAGCATGATTCTTTTGTT
This sequence comes from Excoecaria cochinchinensis, assembly GCA_947683425.1. Classification (NCBI taxonomy): domain Eukaryota; kingdom Viridiplantae; phylum Streptophyta; class Magnoliopsida; order Malpighiales; family Euphorbiaceae; genus Excoecaria; species Excoecaria cochinchinensis. The sequence continues at coordinate 7,645,816 of CANTUQ010000110.1, forward strand.
TTAGAACTCTCTATTGTATTTCTTTTTGTAAGCTTCCGCTATGTATCTCTGACAGTTGTAATTATTTTGTAATATCAGTTGTGATCAGAACATTACTGTAATGAATGTTATTATATTAATGCATGATCATTTTGATGTTTCCAAAGTTTTTAATTTTTGATATTCGTATGTATGTTTATATCATGTGAGTGGATGATTGTGTACTGTTCTGTTTGGTGACACCATTACTCATACGAGTCTCACTCCCTTATGGATGGGTTCTCCTATGTATGGGAAGGGGGTGTTTCAACTATATGACTCTTCAGGCTTGTACAAATAACTTTATACACTTAACTGTATACTCAAGTATCCATACAAGTCATTACACATCATCTCAAATCATGTATTAACCAAACAAACCATAATCACACTCATATATATCCAATCTTGTTACCATATTCATCTATTTTACATGATTATAGAATATACAATGCAATACTATACAAACAAATAGGGCAAAACTTTACATTAAAAGTCCTAGGCAATGTCACGCTCGCGACCCTTGTCACGCCCGCGACAGAGCCGAAGATCTCAAGTTGTCGCTTTCACAAAAATGAATGCCCATTTGGCTTCTATCGCACCCACGACGAGGTTCGCGCTCACAATCAGGCACGACAAGGAGAACACTCGTCCTTGGAGCGTTCTGTCGTGCTCGCGATAGAACCCTCATTACGTGCCATAAACTCTCAAACACACACAATTCTCATGCACAGCTGAAATATTCTTATACAATCTAATTATACAAAAAACCCAGCCAAAAGGCCCACTCTACATATCATGTGCATGGACCCAATATTGGGCTTCCTTATGCGCTCTCTTATCATATAAGGCTCATATGTATTATTCTATTGAATACTTAAAAACCATGCCATATAACTCTTATGGATAGTTCAGATTACCATTTATGCCAAAGAAGAGGTACTCAAGGCCCTGTTTGAGTAGTCTACGCAGAAATCCCCTCTAGAAAGGAATTTTTCTACTCAAGTTTCTCTATTTGACCCAAATGATTTCTTCCTCTTATTATAATATGATATTATAATATCTTATATTATACCAATTGCCATTCTCCCTCTTTTCCCTTTTCTCTTATGGTGTGTGACCCATTGTATTTTCTGTGCTACTTGGCAGCATACAGTATAACTGCAATGTAACAACCCAAAATGGGGCCTAGTAGGAATTGCAAAGTTATATGAGTAATTAAAGGTACAATTGTAATTAGACCAGTGTAGGATTAAATTAAGTAAGGACTAATTTGAAGAGAAAATAAAGTATTAAAATAAAGAATTTAAAGTTAAACCTAAGAGGAGTTTTACTAAGGACTTAAGGGAACTAAGCCAAGGATTAGATTTAATTGACCAATGGGTTTGTGACACCTAGGATGGGTCAGTGGGAAACATTAATTGAAAAGGAGAAAGGAAGAGAGAGGGAAGGATGAGCATAATTTCTTCCTCTTTCATGTTCCCTCTCCTTTCCACGTGAAGCACTCTCCTTCTTCTTCTTTTCCTGTTTTCCCCTTCTTCCTTTGGTGATCACCTTGAGTTGAGCTGGATTTTTGTAGTGGGCAAGGGATTTATTGAAAGATAAGTGGTTGGGTTTTTGAATATCAAGTATGGTTTCTTCTTCTTCTCTTCCTATTTTTCTGGATTTTGAGTTTTGTTGGTTATGTGTTTATAAGTTTGTTGAGTTATTTTGAAAACTGCTGACAAGAGAACATAGAAAGGAAAAGAGAAGGTTTGAGTGAAAAGGGGCCAGATTTTTTAAGCTTCTTGAGGTTTGGGAGTTTTGCCCTATGGTTGTGTTTTGGTTTTTAGGTGTTAATCTCTGAGGTATTGATAGGTGAAGCATGTTTATGGGTATGTTTGGTTAGGTCTTTGGCTGTATTGGGTGTATTGAAAGAAGTGGTAGTAGTGTTCACATGTGGGTTAGTTCTATGTGTTTAGAGTTCATTTGAGTGTGATTGAAGTTAGTTGATTAGCTTGATTATTTTGTTAATCCATTGCTCATATTGGTAGTATAAAGTTAAGGGCATGATTATAAGCATGTTTTAAATGAAAGTGATGAATGGTTTGAGTTATATGCTTGATTATTTGAGTTTTGGCTTGTTGAGTTGTGAGAGGGGCTGCTAGAGTTTGGATCAGAGTGAGAAATCATGACTCTATCACTAGCGCGACCCACTTCGCGAGCACGACAAATGGCATGATTGTCGTGCTTCAGTTAGGCTACCCTCTATTGTAAGCACGACAGAGAGCTTGGTAGTCGAGCTTCTACCAGGTCGGGCTTCATCACGAGTGCGCCTTTGCGCGAGCAAGTGCGATGGTGGCTTGTCATCCTCTATCGCGAGCTCGATAGAGACCTGTTAGTTGCCTCTCGTGAGCGCAGAGCTTGTCGCTTAGGGCGAGTTTTGCCTCTGTCACGGGTGTGACCCTCCCCTATTCTTCAAATATGTTTTTATTTGTTGCACTTTGCATGGTTTCTCACTTTGATTGGTATTTGAATTTATTTATATGAGCTATAGTATTGAACTCTAAATATGCCTTAATAGATGTAATTGTGTGTATGATAATTTGAATATTCGATTATAGAAAAGTTTGAGTGTTACGGATAGAGTTTATTAGTTTAAGCCTGAATGGTCATAGTAGTGGATAGATAAGCATGCTTATAAAAGGGCTAGTGATTGCAGCTGCTAGTGTTTGACCTCGTTTGTGTCTAGTGTTTGATACCTTCGGGTATCTAAAAGTTTTAAAATGTCTTGAGACTTCGGTCTCTAGTGTTTGATACTGCTCGCAGTATCCAATGTACCCGTATCCACCACCCATGTAAATTCAGGCTAGTGTACTATGGTTTTTGTTGAGCTTGACATATCGATATGTGTATATGTATATGAAAATTCCAAGTAGTAGTGTTTTGCCTTCGTTCATAGTCTCTGATAATCATTTTCATATAGTGAATATGTTTTATGTTGGTACTTGATTTGTTATCGGAGTGATTATAGTATATTAATGCATATGAACTTCTCTTGCTCATATTATGGGTATGTGTGAAGAATGCTATTTTGTGTTTTTGTTTTTGTTTCTCCCCACTGAGCCTTCGCTCAGCAAGGGTGTTTTTCCCGTCTAGGTTATAGGTTCGGTTTGGAGTCGAGCATCTGCAGGTTGGCCACTAGGAGTTCCAGTTGTAGACCTTTTTGCCTTTTGCTAGTACATTTTGTATAGCTTTATAGGTATATGTAAATGTAAATATTTATATGTATATGTTTTTGCCAAGGATCCTCTTGTAATTTGATGATCATTTATAATTTGATTATTTTTTTATCTTTAGATTAGTTTGTTGCTTCTGCTTTAGTTGTGCATTTATGTATTTGTGTGTGTAGCACTCCGATATCCTCCCAAGGGGTACTGGGGTGTTACATGAAAATCCTAATTGAACTATGATTGCTTGATTTAACTCATTAATTATCTATATTAATCTCTAATTAATATTTATCATATACTTATATACAAATCATAAGAGGCTTCTAGTCAAGTATAATAACTACCCAATGCGAGATTAATTTATATGAACATGCATCTTGAACAAGGTGAAAAATTCAAAATTTCATAGATATACTAATGATCTTGCCAAATTATATATCAAAACCTAACTAAGTTCAAAATATTAGCTTAGCTTATTTTTTTATCAGCTATTATTTTCCTCCACATTGGGTTGTAGCAAACAATCGGTGTCCTATTCTTCAAGGCACCTATAAGGTATCGACACCAAGATGATGTCCAAGAAGCTCCAAGAGGGAAGAGGAAGCCAAAAATCCTTGCTAGTGACTAGTAAAAAAGGTTAGCTAGAAGGAATTATGTCTTTTTGGTGGCTAAGGTTTGTTCTTTCTTCAAATTGAAGTTAAATACCCTAATTTAAACTTTAGGATATATTTATACATCCTTGGGTCAGCCTAGGGTTAGGATAACATGGAAAAATTGTTTAATGGGCTTGAACCACAAGCCTGGGTCCAACTGACACTCAATTGGTCTAGTAAATGTGTTTTACACATAGGCCCTTGAGTAGCATTTTACACATGGTTCTTCACCCATATGTCTAAACCATTTTAATTCTAGCAATTAAAACATCTAATGGACCTATTAACATTTATTTTGAACCATTAGATTAGACATCTGAGCTTAATCGAAAAACTTTCCAGCCTAATAACCCTCTATGCGCATAGGAGGAGGGAGACTTTTTCTCTCCTCTTATATTTTGGGCTTTAAGTCCAGTTGAGCTTATGACCAGCCTTTTTGACTTATGTTGGACCCCCACAACACTTATGGTGAGTTCTTAAGACCCATATAGGCTAGTGAGAAAATCTCTTCGGCTCTCTATTGCATCCTGCACAGAAAACCATAGAAGTGTCTATCAAGCCTAATGGCCATCCAAAAGTTATTCCTTATGTGTATTAACTCCTTATGACATCTTATATCATAAATACACTCCTTCTTTAACCTCAAACATAAATCTTGTCATGTGTGTGATCCTATGGGATTTTTGTGCAGCTTAGCAGTAGATAATTAACTTACAGTCCTAGTTTTATTCGATTGTATGATTTAAACTCATTTAAATCATTCTATCAATTATAAATTGATATTATCATACATTTATTATGTACATGTTATGGGAGGCTTTTAGTCAAATATCATGACTACCCAAATGAGAGAAAGTCAATAGTTATGACTATTCCCTTCCATATAGAGTTACCATGCAACAACTTCTTTCACTATTCTTGTATCTGATTAACGATAGAGTATGGATTAATGTTAAACTCCTTAAACCTAAATATTTTTATTCTGATATATTAATCTTTATTTCCAAAATGCCCTTGTGAATCTCATTTACCTTACATTCCACTTTGGCCAAAGTAAAGTTTCCTAAATATAAACTGTATTAGAATGGTGAGTTAAGTTCCCCACTCTTATCTGACATGATGAATCCTATGTTGATCATTCAACTACCTCTAAATAATTCATGATATACCAATGATGGAGTTATGTATACCCCTTGAAAGGAGTAAAAACATAAGTGTCAAAGTATAACAATTTCCACTTGAGATTACTAAGGCAACTGAATTTACAAAATTTTTAGCAAAGACAATTTGTCCCATCATAATAAAATACCAAAAAGAAAGGTATATCTTTGAAAGAAATAATAAAATCTCTTATAATTAAATGTTAGCAAATGCAATAGGAAAGCCGAAAGCAAATCACTAGGCTAAAGAATGTGGAAAATCAACTAAGTCAAGTTGCTACCAATCTCAGTCGGCTAGAATCACATGGAAAACTTCCATGCAACCAGAGGTGAACCTCAAGTAAAATGCCAATGTTGTTACTCTGAGAAATGGAAAAAAATTATAAGATTTTCCGCGACAGATAGCTCGTGGGCACAATGTCGGGACAAAGCTAGAAGTAGAAATTTCTATTCATAAAAAAATTAAGCAAAACTGGTAAAAGAATCTAAACCAGTTCAACTTGAAGTAGTAGTGAACAAACCCTTTTTCCAAATCGATTAGCTAAGTCCAAGAAAGAAAAAGAGGAAAAATAAATTCTGGAAACATTTACTAAATGTAATAAAGCATGTACCTTGGTATGATAATGTAACACTGTAATACCCTAAAATCTACTCTAGTAGCATTTTGCATAATTAGGATAACTAACCAAGCATGATTATAATTTTAATGTGGAAAAAGGGTATTATTAGAAACTTATTTATTTAAAAGTGGTAAATTAATGAGCTATTAATTTCAGATATGATTGTATAATCTGAAATTGAGGACTTAATTGAATAAAGAAAATGAGATTGCGTGCAATTAGAAAATTGTGAGAAGTTTAGTGAGGGACTGAAGTGAGAATGACCAAGTATGTATGTGTGTGTGTGTGTGTATATATATATATATATATATATATATATATATATATATATATATATATATATATATATATATATATATATATATATGCATGCAAAATGGGAAGATGACATGTAGCAGTGAGGAAGCTAGTAAGGGAACCATTTTCGGTGGAAGAACTCAGAAATCTAAGTTTTCGATTCTTCTACCTCTCCTTACTCTCATGATATTGGATTAAAGAAAATCAGTAGGATTAAGGCATATTTAGTTAAGAATTTTAATTCAAATCAATTTGGTAAGTTTGATTCCTTTTGCTGTCAACTTCTACATTTTCTGATTTTGTAAAGGAATTTCTAAAAATTGTGGAAATTATTGAAGCTAATGGAAATCTTGTATATGCATGTTAATAAGAAGAAGCTGATAAGAAGAGGTAAGTGAAGGAGAAAGCTGTAGGTTAAAATCAAGTTTCAATTGGAGGTTTTGGTTTCAATTCAGGTTTGGGATTTTTCTTGTGTTTGTTAGTGTTTTTGCATATAAGAGAAGATTGACAGTGGTTTTGAATGGTGAAAATGATGAGAAAGAATTGTAGTTTGACAAATAAGTTGGAACTCTATCATTGGTTTCTATTACTTGTGCATGATTGTTTAAATATAATTCAAGTTATGAAGCTTTAATGAGTTATTAGGGTTGGTTAAGTTTTTAAATCATGTATTTGCAAATGATTAGGAGCTAGGGTAATTAAATTAAGCCTTTAAGTAAGAAAAATTGATATAGGAAGCTTCAATTTGAGTTTATTGAAATTTTAATGTTCTTATGATTTGTTCAATTAGCTTAGTTATTGCATTATGATGAATTTAGGATAATTATGAGTATTTTCTATGAGAAGAATTAAACTTGGTTAGGTTGGTTTATAGAAATAACATGGTTAGTAGATTGAAAATGAGTTTTTGCAGACTTGGATTTCTGCATTTTTCTAGTTACACGGCGGTTAGGATTCTTTAACCGCCCTATAAACGTATTCTGGAAGTTTAAATTTGTTTATTTTTATTTTACACGGTGATCAGGATTTTCTTACCGCTGTATAAAACCATTCTGGACTTATATTTTTGCCAGCGAGATGTCTCACACAGTAGTTATGGTTTTTTGCCCACTAAGTGACACACCTACCCGCCATGTGAAATTTTCTTCCCGTTATGTAAATAGCTTCTATTTTAGATTTTAATTTTTCATGCTATTTACATAGTGGTCAGGAATCCCTGACCTCCATGTAACCCATATCATCTGCATTATGTATTCTTGATTTTTGCACAGATTTGCATCTCCTATCTTACCTGAAATTAAACATAACTTCTTTAATAAATATGTTATGATGAAAAATGACTATATGACATGTGAGTGGAATAAAAATTCATGATAAAGAATTAATTAGCATGATGATTCACTATAATTAAATATTTGAGCAATGCTTATTATATGACTAATGATCTAATGTTCAAGAATACATATATGATTTGCTTCTACAATTTAGTATCATTTTGATAAGATTATTATATGAAATCTAGTCTATTTGAAAGCCTGCTAGTTAGTCTAGGCTATGGATAGATAGGCATGCCGATAGGGGGCTCGAGCAGCTGCTACTTGATTTCTTCCTTGCGGGGATGCTTGATTATTTATAGATATATGATTCATTCCTTCGGAACAACTTGTTTCTTCCCTTCAGGGATGCTTATTTCTTCCCTCTGGGGATGCTTGATTTACTACCCGTTATCCACACCCTTAGAGAGGCAGGCAGCGAGATTTTCTAATAATGTTTTACTATGAACTAGTCTCATTACTAGTATTTGTTTTGATCCTGAAAATAATTGAAATTAAATAATTTACCTGTTTTATCTGGTTATTTATTTATTCACTCAATGTAAACAATTATCCTTCTGCATAAGTTGATATTAATTTCAGTTTACATCTATGATTCTCAGCTTAATTATGACATATGTATGGTTTGCATCGATGACTCCTGGGAGGTTTTTTGAATCCCCACTAAGTTATATGCTTAGCACGGATTTTCTTTTAATCTATGCAGGTTTTGGCAAAAGCTTCACTCTTAAGGATTTTTTCCCAGGGTCATAAGGCGACACGGGCATAAGATCTAAGGAAGTTTTTTTTGTTGATGTAGGTTTCTTTTTGGTTTGAAATTTTGTAATAATATGAGTTTGTTCATATAAAAAGATGTATAAATTATGCTTATGTTATTTGTAATAACTTGTAATGTGTGGCCTGTAAATATTTAACTAAGGGATTCGAACTTCTCTCTTGGCAATGCATGGTTTAACTTTTATTGCATGATCATTATGAAAAGAAGAAAAATATATACTTTAATATGTATGTTTCTGTTTGATTTGATTTGTTAAAGTGACACCTTTTGATAAGATATTTGTGGCTCTAATTAATCTTTATTAGATAGTAAGGGGTGTTACAAACACCCTTAGCTCACTTATTTTGCACATACATTTAGCTTGCTTAGGCGATTACCATGATTGTTTGAAGTACGTCTATTTTCAGTTTATTGCTAAAGCGAGTAATTTTTTTTTAATATCTTTTGTATAACCTTTGACAATTGGCCTATAACTGTCTTATTTACTATTCATTTGGTCAACATTTCGGCAGTGTAACGGCTATATATATATGACCTACCTTCCTGCAAACCAAACAATTCCACAGCACACGAAGGGCACAACAGTTCATATATCATAACATATCCACAACACAGTCTCAAAATATGTCATCCATCACACTCACATCATAACTGTCTAAAATACTTAAAATGTCCATACAAGACTTATACAACCCATTACATATAACTAAACTCATTAGTTAATTTACATATACATGCCATATAAATGCATCCAAAAAGTCCTTCAATTCTACATATCCAAAATTTTCCATCTACAATTCATGCATACTTACGCAATGTAACACCCCCTAACCACCTGTAGAGCTTTACTACAAGGGTTATGGAGTGTTACACATAACAAATACATGCACACAAATTAACATCCACATAAAACTTAGTATTAATAAATTTCATTAAAAGACAACATTCAATTACATTCCGAAAATCCATGCATTACATTACATAATATTTATAGTCTTACTTCAATTTTCACTTTACAAAATACAACTTCTTTGATACAAAAACTTTAGTTCCTATACACATGTCAACTATAAATACACATCATATACTATTACAAAATATCCTACTTATGCAGCAGTTCCTAATGTGTTGCCTGTTGGCAATGCAGGATTGTCTTCCAAAATGCTATCTTCAGATACCTACATGGATAAAACATCCATGCTAAGTGATAACGCTTAGTGGGGAATAATAAAATATGGATGAACACTCACAGTGATCATCAATACAATTCACATGCTCAAGTAACATACATTTATACAATTCAATTTAACATCAACTTCAAATGCTAACATTAACACTATACCACAAGTAACAATTCATATCATCAAAGCTACTTATAGTTTCTTACATCTAATCCTCAATTCACATATGTTATTTTGCTCATTATATTATCTTTTTATTCATCCATTGCAAATCTATATATCTCACCATTCACAGACATCATATAAATATTTTTACCTATGGCAAAGTAATTATTAACACTTGCATATGCATAAACACTCTCATCGGTTATAAATGCAAATCCGAACAATGCATACTTTTAATCAATTCTAAACAATACTACATACTCACCAATTCATATAAAATTTACAAACATTTACTTATTATCATATCATAATTTACCTAATGCTACATATTGTAACCATTAAAAATTAAATTCACATTATACACTAACAGTTATCAACACCAATATATATATATATATATATATAGTACATATCCCATCAAATTATAATCACAAAACCACATTACTTAACCTTAATCTATCAATATATTATGCACTCATGCATTCACATATTACACAAAGTTGACAATCAATCATTTGTTTATTAGCCATTTCCTAACTTGCCTGCACTTCTATGGTAGTGGATAACGAGATTATCACTCTGATATCTGATATCCGTAGATACCTTTATACTAGTATTCGGAGATACTTTTTTATCGCATTAGTATCCGTAGATACTTTTACATCGCATTAGTATCCGTAGATACTTTCATAACAATCTAGTATCAGTAGATACTTTTATAATGCATTAGTATCCATAGATACTTTCATATCAATCTAGTATCCATAGATACTTTTACAACAAGACACACACAATCACTCACTTTTGGGGAACCTATTCTAGGATTACCCCTGACCCAAACGGGGCCGGTTAATAGAAATCACTCGCTTTTGCTATAGCACTTCAGAACCTAGAGGCATGCCTATCTATCCACAACTAGACTTGCAGGAGAGACAACTAACTCAATTACTTAAATCGGATTCTCATGATATAAACCTTCGCAAAACTATGTTAAATAAATATCGGATAGCTCTTAACACTATTCACTTCCATACGCATATATTTTATTATCAATCTCACACTTCATCATTAAATTCATACAAATTGTATATACATATATAGACACATGCTCACTTGAATTGCCACATTATTAGCCTCCATGTAAATAAGCAATTCTTAAGCTCAAGGTTATAAGTCACACTAATACCAACATTAACTAACATCCTAGCATATGCTATCTTGCATACACACACATATATGATTTACCATACAAGTTCATACCTCATTATGCATAACTTCACATGAATTATATATATACTTATCATTTTCCATACAACTACGTTAAGCATTAGCATGTCATTCAATATTTTGCACACATGTATGGTTTATTAACAAATACACACTTCAATATACATATGTTTACACGAATTAACACATCTATAATTTTTCATAAGTGTAGTTATTCATAAGCCAATACCACAATTTACATAAAATAGGACATTTAGAAAGTATTCCAAACTTGAGACTCTATCGCGCTCGCGACACATGTCGCACTCACGACAAACCTCGACAATCCCTTCTATCGCGCTCGTGGCATAAGTCACGCACACGACATAACCCACTAACGACTTCTGTCACGCTCGCGGCAATGCCCATGCTCATGACAGAACACAATCTGACATCTTTGCCCAATGGAGCACACTGTCGCACCTACGACCCCTATCGCGCTCGCAACAGTGGCTGAACTTCATGTTCAAAGCTGAACTCCATAAACCTCTTTCAAGCACTTATCCAATATTCACCTATATGACTTCTAAAAGACCAACCTAACATTACTGTCAGCCATCATGGCCTCTAATCAAATGTTTATTTATATGCTAACATTACAATGGCAAAATCTCATTATAATTGGACTTCAAATTAAGGAGTTATGGCCAATGAAACACCACTTGTTCCAAAGCCCTCCTACAGAATTTAGTTACACTTAAAGTACCTTAGTAATTATTCATATTTACAACCTTAATCACATGTATTACTAAGTGGTAGTGATTCATTTACTCTTTACAAGACTCTAAAAATGTGTCAGATAAGTTCCGAAAAGTTTTGGTGAAGTTCGGGTGTGTTTCGGGAGGAAAAACACACAAAAATATACAAAATATGGGAGGGTATCAGTGGGCAATGATTCATGCCAACCATGAGGTTCCAAATAAGAAGAAAAGCCATCAACTATCATGTTCTGTCACACTCACGACCAAGGTCACGCTCACGACAAAGACATCTATTAAGTGTCCCACAAAATTAAAATATCAAGACTGCTTTTCATCTCAAACTTACACCACCTAAACCAACATCTAAAACTCATTTTTAGGAAAAAATTTTCTCTTAATAAATGATCCCTAGGATGTTATATTTCATATGAAACAAATTTCAGATCATTTGGACACCTAAATCATCAAATATGATCAAAAAAATGTGATCTGTTCCAATGAACCGACCAAAATAGAGATACCTATGTTTTGGCCAATTTTGGATCATGTAGATTTAGAATTAGTGCATGGGTATTTTTAAGAAATTTGTAGGTATGTATTTTAGCTTTCTAAAGACACTAGTTTCATACAATTTGAAATTTTCTAACTTGACTTATGATCAAAACAATTAACAGAGGTCTAATAAAATTTGAGCAGAGTTTCCCTTCGAAACTCAATGTGCCCAAATTATTAAATCTACCAAAACTATCACAAATATTCCATGTATACTTCAAAACAAGAAGTTAAACATCAAAAATGCAATAATATACAAATTTCTCAAACCTCAATTTCCTTAGCTCCAATGTGCTCACTTGGCACCTTGATCATCAACTCTCTTCTTTCCTTTTTCTTTTCTCATAACCACTACCACATGCACAATCAAATTCCAGAATTGGGAACAAAGGGATTACTTACAGCTCAAATTAAAAGAAAAGGAGAAGAAGAAGATGATCAAACTATATCAACGTCTTACCTTGACTAGATGAAAACCTAACTCAAAACAATTACCACACAATCGACTTTGCAAAAATTAAATGGACACTAACTAAAGAAGAGAGGAATGACAGAAGAAGAGAAACAAGGGAGAGAGAAGCCAATCAACACATGCAGAAAAATGAAGTTTCTCTCTCCTCCAACAACTTTTATTGCATGGCATATGGTGAGGTGGCAAAAAGCAGATTATGCCACTTGGATTCCACCAACAACACCAACAACAACTCTTTCATTGCATGTCAATGCTGAGTTGGCAAAGCCAATAGAAGACACTTGGATTTCCACTTCCACCATCTTAAACACAATCAGCTCTAATTAATCCCACTTAACACCCACTTAACACTTAATTAACCAACCTTTAATTAATCAAGCACAATTAGTTTATAGCCACTTAACTTATAAATTTCCTACAATTAAGTCCTCAATTCCAACTTACACGCAGATCCAATTTTTGAAACTCCAATTCCAACTCCTCCAATTACCCCACTTAAGCCAAACTACTACTAGAGTAGATTTCGTGTCATTACACTTACACAAGGGCATACATACTAATCCAAGCATTAACATAATTAATTCTAACCAATTATACTAATATCATTTACATTACTATTATTAACATAAACATTATCTATTTTACCATTATTGACATTATTATTATGCACATTATTATTATTATTATTATTATTATTATTATTATAAATAAATATTTATTTAATCTTTATATCCATATTTCTTCTATAATTACACTTACTAACTATAATTTTTATCAAATTACAATTTAATCCCTTTATCAAGCATATTATAGAGAATTTACACTTTAATCCCTTATTTCTATCCAAATTACGATTTTGCCCTCTATGATCACTATAATTACTATTATGCCATTTCTTAACTATATTTCACACTAAATTCATTATTTATTATGTAAAATTACCATTTAGTCCGTAAATGTCATTTTTATATTAAAATATTTTTTAGCCCTTATTTTATCACCTTTTTATATAATTACCATTTGGTCACTTATTTTTTTCCATATTTACCCTTTAATCTCAATACTTTATGCAATTACCATTCTACCCCAATTTCTTTTAAATTTTTGCAATTTGGTCCTTTCCCACTCTATTTTCTCTATTAGTATTTATTCACTTACTTTAATTCATTTTCGTTGTTTTGCCCCTAGTATCAATACGGTAGAAATCTCCATACCGGATACACAGGACATGAACCCCACAGGTCCACTACATTATAGAGTGACCCCAAAAAACCACCCCTGCACTATCACTGTAAATCACTGTACACTATAAGCACTATATCACTATGGTAGACCGTCATTAGTCTACCCAAGCAAGTCGCCATAACTCGCACCGCGGTATGATGTGCCTTTGACTAGCCAATTATATCCTGAGCTAGATTTGACTACCAGACTACTAAGGGCAACTATATTATTCACCGTTATTCTTTTTCCATTATGCAATTAACTTAATTCAATTGACATTATTCTTTTCATTTAGGCATATCATTCCACTACAATTATTTATTTTTCCATTAAATTCATTTCCATTCCATTTATTATTTAATTCTAACTCCATTTTTGCCATAAACTCATTTTTAAGTAAGCCATTCCATAGTTTGCATCATAAACATAATGTAATAACAACTTAAAACATATTCAAATAAATTTCAATAATTCTTAATAAATTAATACATGCTTAATTATAACTCTACATTCATTTTGTACCATTATATTTGTTGAATTATCAAAATATACACTAATATAACCATTGGATGCATTCGGCCCAACCTACATTCTTGTCCTTAAATTTATTTTTCACCACATATCATTCATTCAGGTTTATTCTTTTAATTTTAAACACTCAAATCCCCATTTTTAACTTCCATTAACGTGTTTATAAGCTCACTTCTAATTTTGCATGCATAAATAACACACATACACCATGAACATAAACTAAACTCACACATTATCAATGAAAAAAGAGGGATATTGTATCCACTAACCTCAAAATTTTATTTTATACCTTCTAAACCTCCTTTTGTTTGCCTTTGCCATTTGAAACACCTTCCTCTTCTTTGTTATCTAAGATGGTCGAATATTTAAGCATAAGAAATCACCATATTTGTGCTTCCTTTATTCAATATAACTACATAATCATACTCTACACCCTTTGAACTACCTATAGGAAGCATTAAATCAAATTATAAACCTCAATTTTACTTACTTGATTTTTAAGCCCTAACATTGATTCCTTTATTTCTACCACTTATTTCGCCAAAAATGGAGTCTAGAGGCCACTACCAATGAAAAGAGGGCTGAACTTTGATTAGAAAGCTTTGATTTAGTAGGATTAATGGATGGAAAATGAATAAAATCGATGGAGGGGAAAATGGTGATGGTTCGGCCAAGCTAGAGGAGAGAAGAAGATGAGAGAGTTTTATCACACATGGGATATTTCTGCCTTTTATATGTGTTTTTAATGGGTTGCGCCCAGTCCAACCAAGTTGGGCCAACCATTCTTAAGCTAAAATGTACATAATGGCCCATTATGTGATCCTAATTTATTTCTCTCACGTCCTAAGCTCAATTTCTCCCAAAATGATTCCATAATTATTAAAATATATTAATTAGACTGTATAAATTTTTTTTAACTCAATCGGAGTCCATTTTTGGTATAGTTCCCTAATACCGATCTAATTAACTAATTTCTAACCGTAAAATTACTCAAAATTATTTTTTCACCGTCAAATAATTTCCCATATTATTTAGCGTCAATTTATGCCTTTGGATAATTTTTCAGAGGTCATTTGCTATTTTTAAAGTCTCAATCAAACCAACAGTCAAACTAGTTATTATTTGAATCGAAACCGTGACTTTTCTTGTTTTTGACTTTTGAAGATCTATTTGACCTCATTTTCACTTCAAATTTTACCCTTGGACTCATCATGACTAGCATTTTTCTATAATCAAATAAAATATTTTTTTCGCCTAGTGTATTTTTTACCCCGAGTGTGTTGATCGCACTTGAAAAATACTATTCATGACTGCAAAGTTTTTAAGGCCATTGTAGATAAATTTTTGAAGGAATTATGCAACACCAAGAAAAAGTTAGTCGGATATCAAAAGGAAAAAATGAATGAAAACGCATCTACTATACTTCAAAGAAAATTGTCACTTAAGTGCAAAGACCAAGGTATGTTATCGTCCCTTGTAGATTAGGCAATATTGGTGTGAAAATGGCTATATTTTATTTAGCTGCATCAAAAAATTCATGCCATTATTTATTTATAAGTCTTTGAAAGTAAGTCCACTATAATGCAATTAGCAAATATGCTTGATATATACCCTAAAGGGGTATTATAGGATGTGTTGGTACAAGTAGAAAACTAATATTTCTTATTGATTTTTAAATGGCACATATGGATCATAACAAATTGTCACATGCACTTAAATTATTGCTTGGTAGGCCATTCATGAAAATAGCTAAGACAAAGATATATGTGTATGATGGTTCTTTTACCATGGAGTTTGATGGAGAAATTGTGAATTTTAATGTGTATGATGTTATGAAATACCCTGCTAATATTTTTGGTTTGTGTGGAATAGATGTGATTGAACCTATTTTGCAAAAAATGCTCCATATGCAACAAAAAAAATAAGTTAAATGTTGAATTCTATGATAATTTAAATACAATAAGTTTAAGAATAATTGCGAAAAAATCTTACCATAGATAGTTCTTTATAGGAAGTAGTATGGGGATAATTTCATATGTTGTCACTCAACTTTTGCACAAACAATGTTCTAGTCACTATATTTCGATTGGTAACAATAAAGTAACCCAAGTACTATTTTTTAATAATAAAGTCAAAAATGCCGAATAATTGCTTTTCCTATAATCAACATACATAGAAATCACTGACTCAGCAGGTGATTGATCAACCACCTACTCTAGTAAGGATAAAGGAGAATAAAATGCAGTCTAATTTATTAAATATAAGGGAAGAAAATAGTATTTGACTTTGCTGAGTCAATGATTTTTATGCGCACCGATGACCAAAAATACAATTATCCAACTTTTTTTACTTTATTGTTACAAAATAATATTCGAATTATTTTATTGTTACCAATCAAAATATAGTGATTAGAATGTTACTTGTGTGAAAGTTGAGTGACAATGGATGAAATTACCCCAAGTAATATGTGAGTTAGATAACAATAAGCCTTTATAAAATGTCTCTAGTATTGAATTTCCTACTGCTCACATGAAACTTTTACCTTCTATTACACAGGCACCAAATTCAAATTTGAAATCACTGTCTTCTCACCTAAAATATTCATATTTGAGTGAAAATGACAATTTACGAGTGGTAATTTCCAACAAATTGGACACATTTGAAGAAGATAAGCTAATTCGAGTTTTAAATGAGCATAGAAAAGTATTGGCTATGTCACACCCCGTTTGCCCCGTAGTAGAATGAGCTATGTGTAGGTGTGCATTTGTGTTTGTTTTGGCATGCCATGAGGGGCATTTTGGTAAAAGTGCATGTATATGGGTTCTGTTAGCACGTGGGTGTGTGCATGGTATTTATGTGTGACCTAGTAGGTTTGAGCTAGGGTATGCTTGCTCACATGGTTGTAGGGTGTGAATGAGTTGGGTGTGATTGCATGTGCATAAGTTTAGCATAATAGAGTATGTTTAAGTTGGGATATTTTTATGTGTGATGCATTGTATGGTTTTTAGGTGTGAGCATATCATATAGGGTGTGATGGTGAGAGAGAGCATTAAGTGTGTGTGTCATATGCATGTAGTGTGTGAGTGATTGGTTTCCACCACTAGGAGATGGACATATGGCCTAGGTTTAAAAAGGGGAAATTAAAAGAGGAAAGAGAAAAGAGAACAGGAATTTCTGCCTCTCCATCCTGTTCTCCCTTCTCTTCGCCTCCTTTCTTCCTCCACTCTTTCTATTTTGGTGTCCTAGCTTGGATTCAAGCTTGTGTGGTGGGAATTGATTGCTCCGTGAGATTTATTGGTAAGTTTTCATGCATTTGTCTTGTTATTGTTTAAGTTTTCCATCTTCATCTTCTTCCTTGCATTTTCTGGGTTTGGATCTAAGTTAGGGTTTTGTGTTTGTGTGTTTTGATGGTTTGATGCTTAGTTGAGCCTCCTCGTGAGACAAAGGGCAAAGAGAAGGTTGCATCTAGTGGAACTAAGCATTAGGAGCAAAGAATTTGAGGTTTGGGAATTTTCTGCTCTTGAATGTGAATATGTCCATATGTGTTCTTGATGAATTTATGGAAATTGGGTTGTGAAATGGACTTATTTTGGCATGCATGTTATGGGCTTTTAAGTGAGAAGAGTAATTATACATGAGCGTGAATTTATTGTGGTGATTGTGTGGTTTGATGTAGTTTTGCTGTAAATTTCTAGGTTTTGATAATTATTGAGATTATGAGCTTAAATTGATGAATTGTGTAAAATTATTTGTGGAAACATGTTATATTGTGTTTGTTGTGGGTGCTGGATGGCTGGAATTGAGGTAAGAGACCAAGTCAAGTGATTTGTGTGTTTGTGTGTGATTTTGGAGAAGAAGGAATCTACAGAATTCAGCAGATTTTGGAAAACCCGTGTCTGTCGCGATCGCGACAGAGGCCGGTGTTCCAGCCTTCATCCTGTAGCGATCATTGTGGCGTGACGCCGCACTCTGTCGAGAACGCGATAGCATCGCGATCGCGACAGAGCGCTGGTGGCTGCACTGCTAGCTCGAGCTATTGCGAGCACGCGATCTATCGCGAGGCCGCGATAGCGATGAGAGCTCTCTGTCATGACCGCAACGATGTCGCGAGTGTAACAGAGCCGGCTACTTGTTCCTTCTCGTGATCGCGAGGTCTGTCGCAGGCGGGACGCCCAGGGAGCCTAGCCCCTGTCGCAAGCGCGATAACTCTGTTGTCCATCTGGGTTCCTCTTCTCGTATGCTTGTGTGCGAATCTTTGAATGATGATGTTTTTGGTTTACATGCAAGATTAATGTTACGAATTATATGAATGGGTAATTATAAGTGCTATATGAATGAGACTTCGAATATTATGAATTGGATTGAATGGTTTATGTATAGCCTGCTAGAGTCAGTATAGTGGATAGTTAGGCAAGCTTAATAGAGTCTTATAGCTGCAGCCTTAGTTCAGTTTGGACCCCGATCAGGTCCCCGTTTGGTTCCTCGCGAACCCTCAATATAGGGTCTTGTTTAAGGTTCCTCAGTAAAATGTTTTGAATATGAACAGTAAAAATGATTTACGATTCGTACCCGTAAGGTACCGCTATGCATCCGATTCGTACCCGTAAGGTACCGCCATGCGTTTACTTGTTATCCACTACTTTTGAGTTAGCAGGTGCTTAATTGCTTTGAAATGTTTTAATAACCATAAGAATGTATTACTTGAATATGTATATGGAAATGAGATGATTCGACTGCGGATGTGAATATGATTATGACTATATTCGTTTGAATGATGGATTATATGCAAGCATGATAGTATTTGTACCCTATATGTATATCGGTTTATGCCATCTGTATGTGTTATGTTGACGACCATTGTGAATGGCCGTCCATATATTGTGTGTGTGTTTCCCCACTAAGCATTTATCACTTAGCACGGTGTGTTACCCGTGCAGGTGCGGAAGGAGTTTTGCCTTTGGGGAGCCATCGCAGTCCAAGCCAACACAACAGGGTTTAGTGTTAGGGCTATATTCTTTTGTAATGAAGATTCTTTTTGTATAGGACTCTCTCCTACCTTTTTGTAATAGCTTCTGCATATGTATATGTATATTTTTGGACATGTAATACTTTTGGATCAGTAAGTTAATGCAAATAGTAATGTAATGCATTTTGATTTTATTAATGCATGATCAGCTTCGGCATCTGATGTTTCGCCAAGTTTTTTTTTAATTGTTCCGCTTTTATATATGTTCATTAATGTATAGGTGTATGTCTTGCATCGATTTGTGTGGTGACGTACCTTACTCATACGGCTTCTCACTCCGATGCGGGTGGGCCTGCCTATGTATGGGTAGGGGGTGTTACAAGTTGTGGTATCAGAGCCCGGTTTAGGCATTTCTGGGTGTTGTTAACGTGATACTGTGTATAGATGTGTATATGTCTAGGGCTATGTTGGCTGATGCGGTTGTTTTGGTTGCTTAGATGGCTTCTAGTTCTGCTCGTCGATCCCTTGAGGAGTCCGCTGAAAGTGTGAACCCTTCGGCTGGGGATCCTTCTATTTCGATGTCGACTCAACCTGCTAGGGTCCAGCCTGAGGCCGCTGCCATGCCTTTTGAGGCTATGCTCAGATTAAATCAAGACATGGCTCGGGTCTTGGAGAGGGTGACTACCCCCAGAGCTCCTATAGAGAGTTTAAGAAGAGCGGGTGTTGAAGACTTTTATGAGATCGGTTTGGATGAGTCAGAGTTGGCTGAGAGATGGTCAGACAAAGTGAAAAGGGCATTGAGAGAAGTTAGATGTCCTCCTGATCAGCAAGCAGATTGTGCTGTGGCCTTGCTTCAAGGGTCAGCCTATGAATGGTGGGAATTGGTATGTAGACAACCTCAACTGCCTGATCCTGTTACATGGGAATTCTTTGGTGAGGAATTCACGAAGAAGTACGTGACTCAAACTTATAAGGATGCAAAGTGGGTGCAGTTTTTGAACCTGAAGCAAAGGGCTATGTCGATTTCGTACTATGAAAAGGAATTCAATCGGTTGTCCTGGTATGCTCCGCGAGGAGTCATGACAGATGAGTTTCGATGCAAGCATTTTGAGGCCGGATTGAATGAGTCCTTAAGGGTTGCACTGATCTCCTTGATGAGCACCCCAGGAGTGAACAACTATCAGATAGCAGATGCTGCTATGAGGGCTGAGAGGTCAGAAACAGTGCTAAGAGAGAGAGCTCAAAGAAGAAACCCCTCACGTGGTGGATCATCTTCCTCGTCCTCGGGTAAGTGATCCAGGAACCCACAGGATGAGTCATCATCTGGTCCAGCTACAAGAGGTAGAAGGCAGGGTTCTACAGCAGTATCCGGTTCTAGCAGGAGTGGTAGATCTGAGGCTTTACCGGTGTGTTTGCATTGCAGTAAAGCTCACCGGGGTGAGTGTAGGTGGCTCACTGGTGGATGTTTCAGATGTGGGAGCACCGAGCATCTTTTGGCCAATTGTCCAAGATTGTATGAGGAATCGGGTACCTTGAGAGAGGCCAGCAGAGTGGAATCTAATGCCACCCAGGCTTCTCGTGGCAGAGGTAGGGGTAGAGGTCGAGGCGATCAGCCTAGAGATGGAGCATTTTCTGAGTCTATTGAGCGTCCCCCACTAGTTGCAGCCAGAGCTTATGCAGTGAGGGCTAGAGAGGAGCAGGATGCCCTTGATGTGATTGCTGGTAAGTTCCTACTCCATGACACTGAATTGTATGCTCTAATAGACACTGGTTCCACACACTCATATTTGTGCACAGATAAGATTGTTGATAAGTTGCATGTGGTAGATCAGTTAGACTATGAGGTATGTGTGACCAGTCCGTTAGGGCATAGTGTCAGTGTGAGTAGAGTCTTTAGCCAATTATCCCCTGTTGGTTGAGGGAGTTGAGTTTCCTGCAGACTTGATAGAGTTGCCGTTCAGAAAGTTTGATCTGATTTTGGGTATGGACTGGTTGGGTAAGTACCGAGCGGTGGTTGATTTTCATAGGAAGACGGTTGTGCTTCGGAACAAGGATCGGTCTTCAATATATGTGAAAGGTTTGGGTACGAGCTCTGTGAACAATGTGATCTCGGCGATGCAAGCTAAGAGATTTATTAGGAAGGGTTGTGAGGCTTTTCTAGCTGTAGTCTTGGACTCTAAACGGGATCAAGTAAGGATTGAAGATATCCCTATTATGCGGGAGTTTAGTGATGTGTTCCCGAGTGAGTTGCCAGGGTTGCCTCCCGAGAGGGAAGTTGAGTTGTCCATAGAGATTATGCCGGGTACCACACCTGTATCGAAAGCACCTTATTGGATGGCTCCTGTAGAGTTGAGAGAACTCAAAACTCAACTACAAGAGCTATTGGATAAGGGGTTTATTCGACCCAGCATATCTCCATGCGGAGCTCCGGTTCTATTTGTTAAGAAGAAGGATGGTTCTTTAAGGATGTGCATCAATTATAGGCAAATCAATAAGGTCACAGTGAAGAATAAGTATCCTTTGCCTAGAGTCGAGGATTTGTTTGATCAGCTTCGGGGTGCAGGTGTGTTTTCCAAGATAGATCTTCGGTCGGGGTACTATCAGCTACGTATTAAGGATGAAGATGCGGTTAAGACGTCATTTTGAACTCGGTATGGCCACTATGAGTTCCTCGTGATGCCATTTGGTTTAACCAACGCTCTAGCGGCATTCATGGATTTGATGAATCGAGTGTTTAGGCCATACCTGGACCAATTTGTGGTAGTATTTATAGACGACATTTTGGTGTACTCTAAGGATGGGACCGAGCATGAGGAGCATCTTCAGTTGGTTTTGCAAGTGTTGAGGGAACATCGGCTGTTCGCTAAGCTTAGTAAGTGAGACTTTTGGCTTCGAGAAGTGTCATTTTTGGGCCATATAGTTTCAGCCAAGGGTATCCGAGTCGATCCATCCAAGATTGAGGCAATAGTGGATTGAAAGGCGCCTAGGAATGTCCAAGAAGTGTGGAGTTTCCTTGGTTTAGCGGGTTATTACCGTCGATTTGTGAAGGGTTTTTCAGTAATTGCCGCTCCGATGACGAGATTGTTGAGAAAAGGATTAGATTTGAATGGTTGGATAAGTGCCAAGCCTGTTTTGATCAGTTAAAGAAGTTGCTAGTCGAAGCTCCTATACTGACTCAACCCATCTCGGGTAAGGAGTTTGTTATGTATAGTGATGCTTCGGGTGTTGGCCTTGGATGTGTTCTGATGCAGGAGGGTAAAGTAGGGGCATATGCTTCTCGACAGTTGAAACCGCACGAAAGGAACTACCCGACACATGATTTAGAGTTGGCGGCTGTGATCTTTGCTCTAAAGATTTGGCGCCATTATCTGTATGGGGAGAAGTGTAAAATCTTTATGGACCATAAGAGCTTGAAGCATCTCCTCACCAAGAAAGAGTTGAATATGAGACAGCGCCATTGGCTTGAGTTGTTTAAGGACTACGACTGCATGGTGGATTACCATCCGGGTAAGGCCAATGTAGTCGCGGATGCTTTAAGTCGAAAGTCGGTTTCGGCCTTGTTCTTGAGGAGGTTCAGATGGAGGTTCGGTTCGGATGGAGCCTTGATTGCTCAGCTAAGAGTAAAGCCCACCTTAAGATAGAGGATTGTTGATGCTCAGAGGGATGATGAAAGGCTTCAGCAGATTGTGCAAGAGGTTAGTTTGGGCAAGCAGTCAGATTTCTCAGTTAAGGATGGGGTTCTTCTGCATGGAAACCGTTTGTGTGTACCGGAGGATGAAGAATTAAGAAGACAGCTTTTGAGAGAGGCACATAGTACAATTTTCACCATGCATCCTGGAAGTGAAAAGATGTATCGGGATATGAAGCAGTTTTACTAGTGGTCCGGTATGAAGAGGGACATAGTGGATTTCGTGTCCAAGTGTTTAACCTGTCAACAGGTAAAGGCTGAGCATCAAGTTCCTTCGGGATTGCTCACGCCCTTATCTGTTCCCGAGTGGAAACGGGATGACATAGCCATGGATTTCGTATCGGGTTTGCCTTTGACTCAGAAGAAGCATGACTCAGTATGGGTGATAGTGGATCAGCTTACCAAGTCAGCTCACTTCTTGCCAGTGAGAGTGGATTATTCGATGGATAGGTTGGCTAGTATCTATGTGGATGAGATAGTTCAGTTGCATGGAGTGCGGTTGTCCATAGTTTCAGATCGGGACCCAAGGTTTACATCTAAGTTTTGGAAAGAGTTGCAAAGAGCTTTGGGTACCAAGTTGAATTTCAGTACGGCATTTCATCCTCAGATAGATGGTCAGTCTGAGCGGGTGATACAGATTTTGGAGGATATGCTGAGAGCTTGTGTCTTGGACTTTCCAGGTAGTTGGGACAGATATGTGTCGCTCATGGAGTTTGCCTACAATAACAGTTATTATTCGAGTATTGGTATGGCACCATATGAGGCTTTGTATGGTCGACAGTGTAGGACTCCGGTATATTGGACCGAGCTATCCGAGCATTCAGTGATTGGGCCAGAATTGGTTAGGGATTCCGAGGAAAAGATCAGGGTTGTGCAACGGAACTTGAAGGCAGCTAAGGATCGACAAAAGTCATACGCGAACCTAAAGAGGAAAGATGTGCAGTTTGAAGTCGGGGACAAGGTTTTCCTTAAAGTGTCGCCTTGGAGGAAGGTGCTTCGGTTTGGAAAGAAGGGGAAGCTTAGTCCTCGCTTCATTGGACCGTATGAGGTTTTGGCTAGAGTTGGTCCAGTTGCTTATAGATTGGCTTTGCCAATGGAATTATCGAAGTTGCATGATGTGTTTCATGTTTCGATGCTTCGTCGGTACCGGTCGGGTCCGTCGCATGTTCTATCAGTCCAAGAGGTGCAAGTGCAGCCTGATTTTTCTTATGATGAGGAGCCGAGAGCTATTCTAGCCCTGGAAGTGAGACAGTTGAGAAGTAAGCAGATTCCGCTAGTTAAAGTTTTGTGGAATAACCATGGAGTTGAGGAAGCGACTTGGGTGCCAGAGGATTCGATGAAGGCTCAGTATCCTCATTTGTTCATATCAGGTGAGAATTTCGAGGACGAAATTCTTGTTAGTAGGGGAGAGTTGTCATACCCCATTTGCCCCCTAGTAGAATGAGCTATGTGTAGGTGTGCATTTGTGTTTGT
Organism: Excoecaria cochinchinensis; assembly: GCA_947683425.1. Classification (NCBI taxonomy): domain Eukaryota; kingdom Viridiplantae; phylum Streptophyta; class Magnoliopsida; order Malpighiales; family Euphorbiaceae; genus Excoecaria; species Excoecaria cochinchinensis. The sequence continues at coordinate 7,670,107 of CANTUQ010000110.1, forward strand.
TTTGGCATGCCATGAGGGGCATTTTGGTAAAAGTGCATGTATATGGGTTCTGTTAGCACGTGGGTGTGTGCATGGTATTTATGTGTGACCTAGTAGGTTTGTGCTAGGGTATGCTTGCTCACATGGTTGTAGGGTGTGAATGAGTTGGGTGTGATTGCATGTGCATAAGTGTAGCAAAATAGAGTATGTTTAAGTTGGGATGTTTTTGTGTGTGATGCATTGTATGGTTTTTAGGTGTGAGCATATCATATAGGGTGTGATGGTGAGAGAGAGCATTAAGTGTGTGTGTCATATGCATGTAGTGTGTGAGTGATTGGTTTCCACCACTAGGAGATGGACATGTGGCCTAAGTTTGAAAAGGGGAAATTAAAAGAGGAAAGAGAAAAGAGAACAGGAATTTCTGCCTCTCCATCCCGTTCTCCCTTCTCTTCGCCTCCTTTCTTCCTCCACTCTTTCTATTTTGGTGTCCTAACTTGGATTCAAGCTTGTGTGGTGGGAATTGATTGCTCCGTGAGATTGATTGGTAAGTTTTCATGCATTTGTCTTGTTATTGTTTAAGTTTTCCATCTTCATCTTCTTCCTTGCATTTTCTGGGTTTGGATCTAAGTTAGGGTTTTGTGTTTGTGTGTTTTGATGGTTTGATGCTTAGTTGAGCCTCCTCGTGAGACAAAGGACAAAGAGAAGGTTGCATCTAGTGGAACTAAGCATTAGGAGCAAAGAATTTGAGGTTTGGGAATTTTCTGCTCTTGAATGTGAATATGTCCATATGTGTTCTTGATGAATTTCTGGAAATTGGGTTATGAAATGGACTTATTTTGGCATGCATGTTATGGGCTTTTAAGTGAGAAGAGTAATTATGCATGAGTGTGAATTTATTGTGGTGATTGTGTGGTTTGATTCATTTTTGCTGTAAATTTCTCGGTTTTGATAATTATTGAGATTATGAGCTTAAATTGATGAATTGTGTGAAATTATTTGTGGAAACGTGTTATATTGTGTTTGTTGTGGGTGTTGGATGGCTGAAGTAAGAGACCAAGTGAAGTGATTTGTGTGTGATTTTGGAGAAGAAGGAATCTGCAGAATTCTGTAGATTTTGGAAAACCCGTGTCTATCGCGATCGTGACAGAGGCCAGTGTTCCAGCCTTTGTCCTGTAGCGATGATTGTGGCGTGACGTCGCTCTCTATCGTGAACGCGACAGTATCGCGATCGCATCAGAGTGCTGGTGGCTGTGCTGCTAGATAGCGCTATCGCAAGCACGCGATCTGTTGCGAGGCCGCGATAGCGATGAGAGCTCTCTGTTGCGACCGCGACGATGACGCGAGCGTGATAGAGCCAGCTACTTGTTCCTTCTCGCGATCGCGAGGTCTGTCGCAGGCGCGATGCGCAGGGAGCCTAGCCCCTGTCGCGAGCACGACAGCTCTGCTATCCATCTGGGTTCCTCTTCTCGTATGCTTGTGTGCAAATCTTTGAATGATGATGTTTTTGGTTTACATGTAAGATTAATGTTACGAATTATACGAATGGGTAATTATAAGTGATATATGAATGAGACTTCGAATATTATGAATTGGATTGAATGGTTTATGCATAGCCTGCTAGAGTCAGTATAGTGGATAGTTAGGCATGCTTAATATAGTCTTATAGCTGCAGCCTCAGTTCAGTTTGGACACCGATCAGGTCCCCGTTTGGTTCCTCATGAACCCTTAATATAGGATCTTCTTTAAGGTTCCTCAGTAAAATGTTTGAATATGAACAGTAAAAACGATTTACGATTCGTACCTGTAAGGTACCGCCATGCGTCCGATTAGTACCCGTAAGGTACCGCCATGCGTTTACTCGTTATCCACTACTTTTGAGTCAGCAGGTGCTTAATTTCTTTGAAATGTTTTAATAACCATAAGAACGTATTACTTGAATATGTATATGGAAATGAGATGATTCGACTGCGGATGTGAATATGATTATGACAATATTCTTTTGAATGATGGATTATATGCAAGCATGATAGTATTTGTACCCTATATGTATATCGATTTATGCCATCTGTATGCATTATGTTGATGACCATTGTGAATGGCCGTCCATATATTGTGTGTGTGTTTCCCCACTAAGCGTTTATCGCTTAGCACGGTGTGTTACCCGTGCAGGTGCAGAAGGAGTTTTGCCTTTGGGGAGCCGTCGCAGTCCAAGCCAACACAGCAGGGTTTAGTGTTAGGGATATATTCTTTTGTAATGAAGATTCTTTTTGTATAGGACTCTCTTGTACCTTTTTGTAATAGCTTCCGCATATGTATATGTCTATTTTTGGACATTGTGACGCGCGCCAAACCCCATGGCCTCCCGAAAGCCCGCTTTAGGGCAATCAGGAGAGGTTCATAAAACTTGTAAGGTATTTACAAGTGCATCTATTTTGGGCAACAATGAGGTTTCTTCGAGTCGCCACCCAATAGAACATTGGGGAGGGTCATCTAGCCTCAGCGAGCCTAAGACGGCACATACATATCCATCTTGCGCTAGCCAGAGAGATCTTGGAGGCCTCTGCCTCTACCCCCTGGAGCCTAGATTGTAAGTTTCAGTCTTTTGGTGAGACTCAACAGGTGTCTTGGAAGTCCTAGACCTCTCGCCTCATTGAGCCTCAAAGACCAGAGTGAGTTCGGGACTTCTCATTTATTTGTACCTTGATCAATATTATAATTAAGTTTTGAATTTATTGTTTCATCAACTTTCCACACGATGCATTCAATTAAGGCGCAATCATTCATGTCAAAAGCAATAAATAAAGCATTATTAAAATAAACATCCTCAAAATAAATTACAATAAAACTAGGGGCGGAATACAAGCCCCATTATAAAAACAATATATAAATCATACAAAAAACGGGATATTCATTAGAGGACATTGGTCCTGCCATGCATATTTGTTACAAACTGATTTTAAGAAACATCAATTTTGTTGGTTAAAAACAGGACATTTGTCCACAGCTTTCGAGAAAATCCCAAATTAATTACTATAAAATATTTGGCCCTTTTCACTTTAACGACATTGAAATAATCTTAATAATGACATGAATAAAAAGCAAGGGTGAAGAAAGAACCCGTATGGAGATCCTCAGATTGGCTCGACCATCATCATTTACAACTCCAATTCCAAATGGTCAGAAAATAACTTATAGGAATAAACATGTCAGTGTCAAAATTGATGAATAAAGTAAAGAAAGGAAAATAATAGGAAGCTTTAAAATAAATGAGTTACAAGATAAAAAAAAAAAAGGTAAAAAATGAAAGCACTTAATATAAATTAATTAAATCACACAAGTATTAATCCAAAATATTTACCCTCGGATTTTACCTTTTTGGGTGAATATCAAATGGTTTCGGTCCCCACATGCTCCATGAGGATCAAATAAAAAGATCAAAGTAAGAAAATTTGTATTTTCCCTTTTTGAAAATTTAATAGCGATCGAGTGTTTGAATTAGCTGTATTGATGGAAACGAATGAATTTCGTTACCTCAAATTGGCATAATTCGCATGAAAGATTTGAGTAAATCAATTAATTGGAAGAATTTTTATCCAACAAAATCCTAAAAATAAACAGAGATTTTATAGATTTTTGGTAGATTGCTCACAAAAAACCTTTTCTAAAAAAAATTCCAATCTCTCAAAAAGTGGTTAATCTTCTCCACCAAAAATTTGTCAAATTTTCTAGCCCCTAAAAATGAATTCTTCTCCCCAATTTATAGAATTTTGGAGATAAAATAAGACAAGCATCAGTTTTAAAGTTTGAATTTTAAAAGGAGTTTTAAAATTCAATTTTGAACCAACATCTATCCCTATTTCAAAGATTAGAGATTAAATTTTATCAAATCTGGCGTTATCTGATCAAATCCACTACCGACGGGCATCCCTGCAACTACCAACGGGCGTCCCTACTAAGGGTACGCGTGGAAATCGGGCTACAGACGGGCCATAATGCGGGACTAGGGACGGGCGTCCCAACTTAGATACGTGTCCGTCCCTATCTACAGATGGGCCGTAACGCGAGACTAGGGACGGACGTCCCTACCCAGACACGTGTTCGTCCCTAACTACAGAAGGGTCGTCCCTACTATGTATAGAGACGGGGATCACCCCAAATAGAGACGGGCGTCCCTACTTCTGAAAGTCATCCCGTCTGTGGAGCAAAACTTCCAATTTCAAGCAAAATTTCCCAAACTCTTTCAAAACCTCACGCTATAGCGAAAAAGATTTTAATCCTTATGAAACCGAAAGATGAAAACCTCCGAATTCCATCCATTTATCCGAAAACCAACATGGATCTCTTCATCGGGTAACTCTGACCTGGACTGCCTCAAGACCTGGTGTCTACAGTTGCCCCAAATTTTGGGGAACCTAGTGCACTAGTGTCTAGATGAGCCAAAATTCAGAGGAGAAAGGAAAGAGACGCATACCTAAGGCAGTCCCTACCTTTTAGTCGTGGAAGTGACGACGCGTGGAGTCTGCTCCAGACTTACAAAACGCGAGGATTACTCTCCTGAGCTGCACCGAGCTTGCTCCAACTTACAAAGTGCAGATGGTGATGCGCCGAGCCTGCTCCAGACTTACAAAACGCGAGGATTGCTCTCCTGAACTGCACCGAGTTTGCTCCAACTTACAAAGTGCGGATGGTGACGCGCCGAGTCTGCTCCAGACTTACAAAACGCGAGGATTGCTCTCCTGAGCTGCACCGAGTCTGCTCCAACTTACACAGTGCGGATGGTGATGCGCCGAGTCTGCTCCAGACTTACAAAACACGAGGATTGCTCTCCTGAGCTGCACCAAGTCTGCTCCCGACTTACAAAGTGCGGATGGTGATGCACCGAGTCTGCTCTAGACTTACAAAACATGGATGGTGATGCGCCGAGTCTATTCCGAACTTACAAAACGCGAGGATTGCTCTCCTGAGTTGCACCGAGTTTGCTCCAACTTACAAAGTGCGGATCCAATCTATTGCATGTACCCCGCTGTCCTTGTCTCGGCATACACGGTGTCTGATTTATATTGCTAGTCCCGTTTATGCTTGCAAACTTTCCTTGCTAACCCCCGTTCAATCCCCATTCGGCTAGTATATTATTTGATCTGTCGACCATCCTTAGATCGGTATGGTGAACCATTCGTCGCTTTCTTTGCTGGCGCTTATCCTAGACCTCTTCTTTTTACTACAACAAGGGAAAAACAAATGTACAGGGCATATAAAAGATGCATACCTGTGGCAGTACATACCTGTTGGGGCCGATGTCAGAGTGTGACCCTGAAGGATGTTTGGTTGTTCCCCATTTTCTTGATTGCACTGATTGAAACATGCCAGATATCGATTCCTCTATCATCTCTAATGCAGCCTCCTTTTTGAAAAGACCTGCATACTTCTCAAGAGGGTGAGAGAATTTGATGTTGAGCGTCCAGGGTGGAAAAAAGATTTGAGCTTTCTCAAAGGAAAATTATATTGGAGGTTTTGTTGCTTGCCTGCAGGCGGGTGATTTTTCTACTTTGTTTTCGTTTTCGTTTCTGTTTTCTCCTTGTTTTGTTTTTGACCTTTACATTTTGAATGTATTTACAGTATATTGGATTTTCAAGGCCTTGAAAATGTCTTTTTGTTTTGTCTTGTTTTGTTTGAGAATTTGCCTCTGTTGTTTTGGGTTTTTGGCTGTTTTTGTTGTTTTGGTTTGAGAGTTTGTATTCTTTGTACATCTGCATTTGTTTGAGAATTTGTACATTTGAATTTTCATTTGTTACACTTACTATGTGATGTATGTGAGCGTATATCTTATGATAGGGAAACTTACCTGGTGGCTTCCGGCCCGGCATGCATGAGTCTGACAATGTTAGGCTGAACTCATCTCTTGAATCATCTTTAAACATCAGGTCTATTCGGACCCCTCATTTGAGCCATGTACATATACAAAACATTGTGCACGTGTGTGGAATCATGTGTGTGCAATATACATATATTTGAATCCGGATAGTGTGAGGTGTGTTAGGGACGGGCGTCCTTACTCAGACACGTGTCCGTCCCTAGCTACAGACGGGCCGTAACGCGGGACTAGGGACGGGCATCCCTACTCAGACACGCGTCCGTCCCTAGCTACAAACGGGCCGTGCCTACTATACATAGAGACGGGGATCACCCCAAATAGAGACGGGCGTCCCTGCTTCAGACGGTCATCCCGTCTGTGGAGCAAAACTTCCAATTTCAAGCAAAATTTCCCAAACTCTTTCAAAACCTAACACTATAGCAAAAAATATTTTAATCCTTATGAAACCGAAAGACGAAAACCTCCGAATTCCATCCATTTATCCGGAAACCAACATGGATCTCTTCATCGGGTAACTCTGACCTGGACTGCCTCAAGACCCGGTGTCTACAGACATGTAATACTTTTGGATCAGTAAGTTGATGCAAACAGTAATGTAATGTATTTTTATTTTATTAATGCATTATCAGCTTCGGCATCTGATGTTTCGCCAAGTTTTTTTTTAATTGTTCCGCTTTTATATATGTTCATTAATGTATAGGTGTATGTCTTGCATCGATCTGTGTGGTGACGTACCTTACTCATACGGCTTTTCACTCCGATGCGGGTAGGCCTGCCTATGTATGGTTATAATAGATTCTTACAAATTCTGGTTGCACCTAAGGACCATGAGAAGACCACTTTCACTTGTTCCTTTGGCACTTTTGCTTACAAGTGGATGCCATTTGGGCTTTCAAATGCACTAACCAGGTTTCAGCATTGTATGGCTAGTATTTTTTCCAATTTTATAGAAATATAATAGTGTTCATGGATGATTTTACTATGTATGGTAATTCATTCAATGAATGCTTAACTAACCTTACAAAAGTATTTAATAGATGCATTGAAAAAGAATTTGGTATTGAATTATGAAAAATACCATTTAATGGTTGATCAAGGCTTAATTTTGGGTCACGTTATTTCTAAAATGGGACTTAAAGTCAATAAGTCAAAAATTAATGTGTTAAATTATTACCTTATCCCACAAGTGTGCGAGAAGTTCACTATTTTCTTAAACATGCAGGTTTTTACAATTGGTTCATTAAAGACTTTTTCGAGATTGCCTAACCTCTTTATATATTGCTACAAAAAGATGTGGACTTCAAGTTTGAAGATTCCTGCAAATTAGCATTTGATGTCCATAAGGAAATTGGTGATAACACCAGTTATTCTGCCCCATGATTAGAACTTTCCTTTGGAGATAATTTGTGACTTTAATTTCTTAGCTGCTAATGTGTTGGCTAATGACATGTCTAGAATTGAGAAATATATGATAAAAAAGGAAGCAAGATATTATGTTTGGGATAACCTATACTTATGGAGTCATTGCTCTAACTAAATCATTAGGAGATGAGTTCTAAAATCTAAAGTTAAATACACTTTGCATTTCTTTCATTCCCATGCCTATGGTGGCCATTTTGGCCTAAAAGGACGGCTCGTAAAGTTTTAGAATGTGGATTGTATTGGCCTACTATTCACATGATTCTTGTATGTACTATAAATTGTGTGCCAATTATCAAAAGTATGATAATTTGAGTCGTAGAGATCATATGCTACTTACGCCTATTCTAATTTGTGAAATATTCAATGTTTGGGGTATGGATTTCATGGGACCTTTCCTTCACCGTCATCTCTATATTCTAGTCACTATTGATTATATTCTAAAATGGGTGGAAGCTAATGCCATCAGGACAAATGATTCCAAAGTTGTTGTAGGTTTTGTGAAATCTAATATTTTTAGCAAGTTTGGACTGCGAGGAACACAATTTTGCAATCATGCAATAACAACCCTGTTCAAGAAATATGGCATTAGACACCATACATTTATAGCCTATCATCCTTAGACCGGCAGTCAAGTGCAGATATCAAATAAGGAGGTTAAGTCTATCTTAGAGAAAATAATCAATCCTAATAGGAACGATTGGAGTTTCAGACTAGATGATGCATTGTGGGCATATCGAATAGCTTATAAAACACCACTTAGTAAGTCTCCCTATCGATTGGTATTTGACAAACAATGTCATCTCTCTGTGGAACTTGAACACAAAGTGTTCTTATAAGGACCCAAAATACACCCTAGTTATATTAAGACATGTTTAGGGTGAAATAAAGATAGGAAATGCATAATTGGGTAGTTAAAATGGTTAAATGTAGTAGGGGCATAATCGGTATTAAGTGAAAAGCCAAGGGTAATTTGGTAATTTAATAATTAATGGTTTAAATACACAAATTAAGAAGTATTATATATCAATGTACAAATTAGAATTATTTACAAGTTAAATGTATGATTAATTAAAAGAAAAAGAACCAAATTCAAAAAGAAAAAAGAGGACCAATAGAATTGCTACATTTATTTCTAGAAAACTTGAGAGAAAGGAGTTAGAGGGCCATATAAATTGGCCAATTGGCCAAATGAAGAAGGGGAGAAAGATAAAAATTGATTTCTAAAACTACTTCTAAAATCCATCTAAATGCTAAACAATCTGAAAAGGGAAAGGCTAAAATCTTTGTGCAATTTAAGTTGAGAAGGTAAGTTCTAGTTTATATCTTTTCTTCTTTTCTTCTCTATTTCTTTGAGGTTAGAAATCTGAATTAAAGAGAGATAGTAACGTGAGTTTTGATGTATATGGCTGAGGAAATTGGACAAAGCAAGGAAAAGGAATTAGTGAGAGTAAAGGAGGCTTATAGAAGGAGTTTTGAGCACAAGACAGGTTTGAAAACATCTAAATTTATGAATGTGTGTATTTGAGATTTTATGCATGATATGAGTGTAATTGGATGTGTTTATGTTGATATGATGTGGAATTGAAGAAATATTGCATGAAAAGTGATGATTTGTGCAAGAGAGATTTGTTGGTGAAAAACTGTGTTAGGGTACACTTGACCCCGAGTCAGTGTTTTGGTCATAATTTAGTGTAAATATCTTCAAATGATGTAATTCTAATAGCATTTGAACCGTGACTTTCATACCTACATATTTCATTGAAATAACCATGAGCTAATTTTAGTTCTAAGTGCCTCAAATATGGCCTAAACAAAAGTGTTCTTACTCTGGCTGGGTTAAGGGAGCAATGTGTCCTTCTAAAGCTATAACTCCCAGGATATAGCTCCAACTAATCTGAAATTTAACAGTAAAAATTTAAGACATAGAGGAATACGAGTATAAAAGACCATTTTTGATAAAAATGCCATTTGCTAGCTCAATTTTATCGTGCAAAGTGAGGGTTAGAGTCTGCCCTGATGCAGACTCGATACTGAGTCAGCACAGCTGTGCTAACTCGACACGCTTGTGTTATGTCCTGAGTCGGCATAGCTACAACAACCTTCTGTCATGAGTCGACACAATGTTGCCGACTCGTAACAGCCCCATTCTTCTTTTTGATTTGTTTTTATTTTGTCAGGGATGTGCACTTCCTCATGTAAAGCCATGCAAATGTATTTTAAATTAAAATGAGTTAGTGGGAATCGGTGGAACTTGTAAATGAATGGAATGGGAATTATTATTATTATATTGTATATATTATAGTTGTAATTATATATTTATATATATATACATATATGCATCTAAATGGTATATATGGAACCAAATGTTATTTTATTAAATGATAGTATTTATAAAATGTGCATGATAGAAAAATTGAATTAATTTGTTCATGATATGGAGATTGAAATAAATGATACACACTCGAATTTCATGTCTTTAACCTATACCTGAATTGTACATAGTCGTGGATAGATAGGCATGCCTATATGGGATAGTGATTACAACTGCCTAGTGTTGACACCGAAAAGTGTCTAGTGTTTTATACCTCCTGGTATCTAGTGATTTGAGACTTTATGTCTCCTATCGTTCGATACTACTCATGAGGATTTAGGGAATATAAGAGTTTCAGTGTTATTAATGCTATAAAAGCATGCAAACGGAAATGACTTTGAATTTTTGAATTGATAATATATGTATGCATATTAAAAAGGATTAATATTTATAAAGCATGTGTTTGAATTATAGGTTTTATTATTGATATTGTGTTATATGTTAACTTGATTATATATCAAAGATCATGTGTAATGAAATGATGCATGTAGAACTACATGGTTCTGATTTTTAAAATTATTAGGATATGTAGGAAGCATGGAATTCTATTCCAAGTCCAAACCAAATCAATGGAAACTATTAGTGTGTTTAAACTTTAATTAAGCAATAAGTAAATGTGTTTATACCAAGTCATAGAGAATTGTTAAATGCATGATAATTTAGATAGCATTAGTAATGAAATTTAACATAAGGTTATACTTGATTTTGTTCAAAGAAAATTAAGTGTAGTTGCAAATGGAACTGTTAAGTATGTTGATTGCATATCATCATTTGTTAAAAGTGGAAATCACTGAATTCTTGTCATTTGGGTAATCATGATGCTTGACTAGAATCCTCTTATGATTTGTACATTAATGCATGATAAATGTCAATTTAGAATTGAAAATATGGTTTAAAAGGGTTTAAATCATAAGAGTCCTAATTCAATTTGGACTCTTAGTTATATTTTGTACTGCCAACATGCACAAGAAACCCAAAGGGTCACACACATAACAGAAATGAGGTCTGAGGTGAAATGCAATATATAAGTCGAAATTAGGGTGTAGCACACAATAGCATCCAAACCCTAAGAGAAAGTCTCTCCCTTTCTCTTTTTCTCTCTAATCGAATTAGGGTTACTAGTCCTTACTCTAATTTCGGCCATTGCATCTCTTTTAGAGTGTTCTTAGACCTTGTTGCTAGTGTGGACACACTTGGAATTTTCTATTATTTGGACACTGGTTGTTCACTACAACCTGGTGTGAAGGTTTAGCAACTAATTAATAAATCCTATGGTAAAGTTCTAAACTTTAATATAGGATTTCAATTCTTTTGACTAGATCTTTCATGCAATGCCTTACAAATCTTGGTGTTATGAATAGTACTTTTTGAACCGTAAATAGTGCCATTTGAGATTAATAGTATCACGCGGGACTGTAATGAATTTTTTCCAAGAATTAGAAAGTATAATTCATGGAGAGTTCAAGGATGTAATTTGAGGTGAAATTAAGGTTAAATAGAGCCTCAAAAGTTGAAATAAAATTGAGACAGGTTCAATATAAATAGTGCACACTTTGACTCGAGATTTAACTAAGGCTAAAATTTCATCTGAGATCTCTGAAATTAATCCAACCATGTGAATCTATTGTAAATGATTGAATGGTAATTTTAATATTGAAAAGTGAAAATAAAATAGAAACAGAAAATTTAATTATCGAGATCGGTACATTTAACGCCAAACCGAAAAATTTATCAAAATGATATAGTTTTGATCTGAAATTTTACACACACCAAAGAATAATTTTTCCATCTTTATAGAATATATTTTGATGGAAATTAAAAAAATAAATATGGGATTTATGAGGAAGAAAAATTTGGCACATTATGGACCATTAGATTGAATAACACCTAATTAAATTTTGGCCTTTCATTCCACCATATAAAAGCATGGAAACTTCATGAAAATTTTAGCAATTTGTCCTCCCATAACTAAACTCCATCTCTCTCCATTTTCTTCTTTGATTTCCTATGTAAGAATTAGCTTAAACCCACTAATTTAAACCCTAAATTCATAGAAATAATGGCCTACACTCTCTCCTTGAACTACTAAACCAATTTGTGAGGAAAATTTCAAGTTTGGAAGGAAGAATTAGTGTCTTCCAAAAATATCCAAGTGAGTGAAATTTAGGAATTTTTGTAAATTAATAATTTATTTAGTGAAAAACATAGTGCATACCTTAATTTTGATAAAATGTTAAGGATATTTAATGGTAATGTGTGCATGGGAATTCGGTTAAATGAAGAACAAAAGGAAAAAGGAAGAAGGAAGAAAGAAGAAAGGAAAAGAGGAAAAAAAAAAGAAGAATAGGAAGAGAGCTAAGGAAAATAAGATTTGTGGATGGTTTCATTTCAAATTTTACCTTTGGACTCGTTGTGACTATTATTTTCCGATAATCAATTAAAATTTTTTTTGCCCAGTGTAATTTTTACCTCGGGTGTGCTGTTCACATTCGAGAAACACTGTTCACAACTATCGAGATTTGGGCTATTACATTTCTCCCCTACTTATAAAAATTTCATCCTCGAAACTTTACCTGTATTAAAAAGCTGTGGGTACTGCTGTCGTATCATTTCTTCAGGTTCCCACATGGTTTCCTGTACATTATGATAGTTTCACAGCACCTTTACCAGCGAGATCTGCTTATTTCTGATCTGTCTGACTTCCCTGGCTAATATTTTCACTGGCTTCTCTTCATATGTCAAATCAAGCTGTATTTGAATTTCCTCTGGCCGGATGTGTAACACCCTATACCTGGTTTAATGTACGAGCTAGATAAGAACGTTACAATCTATTCTAAAAACCGTAACATATGAATATTAAAATTTTCTTCATATAATTGTAAGTTACTCTAAGATGTACTATTGATTCTACTGAAATTTCGGCAAAGTCTCCTCTATAATATTGCCTATCCCCTATGAAAAGAAAATCTTTTACACTTCTAAAGTCACGCATTCATCTCTCATACTCCAAATCAAACTCCAACACAAGTTTCTCATCTTTCATTACACAATCAATCATACATAACATGCCAATCACACATTTCAATAGCATTTGATATTGATTTCCACTACACAAAATATGTAACAATGATCAATTCCTTGTCCATAGTATGACTTACTCGCTCTCACACTAACTACATGCAATACAAAGTTCTATTACATGAATTGCATCAAATATCATAACATATATGTCCGTTAGAAAACTGTTATCTTGAATTATATTTCAACTATCTATCTAGCGTACATGTCAAACTAGAAATAGAACTCAATTTACAATATGTATGCCCATTTCCAGTACTTTTATCTTTTTTGTTTTCTTGATATGACGCCAATCCACCAATAATCCATCGGGCTACTTGTAACACCCTTACAACATTTATTCTAAACGTACGTGTTACTTGTGAAGACGTTTACTGTGCAATTACCATGATTGTTGAATACTGATAAATAATATGTATATATTATTGCGGTACATTTTTTTTCCTTAATATTAATTTGGCTTAGTCCAAATAAATTAACCATATGATTATGCTTAATTCATTAATATAACACCTAAACCATATTCTTGCCCATTGACCTATAACTGTCCAATTTACTATTCATTCGATATAAATTTCGACAGTATAGCGGCTATAATCTGAACCTACCCTTCCTTAAAAACAATCAATACATAGCTCACACAGGGGCACAACAACAATACAAGCCACAATATAACAATCCATCCATCAATATTGTCTCATAGCATCCGCAATATTAAAAATATCCATATACATGCCAAAATTTCATATCCATAATTCCATACTATCCATACATATACATATACATGCCAATAATCTTAAACATACTAAATATTTCTAGTCTATTTCTTGTACAATTCTGCTCCTAAAATGAGGTATGCTTGCTCCGCCATCCTAACGCGTACTTACACGCAGTCAATAGAAAACTACGTGTTAAGCATTAAATATGCTCAGTGGTGGTTACAAATCCATAGATTTCCACTTTCCTAATGTTTCACACACACATGCATATTTTATTTGTTTAGGTTATTAAATCTTTATTATCAGTCACATTACATTACACACATATTTCTATTTCTTAATCTATAATTTAATATATTAATATCCCACAAATATTTACTTAACTATTTATTTAAGATTATTATTATCATTATCATTATTATTATTATTGTCATTATTTATTCATTTAATTACCTAAAATCACTTAATTACTCAATTAATCCTTACATTACTATTTAATTTCACTTTAATTCTTAATTTAACATTATTATTTTCAATTTACTACTTAGTCCCTAAACTTATATCACATTGAAATTTTTCCCTTCTTTTTACTTTTATTTACTAAAATGCCACTAATTAACTTAATTTCCACATTTAACTCATTATTTAACTTACAAATTGCCAATTAGTCCTTCAACTACTATTTTCACGCTAAATAACAATTTAGTTCTTAAACAATTATTATGTTACTTATTTTACTAATTTATTAATATTTCCTTTTATATAATCCTATTAACTATTTGATTTACATTTTTTTAGCATTTAGTCCCTAAATATTTTAAATTATTACAATTTAGTCCTTTATTCATTCTTTTTCTTATAATAACTTTTATTTACTCAATTTTATTTATTTTTATCATTTTGCCCCGAGTATCAATCCGGTAGAAATTTTCGAACCGGATAGATGGGACATGGACCTCAAAGATACACAACATTTTAGAGTAACCCCAAATAACCACCTATACATTTACATTTCATTTTATTTCATTTAAATTTCAACATTTCAACATTCATTAATTTAGTAGACCGTCATTGGCCTACATTAAGTGAGTCGTCATGACTCACACCATGGTATAGGTATCCCTATGGCTAGCCAACTATATCCTGAACTAAATTTAACCACCAGACCACTACTAAGGGCAAATATAATATTCCATTATTTCAATTTCCATTAAATTCTCAACTTAAATTAAATTATATCATTAATAAATCATAACAACCATTCGGCTAACATAACAAATTCGCACATAATTCATTCTTCTCTTGCTAAAACATCTTCATTCCACTAATTAATTAATTCTAACATCATACATGTCATAATTTTATTAAAATACCACATATCTCATTATTTTCAATATAAACATATTACATTATTATACTCTAAAATATTTAATTATATTCAATTAATTCCAAATAAATTACTATACACTCAATTTCTATTATATATTCATTTTAAGTTATTATACTTAATAAATAATCAAAATATACATTATTCTACCCATACTTACCATTCAGCCTAACCTATATGTTTACCCATAAATTTTTCTTTCACTCATTTATCATCATTTAAATTAGATTACACCTTAATTTACATATAAATGTCATTATTTTGCATTAAAACATAAAGTATACCCTAGTATACTCTTGTATTCCATTCGGCTACCATTATGTCCACACTATATATTTTATTTCTTCTTGATTTAAGCATTCAAATCATCATTTCTAACCTCCCTAAACATGATCATACGATTTATTTCAATTTTACACACATTTATCACATACATACCATACAAATATAACCTAAAACCAAACTAGATCAATGGAAATAGATAGATTTTGTAACCACTAACCTCAAATTCTTGCTCTAGGCTCCTTAAGCTTCATTTTATTTACCTTTACCCCTTGAAGAACCTTCCTCACCTTGAGTGCCTAAGATAGCCCAAATATTTACATCAAAATTCCATCAAAATCTTGCTTCCTTTTTGCAATATAATTTCATAAATATACTTTACATACCCTAATTTACCTATTTGAACCCTTGAACTAAATTAAAAATATCAATTTCGCTTACCTTAAATTTGAGCCCTAACTTAGAATCTTTGAATTTTCCCACTTCAAACACTTCAATTGGACTCTAAAGGCTACTATTAGATTGTAGAGGAGCTAAAATTTACTCAGGAGGCTTGGATTAAGGGAGAAATTAGAGGAGAAATGAAAAAATTTGGTGGAAAATGGAATGAGGAGAATTCGGCCAACAGAGGAAATGGTGGGGCTGCTGGGTCTTTGTATATTTCTCTAGAGAAATCTGATTTTTCTATCTTATATAGGGTTTAGTTGGGCTGGACTTGGTCCAACCATTTCAAGCCACTCTAAATTATTTCTCCCACTTCTCAAGCTCAATTTCTCCCAAAATTAATTCCACAATTCTTGAAATATATAAGTCAGCCTCCATAAAAATTTTTAGCTCAATTGGAGTCCATTTGCAGTCTGATTCACTCAAATTGGTCCGATTAGATAATTTTTAGTATTACCGTAAAATTTCTTTTCACTGTGAAAAATTTCTAAATATTATTCTAAGTCTATCCATGCCCTTAAGATAATTTTTTCAGGTCATTTGCTATTTTTATAAATTCGATCAAACTTTGGTCAAATCTAATTACTATTTGAACCGAGCCAAGGCTTTTTCTTATTTTCGACTTTTGGTGATCTATTTGACCTCATTTTTCCTCTAATTTTACCATCAGACTCGTCATGACTAGTATTTTTCGATGGTCAAATAAAATATTTTTTGCTCTAGGTGTAATTTCTGTCTCGAGTGTACTATTCACCAAAAAATGCTATTCATGACTAACCCGGTATTTTAGCCATTACAATTCTCCTCCACTTACAAAAATTCGTCCTCAAAATTTCACCTGTATCAAACAGTTGAGGATACTGCTGTCTCATTGTAGCTACTAATTCTCACGTGGATTCCTCGATGTTGTGATGATTCCATAGTACCTTTACCAATGGGATTTGCTTGTTCCTCAGTTGTCTAACTTCTCTAGCTAATATTTCCACTAGATACTCTTCATAAGTCAAGTCAGGTTGTATCTGGATCTCCTTAGGCTTGATTACATGACTGGGATCTGATCGATACCTCCATAGCATCGACACATGGAAGACATCATGAATCTTTTCCAACTCCTAAGGTAACTTCAATCGATAGGCTACAGGTCCTACCCGTTGTACAATCTCATATGGGTCTATAAATCTCGGACTCAACTTGCCTTTGATACCAAACTTCAGGACTTTCTTCCAAGGAGATACCTTCATAAATACTTTATCACGCACCTAGAACTTTATATCTTTTTTTTTTAAATTAGCAAGTGATTTTTGTCGGTCCATGGCTTCTTTCAATCTATCTTTAATCACTCGTACCTTTTCTTCAGTTTCCCGAATCAAATTTGATTTGTAAGGCCCAGACTTGTACTCTAGTCGTGTTATATACTCTTAGGGTACAGAAGTGGTCTAAGTTGTGAAATTGGTTAAGTAATTGTGTTTGGAACTTAATCGAATTAAATTGGAAGTTCAAGAGGACCTAATTGAATAAATTAAATTAGTTAAGTGACTAAAAGGGAATTTGGCATGATTAAAGTAAATGAAGGATTAATTAATGAAAAAAAATATTAATTAAGTTAATTAAAGGTTAATTACGAAAAGTAGAATTTAGGTGTCTAATGTTGGTGTGGCCATGTATGCATTACCATGCATATAAATATGTTAAGTGGTGGGATTTGTCCTTTCCTCACCTCATTTGGCCGGCCATTTCACACCTAATTTCTGGATTTATACTTCATATTTATTTCATTTCTAACTTACCAAGGCAGCCATCCATCTTTTTTTAATTGATTTCAAGGTTAACAGTTGAATTGCTAAGTTTTGCTAGAAAAAGGTAAAGTTTGATTTGATTCTCTTCATCTTTTGCTCTTGAGTTTCATTTGAGGATTTGATTTCTAATCCCAATTCTAGAATTTTGAATTGGTTGTAGAAGAGAAGGCTGCTAATTCTAAGAGGAAAGAAAAGATTATTGAGCAAAGTGCCAAGTGAACCTAAAGGAGCAAAGGAAAAATAAGTTTGGGTTTGTTGTGTGTATTTTTGTGGTATTGAACATTTATTGATAAATTAAATATTCTGAGATGTTTGTGTATGTGTTATGTGTATTTGGGTTGAATTTGGTGGATTGATTGTGTCAAATTAGTTGAATTTAAGTTAATTGATTTACATAGTGCAGTTCTATCCAAAAGGGCAGATTGACCATTGATGACTGCTTTTAGCATAAGTAGAGATTTATAACTCCAAATTGCATGATTATTATTGGGTTATAACTGGGACTTCTTTGGATAAAAATGTTGTAGAAATAGCTATAATTTATTTTTGACTCTATAGGCCTCAAAATTGCTCATTCTAGTAGCTAAATTTTCTAGGTAGGTCTTTGTAGTGTGTAGACACCAAATTGCATGATTCTAATTAGGTTAGAACCGGGACTTATTTGGATAAAAATGTTGTAGAAATAGCTATAATTTATGTTTTACTCTATAGGCCTCAAAATTGCTCATTCTAGTAGCTAAATTTTCTAGGTAGGTCTTTAGAGTGTGTAGACAAATTTGGGCATATCTCCCTAGTTTTAGCTCCAAATGGCTTGAAATTTGAGCCATTATAAAGATAACATCCTGAGATTTAATTGTTTACCACACAATTTTGACTAAAATTGACGTTTTCTATGTGATTTTAGAGGTTTTATTTGAAGTTGCAAACTATTTTTGGTAGAATAGAGTTGCTATAGGATTTGTTTTGGGTTATCCCCTCCATCATGGGCCTTTGGGTGAGGGACGGGTACACCTACTGAGGGATGCCCATCCCTCAGGTGTGGCCACTTTAGGGACAGCCATAGATGAGTGGGTGACTGTCCCTTAGCCACCAAATTTGAGGGACGGCCGTCCCTCATCCATGTGTGGCGGTCCCTCACCTTTTAAGTTGCCATTCTTTGCCAAAATGTTTACTTACCCCATTTAAATATTATGCAATGTGACATATGAATTTATTGATGATTAGTTGGCTTATTAAGTGGATTACATATGTATGGAATTATTTTGTAAAATAATTAATGTGACTATTATTTAGCATAATAATGCTAATTAAGCCTATTTAATGAACTATATGTGTATGAAATCATTCTATGAAGTAATTTATATTAATATTGTTTAATGTAACTATGTGAATAATTGGATTAATAGATTAATTAGCCTGCAAAGTTGGGTCATGGATAGATAGGCATGCCTATAGAGTCATTTGTTACCGTAGCCTTTTGTTGGGATTCCGATTGTGGATCCCCCTGTAGCGCCCCAATACCCCTTGGGAGGAAATCGAGTCACCACACACGTATACACATTCAAACACTCATGCAGAAGCTGGAATAGCAAACATACACGATACATACACAGTGGAATATCATTTAAACACAAGCTATAAAACATGCCTTAAACAAAATCTTATAGTCATTACATTGCATCAAATAACTGTTCTTTATACATTACGAAATATTTTCTTTAATTAACCTTTACTCTAACATCTACATACCATATACAAAATTGCTTTACATTTACAGAAGCTAAACATTTACAAAGCTATACAAAAGTTCTATAACATGTACACAAAAATCTATGCCATATACAAAAAGACTCCAACTTATACTCCTAGTGGCCTCGGCCAACAGATGTCCAACCCTCACTGAACCTGTAAACCTACACGGGAAAACACCCGTGCTAAGCGATAACGCTTAGTAGGGATACAGCAAATACAAGACTTATAACGAAGTCACAAGCATTAATCATCAAAGCACACTAATAGTGGATATGCCAATTAATTAAGAGCATATAAAAGTAATGAACATTTATCATATTTGTAACATACCGAACATTTTATCAATATGCTTTATAACATATCTACTAATATCATGTAACCTATATCATGTTCATATTCTTCTACCTCTAGCTATCGACTCATATAACATGTATTTCATATCATAGTATCTCATGGACATTTATATACATTTAAGCTTAGCATCATACTTCTAGCCTATTCATGTACAATTATAACTTTACATGTGCACTTATAAGCTCATATAAGCATCTCTAATGCAACAGTTATGTACCTCTATTAGCATTCTCCATAGCTCTTTAACATCTATTAACATCTCATATACATTTAGCAAGCAATTAATAGCCTGACTTCATACTATAAGTGGATACGGGTAACATAAGGATACTGATAGACAGTATCAAACAGCTAGAGACAGGAGTCTCAAATCATCTAGAGACCAAAGTCTCAATTCATTTAGATACCAATAGGTACCAAACAACTAGACACCCGTCGGTGCCAAACATCTAGCAGCTGCAAATCATCTAACCCTTTATAGGCATGCCCATCTATCCACTTCTATGAACAACTCAGGCTTTGAATAAATACTCTATACATTTTTCCATATATATTACTTATATTCAACTACCATGTTATACTATTGCTCATACAACTCAATAAATGCATATACTAACTTTACATAACTATAAACATATTCATATAGTTCAACATACAACTACACAATCCATTATTCATTTCCACATCTCATATACATACATATTCATATGTTAAACACATTAGAATTCTCAAATAATGTATTTAAACTAGTTTAGATTCCATTTGGCATACATATGTAACATTTGATAATATTTGACAAAGAAATATGCAAGTTGAAGGTTATGATCGTGATATAAGAAAATACCAAATAGAACTGAAAGCAGGCATACCTCACGGTGGCACCCATTTAGTTGTGACTATGAGGTCCAAAAATAAGCAATTTTGTCTTCTCTCGGCATTGTCATGGTGGCAACCATTTGGTTGTGACAGTGACATACCAGAATAAGCAAAACAGAAGCAGAATCTCGGGACTGCTTCACTCCTCAATTTTGTACAGTCTATAACGATGTCTAAACCTCTATTTTAGGCAAAAGTCCCTCTTAGCATTTGTTTCTTGGAATGTTAAATGTCATATGGAATAAGTTTCAGGTCATTTGGATTTAAAATGAAGGAGTTATGGCCAAGGGAACACAACTGGTTCTAAAAGCCCTCCTACAGAATTTTGACTACGCTTACGGTGAATTTTGAAGACCCTAATGTCCTCAAAACAATAGATCTATTTCTATAATATTTATAGTCACGGAGCTTATGGTTCTAACCCAATTGGTCTCATCCCTTTTGGAGTTATAAATCTCATTTTATGTCATAAATAGTTCACATGGGTCCATATAGGCTTCGAAGACAGTTTGACACAATCAAACTTGTCAAGCTTGAAAACAGCCAACTTGGCTAAACCAGTACTCCAAATTAAAACTATAATTCCTATATACATATATGAACCTTAAAGCACAATCAAATTCCCAGCATATGCCATTATCTATAGATTACACAACCAATACCCACATCCTTGATATTAGGGTTCTATACATGGGTCAATATACTTATGGCAATCAAACCAATCTCATTGATATGCCACACAATTATTCACTACAACTTATATCATATATCATATTGTGACGCACGCTGAACCTAGCAAAGGCCCTCATTAGCGAGACCCACTTTTAGGGCTCGATGATTGGTTCGCGTCTTTTTGATCTTGGGCATCTCGAGACATTTTGGATGCCTCCTTCCCAATAGAACATTGGGAAGGATCATCTAGCCTCACGACGCCTTTAGGCACCTTTGAGGTATTTTGGAGTCGCCACCCAATTTACAAGAAATTGGGAAAGGTCTCTAACCTCGGCGGTCTTAAACCAGAGAAGGTGCTCGGAACTTTACTTTTATTAATGACTTTAAGTTAAGATTATAAATGAGTTTTAAGAAATTGGAATTCTACCTCTCATCTCACACGATTATGCATTGAATTTAAAGCGCATTTCAATCATATTGGAAAGCGTTAAATAAAGCAGTAAAGAAATAAAATAATTACAAGAATAAAATTTGCCCCAAAAATTAATTACAAGGGCCCAAAATGAATAAGTAAATAAATACTTCAAAAAGGAGTAAAATATGCCATACATAAACTGGGTCACTTATTGAATTTTTAGGAACATTGGTTCCTTTTTATTAACTTAAAAATAATTAGAGAACTATTTTTGGGTGTTGATTGAGAAAACCGGGATGAGTGATCCCACGACTTGGAAAATTAATTCTCCATTTGAAGGTGAGATTTTATTAGTTAAAATAGGACATTAGTCCATTTTATTAGGAAAATTCCAATTTTAATGATTGTAGAAAACATGATTTTCTATAATACGAACGAATTTGAAATACATTTTACATACAACATAACAATAATATAAAGAAAATACAACAATTAGAGATGCAAACCCAAATTCCAAAGGCCTTTAATTTTTCTGATCCTCCGACCCGCTCAGAAATATTACTCACGATGGAAACAAACAAATTTTGAGGCAATAAAAAGGATAAAATAAAATGTTAGTAAATTAAATCAAACAAATAATATAATATAAACAAGCAATTAATTGAATGAATTAATCGATTCAAACGATCAATTAAACAACCAATTGAATAATATAACAATCAATTAAACTCATTAAAATTAAATAATCAATTAAATATAAACAATCAATTAAGTTGATTAAATATAAACAATCAATTACATCAATTAGATATATACAATTAATTACTTTAATTAAATATTAACAATCAATTAAATCAATTAGATATAAATAATCATTTACATCAATTAGATAAATACAATTAATTACTTTAATTAAATATTAACAATCAATTAAATCAATTAGATATAAACAATCATTTACATCAATTAAATATAAACCAAAATTAATAGTTAAGAATACACGTTGAATAAACATTGAAAATTAAATCAAATAAAAACTAACAAGTCGGAATCAATTAGAAACAAAAAAAATTATTATTAATTAGCTACAAACCATGTTCATGCATCATGCCAATATTTTAGTTAGATTAAATTAAACTAAGGTTAATTACATCTAACAAACAATATATCTATTGACAACAAATAATAAAGAATATGTCTTAATGACAACAAACAAAAGAATAAGTAAAAAATGGATCAATATTAAGTAAATAATAAACAGAACAATAATAACAACAAGAAAAAGTTTGAACAATATACAATAGCGAGAATGATAATAAACAACAATGAATGAGCAATAAAATACAATTAGATTAACAATAAATATTTATAATAAACAACAAACAATAGAGTAATAATGAACAGATTAATAAAAACCAACAATGAAAGTATGTACAGTATGTACAATAGAGGAAGCACAAATGAACGACTGTGAAGAAAAGAAAAAGAAAGAATTGATTTAACTCAGATATTTACCCTCATATATGATTTTTAATTGCAAATGAAGAAAAGTTTATCTCCCTGTCGATTTGCTTGAAAAGAAAATTAAAATCACTGTTTCAAAATTATTTGTCAAAAAAATTGATTGTGAGAATTGAGCTTTAAGCACAAATAATCGATTTACTTGGCTCAAGAACAATCTCAGAATATTTTTTTATAAAAGAAAAAAATTGATTTGCTCTCCTGAACTCTCCTTTAATTTTTTGGGTTTTCTTTGCTGTTCCCCAAAAAAACCTCCCTTGATCTGCTTTAATTTTCCTTTTTAAACCTAGGGAATTTTTGGTCCCCCACAAAACCCTCTTTTTCTGTTAAAAACCCTTAATTACACCTCTAAAAAATGGAGAAGGTAGTTTGAATTTTTAACCGAGAAAATTGGAAAAAAAATAGGCCAAAAACGGAAAAAACAGGCGTGCTGGCGAAGATGGCGACCTGCGGTATGCGCCTGCGCAGGGGCCGCATGTCGCCCGCACGACATGCGACCCTGCGAAGGAGGGCCGCATGCTGCTTGAGCGGCATGCACCCCCCGCAGGGGGAGCCGCGTGTCGTGCAGCATGTGGCCACGCAGGGGCCGCATGCCGCTTGCGCGACATGTGCCCCCCGCAGGGGGAGCCGCGTGTCGCGCGGCATGCGGCCCAGCACGGGGGCAGCGTGCCGTGCGGCATGCCCCTTCTGCGAGCCTCACACTGCGCAGGCACCACGGCTCGCACAGGTGCCGCGGCTCGAAGGCACAGCCCCCCATGCGCCACGCCGCGCAGATTGCGTGCCGAAAATCCAAAAAAAAAATTAAAACAATAAAAATAAAAATAAAATAAAAAAAATAAAATGTATATATATATATACACACATACATATATCACGACCAAGTACCATTTTCATCATTGGGTAACCTTGGACTGAGCTGCCTCAGGACCCGGTATCTACACATATATCACATATGCACTTTAACCAAACATGAAACATAATCCCTGACCTCAAAATGAGTAGCTTGATGAACTCTCTCACTAACTCAGACCTTTTCCTTGCCTTTAGCATTTCTTTGATACAACAATTCTTGCATAATCATTCAAAACACCCTTTTAGTCCATTACTCAAACCAATCCAAATCCAAAACAGAAATGAACAAGAAGGAGATAAACACAACTAGCAACTCTAATTTACCTTCTTGGTTTACTGCCTCACGCCAATCCAATTCAGGTTTTCGGATTCAATTGAAAGGAAATGAAGCTTAACTTAATGAAATGAAGAAGAAATACAGAAATAGGGAAAGAAGGAATGTGTGACGCGCACCGAACCCCGGAGCACCCCGAACCGCCCGTTTTTAGGGCTTTCCGGAGGAGGTTCATAAGAACTTGTAAGAAATTATAAGTGCGTCCATTTTGGGAAACAAGGAGGTTTCTTGGAGTCGCCACTCAATAGAACATTGGAAAATATCGTCTAGCCTCAGTGAGCCTAAGACAGCGCTGCTATGTCCATTATAGACAAGATGGAGGTATCTTGGAGGCTTCCACCCTAATGATAGGATGGTCCTCCAGCCTTACGCTTGGGCAAACCAGAGGTGTCTTGGAGGCATCCACCCTAATAGAACATTAGCATGGCCCTCTCGTCTCGTGGCACCTAGGACTGTGCAATTTGGAGCCTTTTACGGGACACAAGAGGTGTCTTGGAGGCCCCATCCCAATAGAACATTGAGATGACCCTCTCGCCTCGTTGAGCCCAAAGACCAGAGAAGGTTCGGGACTTCCCATTTATTCATACCTTGGTTAGGTTTATAGTTGAGTTTTGAATTCATTATTTCATCCCATTTCTCATTCAATTTAATGCAGTTAAATTAAAGCGCAGATTTTCCATTCAGGGAAAGCGATAAATAAATAAAGCATAATTAAAGTAAAGTGCAAGAAAATAAATTACAATAAAACTAGGGGCGGAATACAACACCTATTGTAAATAAAATACAAATCATACATAAAATGAGCTATTTGTTAAAGATGAGGACATTGGTCCTCGCATGCATATTTATTATAAAATAATTTTGATGTGACAATTTTTATTTTGGATGGAGAAAATTGGGAAATTGGTCCCATTTTTATTAGGAAAGATTCCAAGTTAAATAATAAAAATGTTTTTGTGATTTTCTTTTTAGCGTGCCTAAAATAAACAATTTTATAAGAAAATTACATGGTAGAATAAATGAAAAAGCCAAGTAAATGAAATATTATAAATAAAGCAAAGAAATATTTAAGCCAAACAAGCCTTCTGGATCTCCTCGCGTGCTCGCAAAAACACCCAAGTAAAGAAAATGAGTTTTTGGAATAAAGATAAACACAAATGAAATAATGTTAGTAATTAAATTAATAAGATCAATTAAACGCATAAAATAATAAAAAATTAAAACAAAAAAAATGAGATGACATCAAAAGAATGATGAATGAATTAAAATGTTAATAAACAAAAATAAATGAGAAAAATGTATTATGAATGACAAAGGAATTAAAGGATGTGATTAAAATAAAATAAAACATGTTAATGAATTAATACATAAAAATATGAACATGATAATAATAATAACGAATAATAAAAATAAACAAATAAATGAATAAACAATAAATATATAACAATAACCATGAAAAAGAATGATAAAAACCAATAAAGGAATGATGAAAATAATTAAATAAGTGACATGATTAATTAATGTTATCGCAATTAACATAAAACATTTACATGGCAAAAAGATCAATCAAAATGAATTAATTAATTACATGTTAAAAATAATGAGGAACCAAAGCAAAATAAATTAATTACATGTTAGAAATAATAAGAAATCAATATTTACATGAACAAAAATAATATATAAACATATTAAATGAGACAAATATAAAAACAATAGAATAAATGAAAATAATAAAATATACATGTTAATCAATTAAATATGAACAAAATAATAAAAAATAAAAGATCAAGCCCAGAATGTTTATCCTCAGAGTTTCGGATTCGATGAAGGCAAAAATGATGATTGATTTTCTTGTTTTTTATTGGAAAGATTAGAATTGAATATGATGAAAATATTGAAATTTTATTCCACGAAATAAATTTGATCAAAAAATGATGAAGAAAAAATTAAAAAAAAAGTTCTCAAAAACAAAGAATGAATATCTTAGTCTCAAGAAAAATGATTAAAGAAATAAAAATATTCTAAATAACATACAATTATTTTGTTTGTCAAAAAAATTATTCATGAAAAATTTTATTTTTAGAAAATAAAATGAAAAATTAAATTTCAAGAACAAACAATTATTTTATTTTTAGAAAATCCATTTGTCATCAAAAAACTCAATATCAAAATCTTTAAAAAAACTTAATTGAAAAAAATATGCAATAAAAAAAAGTAAGAAAATTGAATTTTGAGAACAAATAATCACTTTATTTTGTCTCAAAATTAAATTTTCAACAACAAAACTCCTTCTAAAATTTGTTTTAGAAGAAATTCCATTGAAAAAAGAAGTAGAAGAACTAAAATTTTTATTTTATTTGAGAGGAAAGCCTAGATAGAATTTTTTAAAGAAGAAGCAGAAGAGAAAAAAGAGAAAAAAAACCCTAAAAAACAATCCCCCCTCTCTCTTTCCATCCTTTTCTTTTTATATAAAGAAAAAATAGAAAATAAAATTAATTAAGGGAAAAACTAAATTAAACCAGATATTAATTATTTTGAATTTTAAAAATAAAAAATACCTTTAAAAACCCTAAAAATGGGATAAAAAACGGATTTTTGGGTGAAAAATCGGAAAAAAACGATTTTGGGGCGATTTTAGCCATTTGCGGCGGAACAGGGGCCACCGACGCGCGTGACGAGCGTCGGTCACGCGCGGAGCAGCATGCAGATGCGCCTTGCGCGTCGCGCGCTGGCGCTCAGCGCAGGGCACCGCGCGTCGATACTCGCAGAAGTTTTTTTTTTTATTTTTAAATTTAACTAAAAAATATTATAATTTCTAAACCCCATTTTTCATATCTAATTTTCAAAATATTTTTTATTATTTTTATTTTTTCACTCTAAAATGCAAATTTGAACAAAAATTATCACTTTTAACCTTTTTGCCTGTGAGTAAGCATCTTACCATCATTAGGTAACTCTGATCTGGGTTATCTCAGGACCCGATGTCTACAGTTGCCCCCAATTTTGGGGAAACTAGTGCACTAGTGTCCAGATGAGCCAAAATTCAGAGAAGAAGGAAAGAGATGCGTACCTGAGGCAACCCTTACCTTTTTGCCGTGTGGAAGGTTGCGGCTTTTCGCTGTAGTGTTATCCAGCTGTGGCTCATTCGCATTGTCCCGCTCGGCTTGCATGGTGCGAGGTGCAGTGTTATCTAACTGCAACTCCATTACGATTTGTCCCGCTGGCCTCATCTCGGCTTGCACGGTATGAGGAGTAGTGTTCTCTAACTACAACTCTGTTGCGATCTGTTCTATCGCGTGTGCCCCGCTGGCCTCATCTCAGCTTACACGGTGTCTGTGAGATGCAGTGTTCTCTAACTACAACCTCTGTTGTGATCTGTTCTATCGCTAGTGTCCCGCTGGCCTCATCCCAGCTTGCACGGTGTCTGTGAGATGCAGTGTTATCTAACCACAATCCCGTTGCGATCTATTCTATCGCAGGTGTCCCACTGGCCTCATCTCGACTTGCACGGTGTCTGTGAGATGCATGTTATCTAACCACAATCCTTGTTGCAATCTGTTCTCCCGCTGGCCTCATCTCGGCTTCCACGGTGTCCCACTGGCCTCATCTCGGCTTGCACGGTGTCTGTGAGATGCAGTGTTATCTGACCACAGTCCCGTTGGGATCTGTTCTATCGCAGGTGTCCCGCTGGCCTCATCTCGGCTTGCACGGTGTCTGTGAGATGCAGTGTTATCTAACCACAATCCCGTTGCGATCTGTTCTATCGCTGGTGTCCCGCTGGCCTCATCTTGGCTTGCACGGTGTCTGTGAGATGCAGTGTTATCTAACCACAATCTCTGTTGCGATCTATTCTATCGCTGGTGTCCCACTGGCCTCATCCTCGTTTGCACGGTGTCTGTGAGATGCAGTGTTATCTAACTATAATCCCATTGCGATCTGTTCTATCGCAGGTGTCCCGCTGTCCTCATCTCGGCTTGCACGATGTTTGTGAGATGTAGTGTTCTCTAACTACAATCCCGTTGTGAGATGCAGTGTTCTCTAACTGCAATCTCGTTGCAATATGTTCTACCGCATATGCCCCCGCTGGCCTCATCTCAGCTTGCACGATGTTTGTGAGATGTAGTGTTCTCTAACTACAATCTCGTTGTGAGATGTAGTGTTCTCTAACTGCAATCTCGTTGCGATCTATTCTACCGCATGTTTCCCCGCTAGCCTCATCTCGGCTTGCACGGTGTTTGTGAGATGTAGTGTTCTTTAACTACAATTCCGTTGTGAGATGCAGTGTTCTCTAACTGCAATCTCATTGCGATATGTTCTACCGCATGCGCTCTGCTAACCACCATCCGGCCAGTACAATCTCTGATCTCTAACCACAATCCGGCTAATACGATATTTGATCTGCTAACCACCATCCGGCCAGTGCAATCTCTGATCTGCTAACCACCATCCGGCTAGTACAGTGTCTGATCTGCTAACCCCCATCCGGCTAGTACAATATCTGATCTGCTAACTCCCATCTAGCTAGTACAGTGTCTGATCTGCTAACCCCCATCCGGCTAGTATAATATTCCGATCTGCTAACCCCCATCAGGCTTGTACAGTGTCTGATCTGCTAACCCCCATCCGGCTAGTACAATATTCTGATCTGCTAACCCCCATCCGGCTAGTACAATGTCTGATCTGCTAACCCCCATCCAGCTAGTACAATATTCTGATCTGCTAACCTCCATCCGGCTAGTACAATGTCTGATCTGCTAACCTCCATCCGGCTAGTACAATGTCTGATCTGCTAACCCCCATTCGACTAATACAACATTCTGATCTGCTAACCTCCATCCAGCTAGTACAATATCTGATCTGCTAACCCCCATCCGGCTCGTACAGTGTCTGATATGCTAACCCCCATCCGGCTAGTGCAATATCCGACTGTCGACCATCCTTAGGTCGGCATGGTGACTCACTCGTCATTGTCTTTACTAGCGCTTATCATGAACCTTTTTTCTACAATAAAGGACAAAGCAAATACGCAGGGTATATAAAAGAGGTACTTACCTATGGCAGTACATACCTATTGGGGCCGATGTCAGAAGGGTGCCCCCTTGAAGGACGGTTGGTTTTTCCCCAAATATCGATTCCTCTATCATCTCCAACGTAGCCTCCTTGTTAAAAAGACTTGCATACTTCTCAAGAGGGTGAGAGAATTTGATGTTGAGCCTCCAAAGAGGAAAATAGATTTGATCCTCCTCAGAGAAAAATTAGATTGGAGGTTTTGTTGCTTGCCTGCAGGCAGATAGGTTTCAATGTCTTTGGCGACTCTTAAAATTATCTTTATTTTTTTCTTTTTTTTTTTATTTTTGTTGTTCCTGTTGTTTTTGGGATTTTTACATTTTGGATGTATTTGAATTTTTACAGCATATTGGATTTTCAAGGCCTTGAAAATATCTTCTTATTTTTGTTTTGTGTTGTTTTATTTTTTGTTGTTGTTGTTATTTTGTTCGTTTGTTTGAGATTTTGTACATTTGAATTTGGATTTTGTACATTTATTGTGTGATGTGTGTGAGCGTGCCTCTTATGATAGAGAAACTTACCTGATTGCCCCCGGCATAGTGTGCATGAATAGGGTTACTCTTTTAAATGTCCTCTTGGGAGCGGGTCCGCGAGATTCTATTTTGATGAGGACTTCATCTTGATCTGATTGTTCGGCGTGGATGAGTGCTGATGTAGAGCTGAAACTATACCTCGGCCCACTTTTGCATCTGATTGCCTCTAACTAAAGTATGTGTACGTAGTTCGGCTTCTCAAAGGATCTTTTTTTTGTAGATTTGTGTGATTCCTGATTGCCCTTAGCATGGTGTGCTCGGATAGGCTTGTTCTTCTGGGCATTCCACCTCTGCACCTATTCACCTGATTTTGCGTCGGATACAGTGGCCAATAATGTCGAGCTGAACCCATCTCTTGGATCATCCTTGCTCATATACAAAAGATTGTGTGCACACAACAACACATACAAAAGATTGTGTGTATGGAATTATGTGTATAAAATATATACATAAAGTTATATACACGAAACATGAGCAAAGGATTAATGTACAAGAACTATGTGTACAACCATAAGTGTAAAGGACTGAATGCACGTGATATGCAGGGGGATGTGCAAAAGATCTATGCCTGTGGGATGCATGTGCTATACAAAAATGGATAGACAACATCCTAGGTGGTTAAGGGATTCGTTAAGGGTACTGCTCGGCTGCTCACATTGTTTGATGCCCCCAAGGATCTTGAAAAGCATCATCTTGGCTTTAGGGACTCTGACCCATACTCCTTTCAAATAGAACTGACCCGCGTGTATCTTTACCCCCCGGTCAACGAGCATTTTGCCCCCAGGACCCTGAATCAAGTTCTGCATTATGCACTACCTGCCTAAAGGGAAGTTATTTGGAGTAACGTTGCCTTATCACTCCAGGCTTCAAAAGTCATTATTTTAAAGGTAGTGCGTCCCTTATGGATTTTCACACTAGCTTTTCTTAGTGGGAAATGCGTCCCTTTAGGGATTTTCACATAACCCTATGCCTAATTTTTGCCTGGAATGGACCCAACCCACTCCAGCAGCTTTTTGTCATTTTTTATTGAAGGACAGACTGCCTGTTTCCAGGTTTTCACCCTACCCTTTGGCCTAATTTTTGCTTAGAGAGCCAGTTACGGTTTTCATCTCTAATGGCCTCTCTTTTTTTTTTGAGACTCTCCTGCCTTTCCGGTACGGCTGCAAGAAAAGTTAAAGCTGCTATCAAAGCCCCTTCCTAGAGTAATCGGTAGTTATTCACTAAGGCATCTACTCCCTAGGCATCAGCTGCATTCCTTTGAATGTGTCGCTAGATAGGGTAAGGTGGCGGATAAGGATCAGGTTCTTTAGGGCTTCATGGGGCTGCTTTTTATATTGCCACCCATTATGCTCGATAGTTCAGAGGGATTAACGATGTAGTGAGGCATCCCTATCTTTCCAAGGTGGACCTTTAGTTTTGGCTTTTACCTCTATACATCATAGCCTCTAGGCAAGCTGTCGGTGAAGACCATCGATTGGGGATTGTTACTTTACTCCCACTAATGCATTCAAGATGTAGGTGATTAGTCTCGCAGTGGATAACATAACTCATTGACTTAGACATCTGGACGGTGAGAGTAGTAGCAGAGTGTAGTCATTTAGATTTCATACATTCAGCAATGAACAACATTTCTCTTTTTATAAACGAACTAGAAAACAATGAGCACACGTATTTGCAAAGATTGTGCACATTTCAATATGATTTCTCTATACATGATCATTATCTAACATCAATTCAAAATGCATAACTACATCTAATCTCAGAGTAGATCTTATAAGCATCAAACTCCTATCTCCAATCAGCCCTCTCGGGTTTTCTTAATTGGAAATTTTCTCTCAAACCTCTAATTTTTGCCCGAGGTGCCTTTTTTCGGTTTTCACCCTGACGAGGCGCCCATTTTTAGCAAGGCCACCTTTTTTCGATTTTCGACCCGCGGGAATTTTATTCTCTTCTTTTGATTTTTAAGTCTTTAGCCATTGACCCTCTTGAGTTCGTCAACATTGATCGGTTCTTGAAGCCATCTTCATTGTTGCTTGTTGCTGCTATCTTAGATACAATCTCTAAAGAATAAGGGGTCCTCTCATGTTAGCCTAAACCTATCCCGTATGCCCGGAACACCTGGTCTTATTTGATTGACAATTGAATCTCCCTCTTTCATCGGATGCTTTCTGGCCGTCTTTCCAAATGATCAAGCAGAATGTTTTCTGATAGATCTGACCGTGGCAATAATCCCATGACCTGTCCTTGTCTGACTTATTCAATTGCTGCTGCAGTTGTTATGTCCTGTCGGCTTCCAAAATTTGGGCTTTCATGACTGTTCTTAAATATTTGAGCTCTATTATGATCAGCCTTACTATTTCTACCCTATGTATTGAGAACTGGGAGGTGACTTTTGTAGAGGTTTCGATGGTGGTTCTCCAGCCTCAAAGTGCAAAAGGCCATTTCTCTGCCCAATCCTTGTAGTTTCGAGCCATCTTGATCATGATCTTCTTGTTAGCAGTCTCTCCTGCCCTATTGGTTTGGGGGCAATACAAAGTGGACTTGTGGTTTTTAACGTCATACCCCTGGAGCAACTTCTTAGCCTTAGCCATAAAGTGTCCTTTTGTCCTTGAACCCTGTGTGGTGCGAGAGACCATATTGAAATATCCGATTCCTTTTAGTGACCCTGTCTATTGGAGGCCATAGGACGCACCTCCCCTATGATTCTTATTCCCAAGCTCGAGCAACCCATATCCATTGTGAGTCAATATAACCCTTTTGGTCCTTTTCGGAAGTTTAGAAAAATGGCAAAGTATGGGCATATGTAGATCAACGGGATTTGAACAAAGCTTGCCCTACATATTGATTTTTTACTCCTCTCTCTTTTTTGTATTTTATTTTTCTCTTTTCCTCTTTGTTCCTTTGTTCTTTTTCCTATTTTTTTTCTTTTGTTCTTTTTTCCGAGGATAAACTTTGTTCAAATTCTAATAGTTTACACATACATGCACTCCTCCTCTTCTCAATTTGGGACAACATTGACCAACCAAGTTTGGCGTTGAACTTCGATTAGAAATTTTGGCTTCATTTCTACTTGTTGACTCCTCCTTTTGATCTTTTTCGCCCCTTTCAGCTTTAATCTTCTGAGCTTCTGCGTGACTGGTCCATGACTTTTTCGTATTTTATTTTAATTCTCTCAAATTTTGATCTCGCTTCAAGAGTTGCATTAGATGCTATCAAGATTTTCTTTGGGTTTCCCAAAGTTCTGAGATTAAATGGAATGGCATTGATTGAATCAATGTCAAATGAGTTATGATCATGATTATGCATAGTGAAATTATAAGAAATATTGCACAAGTGAGCAAAAATGTTCATCTTATTAATGAAACTAGAATTAAAATGTCATTATTAAACAGTTCAAAGATAAAAATAACATTCTAAACAACTAATCAATTTCCATTCTTGCCAACACAGCTGTTGTAGTCGATGGTCCATTATCATCCTTAAGAACCATCCTCCCCTTCCCACTTAGACACTTAATCCATCTTATTCTTTTCCTCTCGCTTTTTTGGGTCGGGGATCTTCTTAGAATCAATATAATCTTGAATAGCATGTCTCAAGGCCTTACAATCATCTGTGGTATGCCCGATGTGCTGGTGGAAGGCGTAATACTGATCCCTTCTGTGATTGGGCTGTCCCTGGTTTCTAGCAGGCCTAGCCGGCAATGGCTATAACATCCCCTCCTTTATCAGCCTCTTAAGGACCCAGGACAAAGATCTGCCCAAATTAAAAAAAATGCCTTCGATTCACTTCTATGTTTGGAGCTTCTGCTATCTTTTCTTTTTCTGGGTCCGGCACTAATTCTTGAAGACGGTCTCTCAGAGGACGACAGTAGTCTGTTTTATGCCCCGAATACTGGTGATACGCGCAGTACCAATCTGCTCTATGTCTAGGGTGTCCTTGACTTGGGGCAGGCCCGACCGGCAAGGGTTGTAACTTCCTTTTCTTGACGAGATGGGTGAAGTGCAGAGATAATGGCCTACCCGAGACAGTGAGGTGGGACCGAGCTACTCTAGTGGCTGAGACTTCTATGACCTTAACATTTATCTCACTGATGTTATGGCTTCCTGAGCTTACACCTTTTAGAATGTGCATGATTGTGGGGTCCCCATCCTCTTTAGGCACAATGTTATATTCTAGAGTAGCCCCCTATTTTCTCCTTGCTCAACTAGTGAATCAAATGGCCCCTTGCCTCTGGTCTCAAAAGGAAATGGAGGCACCGCAGCCGTCGCTATATGAGCCTTCTTGATCGCGGCCGGATCCACTTGGCTATGAGTTATTGCCATAAGCTGAGTTTGGAGAACAAGTGCCATGGCATCCATTCTTTCTTTGATCGTGGCCAGCATCCTTTTTTCCAGCTCTTCAAACCTTCTATCCAACTCCTGGGCAATTACGGCATAAGTCTCTTTAGTATGTTGTAAGGGGCTAGCCATTTCTGATACCTTCAGATGCTCTAGCAGGAATGTTAAATATTTGTCAGCCAACTTGAACTTTGATCGCTCTTTAGACAACTATCGGGATCCCTAAACCACCCCAAGTAAATGGTTTACAATTGCTGAAAAGCAAGGAGATAGAATGATGCATGAATAATATGTAATGTATGATCGTGCTATGCAAGTGGTCCTCGATGGCTGAAAAAGACTAAAATGATACACGTTAAATATCTAAAAACTATACATAAGTTGATATGTACATTTAATAATTATATGCAAAGAATAGGATGCATACATAGGGAAGAAATAAAAAATTTTATTTGGGCATGAATGACATGAATATGCAATGCATCATCCACAACCACATGCAAGCAGATAGATCCTTTCAACCTTATTGCCCCCACACATGAGGTCGTATAGTCTCTGTCCTAGGTGGGCTTGGCCCATGGATTAGCAGGGAACCCGATGGACGCGCATGGTGGACGGCAAAAAATCGGCAGCATAACCTCTCTTAACTAATGCACAGGCGCATGAGTTATGGCCATTGTGTATTTAGGTTGTCCGAAGAAGTTGACATGGGCCTATCGGGGCATGGAAGCCTTTGATTAGGTGACCAATCAAATTATTTGGGTTTGTCCACTACAAAATGATCCATATAGCAAGCAAGGTATTATGGTTCATATCACCTAGGGGAAGTATCTATTGCCATTACATGAGTTTTAGCAAGGGTGATGATACTTTAGGACTACCCAAGCAATGGGTCTAGCTCATCACGAGTGTAACGACCGATCGGGTCTCCATTTAATATACCATGATGGTACGAGGCTTGGGTTGGTGATTATCCTTAACACTTCCCTACATTGAGTGAACGTAGGGTTGTACTTCGGGAACGCACCGGGGTTGAAAGAGGGACCAAACTAACATAGATCTAAGGCTCTAATGAGATGCAATGCAGTTTCGAAAAAGAATGAAATTTTTAAATTAAAACTCAATTGTAAGTTTTAAATAAGGTACTTTCGAAATGAAGTCTCTTTTAAGTGTCCCCAATGGAGTCGCCACTGTGACGCATGCTAAAGCCCGGGGTGCCCCGAACCGCCTGCTTTTAGGGCTTTCGGGAGGAGGTTCATAAGAACTTATGAGAAATTATAAGTACGTCCATTTTGGACAACAAGGAGGTTTTTTGGAGTCGCCACCCAATAGAACAGTGGGAAAGGTCATCTAGCCTCAGTGAGCCTAAGACAGAGCTGCTATGTCCATTATAGGCAAGCCGGAGGTGTCTTGGAGGCTTCCACCCTAATGATAGGATGGTCCTCTAGCCTCACGCTTGGGCAAACCAGAGGTGTCTTGGAGGCATCCACTCTAATAGAACATTAGGATGGCCCTCTCGCCTCGTGGTGCCTAGGACTGTGCAATTTTGAGCCTTTTATGGGACACAAGAGGTGTCTTGGAGCCCCCATCCCAATAGAACATTGAGATGGCCCTCTCGCCTCGTTGAGCCCAAAGACTAGAGAAGGTTCGGGACTTCCCATTTATTCATACCTTAGTTAGGTTTATAGTTGAGTTTTGAATTTATCGTTTCATCCCATTTCTCATTCAATTTAATGTAGTTAAATTAAAGCGCAGATTGTCCATTCAGGGAAAGCAGTAAATAAATAAAGTATAATTAAAGTAAAGTGCATGAAAATAAATTACAATAAAACTAGGGGCGGAATACAACCCCCATTGTAAATAAAATACAAATCATATATAAAACGGGCTATTTGTTAAAGATGAGCACATTGGTTCTCGCATGTATATTTATTATAAAACAATTTTGATGTGACAATTTTTATTTTGGATGGAGAAAATTGGGACATTGGTCCCACTTTTATTAGGAAAAATTCATAGTTAATTAATAAAAATATTTTTGTGATTTTCTTTTTAGCATGCCTAAAATAAACAATTTTATAAGAAAATTACATGGTAGAATAAAAAGCCAAGTAAATGAAATATTACAAATAAAGCAAATAAATATTTAACCCAAACAAGCCTTCTGGATCTCCTCGCGTGCTCGCAAAAACGCCCAAGTAAAGAAAATGAGTTTTTGGAATAAAGATAAATACAAATGAAATAATGTTAGTAATTAAATTAATAAGATCAATTAAACGCATAAAATAATAAAAAATTAAAACAAATAAAATGAGATGACATCAAAAGAACGATGAATAAATTAAAATGTTAATAAACCAAAATAAATGAGAAAAATGCATTATGAATGACAAATGAATTAAAGGATGTGCTTGAAATAAAATAAAATATGTTAATTAATTAATACATAAAAATATGAACATGATAATAATAATAACGAATAATGAAAATAAACAAATAAATGAATAAACAATAAATATATAACAATAACCATGAAAAAGAATGATAAAAACGAATAAAGGAATGATGAAAATAAATAAATGAGTGACATGATTAATTAATGTTATCCTAATTAACATAAAACATTTACATGGCAAAAATATTAACCAAAATGAATTAATTAATTACATGTTAAAAATAATGAGGAACCAAAGCAAAATAAATTAATTACATGTTAGAAATAATAAGAAATCAATATTTACATGAACAAAAATAATATATAAACATATTAAATGAGACAAATATAAAAATAATAGAATAAATGAATAAATAAAAATAATAAAATATAAATGTTAATCAATTAAATATGAACAAAATAATAAAAAATAAAAGATCAAACCCATAATATTTACCCTCAGAGTTTCGGATTCGATGAAGGTAAAAATGATGATTATAATTGAATATGATGAAAATATTGAAATTTTATTTCAAGAAATAAATTTGATAAAAAAATGATGAAGTAAAAATAAAAAAAAAGTTCTCAAAAACAAAGAATGGATTTCTTTGTCTCAAGAAAAATGATTAAAGAAATAAAAATATTCTAAATAACAAACAATTATTTTGTTTGTCAAAAAAATTATTCATGAAAAAATTTATTTTTAGAAAATCAAATGAAAAATTAGATTTCAAGAACAAACAATTATTTTGTCTTTAGAAAATTCATTTTTCATCAAAAAACTCAATATCAAAGTCTTTAAAAAACTTAATTGAAAAAAATATATAAAAAAAAGAGTAAGAAAATTGAATTTTGAGAGCAAATAATCACTTTATTTTGTCTCAAAATTAATTTTTCAACAACAAAACTCCTTCTAAAAAATGTTTTAGAAGAAATTCCATTGAAAAAAGAAGTAGAAGAACTGAAATTTTTATTTTATTTGAGGGGAAAACCTAGATAGAATTTTTTGAAAAAGAAGCAGAAGAGAAAAAAGAGAAATAACCCTAAAAAACAATCCTCCCCTCTCTCTTTCCATCCTTTTCTTTTTATATGAAGAAAAAATAGAAAATAAAATTAATTAAGGAAAAAACTAAATTAAACTAGATATTAATTATTTTAAATTTTAAAAATGGAAAAAAACCTTTAAAAACCTTTAAAAAGGGATAAAAAAACGAATTTTTGGGTGAAAATCGAAAAAAAAAACGATTTTGGGGCAATTTTGGCCATTTGCGGCGGAACAGGTGCGACCGACGCCCGTCAGCACGCACGACGGGCGTCGGTCGCACGCCCAGCGCGCTGCGTGTCGCTCCGCGTGGGCGATGTAGTGCGTGTCGCTCGCGCGTCGACACTCACAGAAATTTGTTTATTATTATTTTTAAATTTAACTAAAAAATACTGTAATTTCTAAACCCCATTTTTCAAATCTAATTTTCAAAATATTTTTTATTATTTTTATTCTTTCACTCTAAAATGCAAATTTGAACAGAAAATTATCAGTTTTAATATTTTTGCCTGTGAGTAGGCATCTTATCATCATTGGGTAACTCTGATCTGGGTTATCTCAGGACCCAGTGTCTACAGAATGGCCGGATCAAATGAATCTCAATCCCCTTTCTGCCTCTCAACTTTCACTATATATCGCATGAGGGTAGTTGGTTGGCAACAGGTGCAGTCCACATGTGGAGTGCACTCACCTCTTCCACCTCACTCCATGGCAAATAGCCAATCAGTCCCTCTATAAATTCTGCCTTTTAAATGCCAACTCTTTCTCATTCATTTATTCCCTTGAATACATTAATCTCATACTTACTCCAATCACATATGTACCCCATTATGCAATGGATACCACTAATCCTTCTAGGGTACACTTTGGGGTATTACAATTCTCCCCTCCTTAAGAAATTTCGTTCTCGAAATTTTTATGGTAATAAACAGAAAATCATGCCAGTCAATACACAATATAAAAATTACCAGATGGACCAGCAGCATATTCATATTCTTCTAGCTCTAGCTATCGGCTCATATAACATGTATTTCATACCATAACATCTCATGGACATTTATACACATTTAAGCTTAGCAGCATACTTCTCGCCTATTCATGTACAATTATAACTTTACATGTGCACTTATAAGATGATATAAGCATCTCTAATACAACAGTCATGTACCTCTATTAGCATTCTCCATAGCTCTTTAACACATATTAACATCTCATATACATTTAGCAAGCAATTAATAGCCTGACTTCATACTATAAGTGGATACGGGTAAACATATGGATACTGATAGACAGTATCAAACATCTAGAGACAAGAGTCTCGAATCATCTAGAGACCGAAGTCTCAATTCATCTAAATACCAATAGGTACCAAACATCTAGACACCCGTTGGTGCCAAATATCTAGCAGCTGCAAATCATCTAACCCTTTATAGGCATGCCCATCTATCCACTTCTATGAACAGCTCAGGCTTTGAATTAATACTCTATACATTCTTCCATATACATTACTTATATTTAACTACCATGTTATACTATTGCTCATACAACTCAATAAATACATATACTAACTTTACATAACTATAAACTTATTCATATAGTTCAACATACAAATACACAATCCATTATTCATCCACATCGTATATATATACATATTCATATGTTAAACACATTAGAATTCTCAAATAATGTATTTAAACTAGTTTAGATTCCATTTGGCATACATATGTAACATTTGATAATGTTTGACAAAGAAATATGCAAGTTGAAGGTACCTCACGGTGGTAACCTTTTGGTTGTGACCGTGACATAAAAAAAACCAAACAGAATTGAAAACAGGCATACCTCATGGTGGCAACCATTTAGTTGTGACCATGAGGTCCAAAAATAAGCAATTCTGCCTTCTCTCGGCATTGGTCAC
This sequence comes from Excoecaria cochinchinensis, assembly GCA_947683425.1. Taxonomy (NCBI): domain Eukaryota; kingdom Viridiplantae; phylum Streptophyta; class Magnoliopsida; order Malpighiales; family Euphorbiaceae; genus Excoecaria; species Excoecaria cochinchinensis. The sequence continues at coordinate 7,709,564 of CANTUQ010000110.1, forward strand.
GGTGGCAACCATTTGGTTGTGACCGTGACATACCTGAATAAGCAAAACAGAAGCAAAATCTCGGGACTGCTTCACTCCTCAATTTTGTACAGTCTATACCGATGTCTAAACCTCCATTTTAGGAAAAAGTTCCTTCTTAAAATGTGTTCCCTAGAATGTTAAGTATCATATGGAACAATTTCAGGTCATTTGGATTTAAAATGAAGGAGTTATGGCCAAGGAAACACAACTGGTTCTAGAAGCCCTCCTATAGAATTTTAACTATGCTTACGGTGAATTTTGAAGACCTTAATGTCCTAAAAAAATAGAGATATTTCTACAATATTTATAGTCACAGAGCTTATGGTTCCAACCCAATTGGTCTCATCCCTTTTGGAGTTGTAAAACTCATTTTACGTCATAAACAGTTCACATGGGTCAATATAGGCTTTAAAGACAGTTTGACACAATCAAACTTGTCAAGCTTGAAAAAAGCCAACTTGGCCAAACCAGTACTCCAAATTCAAACTATAGTTCCTATACACATATATGAACCTTAAAGCACAATCAAATTCCTAGCATATGCCATTATCCATAGATTACACAACCAATACCCACATCCTTGATATTAGGGTTCTATACATGGGTCAATATACTCATGGCAATCAAACCAATCTCATTAATATGCTACACAATTATTCACTACAACTTATATCATATATCATATATCACATAAATCTCAAGCTAACAACACATGCACTTTAGCCAAACATGGCACATAATCCCTGACCTCAAAATGAGCAGCTTGATGAACTCTCTCACTAACTCAGACCTTTTCCTTGCCTTTAGCCTTTCTTTGATCCAACAATTCTTGCACAATCATTCAAAACACCCTCTTAGTCCATTACTCAAACCAATCCAAATCCAAAATAGAAATGAAGAAGAAGGAGATAAACACAACTAGCAACTCTAACTTATCTTCTTGGTTTACTGCCTCACACCAATCCAATTCAGGTTTTTGGATTCAATTGAAAGGAAATGAAGCTTAACTTAATGAAATGAAGAAGAAATACAGAAAGAAGGAAAGAAGGAATGGCTAGATCAAATGAATCTCAATCCCCTTTCTGCCTCTCAACTTTCACTACATATTACATGAGGGGAGTTGGTTGGCAAGAGGTGCAGTCCACATGTGGAGTGCACTCACCTCTTCCACCAAACTTCCACCTCACTCCATGGAAAATAGCCAATCAGTCCCTCTTTAAATTCTGCCTTTTAAATGCCAACTCTTTCTTATTCAATTACTCCCTTGCATACATTAATCTCATACTTACTCCAATCACATATGTACCCCATTATGCAATAGATATCACTAATCCTTCTAGAGTACACTTTGGGGTATTACACCCCCAACCCCCCCCCCCCCCCCCATAGATCCCCCTCTATTTGGATTCCGATTGTGGATCCCTATGTGTTTTGTTAGATTCCTGGTGGGATCTCTCTGTATAATAGTACCCTCAGATACCTATATGTTTCAACCCGTTATCCAACTCTTTGAAAAGGCAGGCTCTACATGACTAAAAGACTATATGAGAATTTAGAAAAACATAATGATCCTTATGACATATGTGATTTAGTGAACACAATTTAATGTGATGAATTTTAATGAATACCATGTAATGATTATTTGTTATCTTTATTATATATGTTATTATTCTGATATAAGTATGCTTCATGTGTATGATGATATGCATTGCTGATCGCTATGAGTGGTTGTCCATACATGCTTTTCCCTAGTAAGCTTTTGTGCTTAGCACAGGTATTTCATCCGTGCAGGTTTGGAAGATAGTTGATTTTGAAGGACTGTCTCACATCACTAACGGCCAACACACGATAAGGAATGCGTTCTTTGTAGGTTTTATGTTTTGATATAATATAGTGTTGTATTCCTTTTGACTGTATAGTAATTTGTAATAAGTAGTGTGCACGAAGCAACTTTAGTATAAGTATAAGAATATAAAAGGTTGTATGAATCTAAAGGTGTGCACGAAGCAACTTTAGTATAAGTATAAGAATATAAAAGGTTGTATGAATCTAAAGGGTGTCCTTGTAATTGCATGTGGATGTGTATGTGAATGATTGCATGTAAATGCATACTTTAATTGAATGTAAGAAATTTTATAATTCTGAGCATAAGTGAGTAAGTTTGTTTGATAGTCGTGTGGCATCCTTTACCGATTGTGGTAAACTATTTTGTGGTGAAATCTACTACATACGGGTAAGGGGTGTTATATGATCCCACCGACTTCTTTCACTTAATTTTGTCCAACACAAGGGAGTTCTTCACTTTCGTCCATATAGTGCTTCATATGGTGCCATTTTGATACTGGACTGATAACTGTTGTTATATGCAAATTCTACTAATGGTAGGTACTTTTCCCAGTTACTTTCAAATTCAAGGACACAACATCTTTTTAAGCTCTATTAATATGCCTAAACACTTAATTTCAATTTATCATGCAAAAATCACACAATTACATACTAAACATACACAAAAAGAATGAAAAAAGATGGATATTGTATCCACTTACCTTTGGACCTTGTTTTTCATTCTCTAATCCTCCTTTCCTTCATATTTCACCATCAAAACTCCTCCTTCCTTTCCCTTATTTATCAATATAACCGAATATACAACAATAAACATCCAGCAATTTCTTGCTTCTTTTTCTCAACATAATCACATAATCATGCTTACTACCCTCAAATTTATCCATAGAATCAATTAAATCAATTAATTTCAACTAAAATCACTTACTTTGATTTTGACACCTTACTTCTCCTTCTTAATTTTTACTCAATTCTTTCACTTCAAATGAGCTCTAGAGATGCTTATAATTGAGAAAAGAAGATAGAAATTACTTGGAAAGCTTTGATTTAACGGGATTAATGGAGGAGAAGAGGAGAAACCATAGAGAGGGAGAGAAATCACATCAGCAAACATGAGTGGGAGGAAGAGAGGGGAGAATTCTGGAAAGAGTTGATATTTTCAGCCTTTTATAGGCACTCAAGGTGGGCTCTTCTAGTGCCTTCCAAATGGGCCAAACCCAATCTTAAGCACAAATGCACTTATTTATCCATATTCAGAGTCTAATTTATTTCTCTCACTTCCTAAGCTCAGTTTCTTAAAAAACTAGTTTCGTAATTCTTGAAATATTTTTGTTAGGCTCCACGAATATTTTCAGGTCAATCGGAGACCATTTCTCGGTCCGATAAATATTACTAGTACGATAATCCAACTTTCAGTGTCACTATAAAATTAATTTTTCTTTACCATATGATTTTCCTTATTAATACGAGTGCGTCCATATTTTTGGGTTATTTTTTGGAGGTCCGTAGCATCATCTATGTTCTGGTCAAACTTGATCAAAATTGGTCAAATCGGGCTAATTTTTGCCCATCTATCACCATAAATGGCCGTCTATCACCACAGAAGCCTATTGATCATTAACAGATGCCCGTCCCTCATGATAGACAGCCATCTATCAACGATAGACATCTAAACTGACTTTTCCACTTCTTTTTGCATTTTTCAGGCCTATTTGACGTCCGTTTGAGCTCAAATTTCATTCTTAAACTCCTGCTGACATTCTCTTTCCAATGGTCCAATAAAATATTTTTCGACTCGAGGAGTTACTATTCATCCCGATATTACTATTCACAATTCAAAAATCACTATTTACAAAAAGTCACTATTTTGGGCCATTACATAGAGCACGACATGGAGGTGTATATTTCATTATATTTATTAATGACTACACACAATTTGATCATATCTATTTGATTTCCCATAAGTCCAAAGTTTTAAAGTGCTTCAAAAAATACATGAAGTTAGTAGAAAATCAATTAGACAAGAAAGTCAAAACTTTAAGGACTGAACATGGTCGTGAGTATTTATCTAAACAAATTTAAGAAATTGTGTGATGAAAATGGTATAGATAGACAATTAACAATTCCTGGAACACCATAACAAAATGGTGTTACCGAAAGGAGAAATAGAACTTTATTGGAAATATTAAGGTCTATGATGGCTACAACAAATTTACCTATCACTTTTTAGGCTGCTACCTTATTAACAACTGCTCATGTATTGAATTTAGTACCCTCCAAATCAATTTCATCCACTTCTTATGAGTTATGGACTCGCATAAAACCCAATCTCAATAATTTGAGACTTTGAGGTTGTATTACATATGTTAATAATCCTTCACACTAGAAATTAGGCCCAACAGGTGAAAAAAGGATATTTAAAAGATACTCTGAATACTCAATAGGATATGTTTTCATTGGTAAACAAGATAGTGGAAGTGTCATTGAATTTGAATCTCGGAATGCCACTTTCATGGAAAATGATTTTCCAAGCAGGAATTTAAAAGATAAAAAAAGTACTTCTCTTAGGGGTTAATAGATCATAATACTTTGATAAATCAAGATAGCTTGATATAAACACCTAATGATATATCAAAGATATTTGATCCAAGTGGGAGAAATGAAAGAGATGGTGAATTCATTTCACAAACACCACAATTAAATAATAAATTTGTTTCACAATCACCTCAATTAAGATGAAGTAGATGTGGAAATATTCCAAGTCATCTTTTTGATATTGAAGAAGGTGAAAACTTCTTAATTGCATCACAAGATGAAAAAGTGCCTTGAACAGTTCATAAAGCTCTTTTTTGTCCTGCTAAAGATAAGTTGAGTGGGAGTCTTAAAGTTTTTGTGACCAAGATATTTTTTGTTCTTTATTTTTGCATAATGAATTAAACTATGTGATAATTAGACATATGATATATAGATGATGATTGGGAACTTAGTGAACTTTCGAATCTACATCAAATAAAAAATTATCATTTATTCAATTTTATTGCAACAATAAGATAATGTGATATGCATGACTTTAATAGTGTGCTTATATGTCTCGATGTAAAGTCTATTATTGCAAAGATGACTCTAGAATCTAAGAATATAATGGTTGAGTTAAATAAGAAAAAAAAATTAATGTCATATTTAAAGCATTTACATCATTATATTAAGTGTATACTATGAAAGGTATGTCGGACAAAAGCTTGGCTTTCTCACATTGGCAATCACTTATATGTTTTCGTAATCATATATAAGAGATAGTTTTGAACTTATAAAGAGAGATCAAGTTCAAAATGAAACCGCCTTGATAGTTAATCAAGATGAGATCACAAATAAGATAAGTGTAGTGATCAAAAAATTAATATTACCCACAATTCATTTTTGTTTTTGTCCTTATATGCCAAAAGGAGTCTTGTTGCTTAAGTTATTTAATAACTAGAGTTGAAGACTCAAGTTAAAATACTGAGTGTATTTTAAACTACCACTTGTACAGTATTTTTTATAAGCAAGAAGACATATGCTCCAAAGTGAAAAAGAGAAGAATACTATAGCGTATGTTTCATACCACATGTGTAAATTATGACCAATGAGGGTTATAAAGCTAATTGTAGACACCGGGTACTGAGTCAGCTCACACCGCAGTTATCCAATGATAAGAATGATGCCTGTTCACGGAAAAAAGACAAATAGAAGTGATGATTTCCTCGAAAAAATAAAATAAAATACTTTTCATTTTTAAAATTAAAATTAAAATTTAAAAAAAAAAGGTTTTTGGGGGCCTGTATAGTGAGGCCCATCTCACTAACGTGAGATGCAGCCTCACGTTAGTGAGAGGCTGCCTCATGCGCTCCCCACTGCCCCAGCGTCTCTTTTTCGATTTTCACGAGATTGGGTTGGAAAATTCAGGCTGCATGTCTGATTTGAAATAAAAAAAAAAACTGATTTGGGAAGGGGATTAGAGGTTTTACAGAGGGAGATGCCTAATGCAAACCCTAGTTTTTAAGGACATATTAAAGGAAAAAGTTGAAAACTAAGGTGGGAGGTTATTTTTGAAAACGCCGAAAGAACGAGGAAGAGAGAAAAGTTTTTGATAGCAAGAAAGAACGATTTTTGTTTCTCAAAAAGCATTCTGGGATTATTCTTGAATCCAAGAAATTAATTCCTGGGGTTTGAGATTCAATAGTCTCTTGTCTTTTTCTTCAATGTAACTTCCATTAAAAGTTTTTCTTAGTCTCTGTTTTAGTTTTCTTTTTAAGCAAATCAACAAGGAAGCCAGAAGTTCTTCACTTGCAATCCAAAAATCATATCTGAGGGTAAATACTGGGATAAATCATTTCTTTTCTCCTTTTTGTTTTCTGTTTCTTGTTTATGCTTCACTAACTTTTCTTCATTATATATACTGCATTTATTTCCCGTTTGATCTTTTTAATCTATACATCGTATTTTTGTTGTTGTTTGTCATCAGATATGAACCTTAAATATTTGTCATGATTAATCGGCATGTTTGTTATCTTTTTATTAACGTGTTTGATAATGCATTATCGTGTTTGTTAATCTGTTAACATTACTCTATTCGTCCCTATTTTTATGTTTGTCTGATCGTACCTTTGTTTTGTTCGAGTCGTGACTTGCCGTTCGAGTCGTGTCTTTGTTTTGTTAAAATCGTGATCTCCCAATCGGATCTTGCTTTTGGTTTTTCAATCGAATCATGAGTTTCTGTCCGGGTCGTGTCCCTGCTTCACGTGTCGCGCTCGTCCGATTGCCTGTTCAGGTCATGTATTTTTTGCACGACTCGCATCTCCTGCACGCCAGTCTTCACGACTCGTGCATTCTTGCACGAGTCGTGAAGGCATTGCATGACTCGTGCGTTACTGCACGAGTCGTGCAAGGAATGCACGAGTCGTGCACTTGTCCCTCACCCCTCATTCAGCCCGAGCGTCTTTACTTCCTTACCCGAACGTCCTTCCTGGTTTACCCAAGTACCCGGATGTGGTAACAGATGAATATGTATGATATGAAATATTAATTTACTCTATTTTTCCTTGTCAATTTTTGTCTTAATTTATTTTGTTAATTTTTAGTTTTTACCCATTTTATCTCTATTAATAATTATTAATGCTATTGTTGTATTATTTGTCAAGGTTTAATCATTTTCATTGGCTTATTTAATTCATTTATTTATTAGTTTTTATTTAACTGTTTGTTTATATAATTATTCATTTAATTTAATTTACTAACATTTTATCTTATTTTTTGTTTTGTTGCCTCAAAATTTATTTATGTGAGTTATATTTGTGCACGAAATAGAGGATCGAGAGACCAAAGACCTTCAGATTTAGGGTTTGCATTTTTAATTATTATTTTTCCTTTTATTATATTATCTTTGTATTGTATGTGTAGACACCGGGTCCCGAGGCGGTCCAAGATCAGGATTACCCGATGATGAAAATAATACCTGCCCACAAGCAAAGGTGTCAAAAATGATGTTTTCCTTGTCGAAAATCTCTTTTGTTCCTCCAAAAATTTTAATCCAAAAATTTACATTTTTACTCCTATTTTTATTCCTTTTATTTTTTATATTTTATTTTTATTTTTTATTTCTTTTTTTTACTGTTGCCTTGCGATTTGCGCGCCGCACGTGCGGGTTGGGTCCCGCACATGCGGGCCATGCCTGCACGGGAGCGGCGTGCGACCATAAGCGACGTGCGCCCGCTTGGCAACGAGCGCCCGCAGGGGCGACGCAGTACCCCCGGGTGCATGTCGCCTGGCGGACATGCGCCTATAGGGCGCGTGTCGCCCTTCTTCACCTGCAGGTATCCCCGCGCCTTGCTCCTTCATGCTGTCATTTTCACCTGCATTTTCTTGGTCAATTTTTCCAGTCTGTTACATTTGTTTCATGTTTTAATGATATTTTTGGTTACTGAGATTAAGAAAAGAGCATTTTTTCTCTTCCCATTTTGGGACAAGATAGGAAAACAAAAGGATTCTTTGTTTTCATTTGTAGGGAGCTGCACTTTTCAAAGGGGAAGTTTGGTTTTCTCTCAAGCAAAAGGAAAAGGTAGACGAAATTCCTTTTCAAAAAAAAAAGCAGAAATCTTAGGAATTACAAGGCTTTAATTTTCTTCTTTTTCTTCAAGAACATTTCATTCTCGGATGGCTTGGGCTTGGAAAACTAATTTCCTTTGCTCAATCATCCCTATCAAAAATTATTCTTGTGAGCCTTTTTTACCTCTTTAAAATTTAGATTTTCTTAAGTTATTTTTTGTGTTCATCATCACAAATTTTGACACGGAGGACGGATCAAAACACCATTTTTTTTGACTCATAAACTCTGAGGGTAAACACTTTGGACCTATTCTCATTTATTTTCGCTTATTATTTATTATTGTTAATATTGTTATTTTCGTTATTATTACCCCGTTTATCGTTTGTTCTCAATAGTTCTAATATGATTTGTCACACCCCGTTTGCCCCCTAGTAGAATGAGCCATCTGTGTGTGCATTTATTGGGTGTGTTTTGGCTTTTGATAAGGGCATTTTGGGTAAAAATGCATGTTTGAGGGTCTTGTTAGTATGAGAGTGCATGTATGGTGTTTTGGGTGTGAATTAGTTGGGTTATGTTTGGGTGTGCTTGAACATATCATACTAGAGTGTGTTTGAGAGGTTGTGTTTGTGTGGATGTGCTCACACACTTGTAGGGTATTATAAGTTGGGAATGCATTGTGTGTGTGTGAAGCATGAGTTTAGGGTGTGAGTGACCAAATCCCGCTAATAGGTTAGTGACACTTGTCTAAGGTTAGAAAAAGAAAAAGAAAAAGAAAGAGAAAAGGGAGAGAGTAGATTTTTGTTCTTCAAATCCCGTTGCCCCTCTTTCCCTTACTCTTCTTCTTCCTTCTCTTTCCCTAAGAACCCTAGTTTGGATTTCAGACATTATTAGTGGGAATTGATCATTTCTTGCACTCTAATTGGGTAAGTTTCCTTGCATTTCTTCATCTGGCTCTTCTTTGTTCACCATCTTCTTCTTCTTCTTCTTCTTCAAGGTTTGGGTTTTTAATATAGGGTTTGTATTGTGGGTGTTCTTTGATGTGTTGTGCTTAGTTGAACCTCCCCGTGACCCGAAAGACAAGGAGAAGGCTGGTTCTAGTAGAGCTCATTAGATTTGGAGCTAAGGAGATAAGGTTTGGGAATTTTCTTTTAAGTGATGTTCATATATGGGTTTTTGGATATGCATGAATTTCTGGAAATTTGTGGGTTTTTGATGTTCATTGTGGGTTTAAATGTTATGGGTTATGATTGAGATGTGTTAAAAAGGTTTAATTGTGGGTTAATGAACTTAATTGTGTTCTTGAGTGAGATGATGATGAATAGTGCTGATATTCCAATTTGTGTAAATTGATGTGGTTATTGGCATGATTTAATTGGAATTCTTGATATAGATGTTGTATTTTATGTTGCTAATTTCATTTGGGTTGTTGGAATTTAGGTAAGAAGAGGTTTGAGTTGAATGTGTGTGTTTGAGTGTTGTGAAGAGGGACTTTTCTGTAGATTTTCTGGGCAAGGGCTGAAATTCACGACCCTGTCGCGAGGTCACGACAGAGCCCGGTGAAAGCAGCCCTCGTACGCGTCCGAGTTCTCCACCGAGCCGTGCAACAAAGCCTCTGTCGCGAGCGCGACAGAGAGCTCGACTGCCTTTGCGTTTCGGGCTGGTAGCTCATTGTCGCGAGTGCGACGTATGTCGTGAGTGCGACGTATGTCGCGAGCGCGACAGTGAGATACCCTTGTTCCCTCACGAGATCGTGATGAATGTCGAGGTCGCGACCTAGGCAAGACTGCCTCTGTCATGAGCGCGACGATGTCGCGATCGCGATAGTGCCTTTTGCCTGCCTTGCTTTTTGATTTTGCTTTTTCTGCAATAATGAATTTCAAATGTCTTGACTATGATTCATCCTTACCGTATGCTCTATGAATGTGCTTATATGTCTATTACATTGTGAATTATACTTGATGAATTATATGTTGCGCTCAGAAACATGAATTCGTTTATGTATGACCTGCTAGAGTCAAGTAAGTGGATAGTTAGGCATGCCTAATAGAGTCTTTTAGCTACAGCCTCAGTTTCGTTTGGACCCCGATCCGGTCCCTGTTTGGTTCCTCGTGAACCCTCAGTAATGGGATCTTGTTTAAGGTCCACTCTGAAAATTGTTTGAATGTGATAAGATAAATGGTCTTACGATTCGTACCCGTAAGGTACTGTCAGTATTCGATTCGTACCCGTAAGGTATTGTCCGTATACTCGTTATCCACTATTGTGAGTCAGCAGGTGCTTTGTTTGTTTTGTTCTGCTTTGAAATGGTTACGAGATTATGATATCTGAATGAGTTTGATGATTCTTATGGGCTATCAGTTAAGAAGTACATGAATGGGTATATGAGCTTCTGAATGTTTGTTTCTATTAAGTATTCATGAATATATATCTGACATGGTTATCCGCAATTGTCATATCGAATGCATTATGCCTTGACGACCATTGTAAATGGTCGTCCATAATTGTTGTGTGTTTCCCCACTAAGCGTTTATCGCTTAGCACGGTGTTTTTACCCGTGCAGGTGCGAAAGATGTTTTGCTTTGGGAGAGTCAGCGCCAGTCAATCCAACACAGAAGAGATTAGTGTAGGGCTTAGCTTTTGTAGTCTTTGATGATTCTTTTGTAATAGAACTCTCTGTATCAGAAATTTTGTATAGCTTCCGCATTTGTATACTTTGGATATGTAATCATCTTTTGTTTCTGCCTGTTGATCAGAACAGTAATGTAACGGATATTGTTATATTAATGCATGATCAGCCATTTTCTTTATTGCTTCGCAAAGTTTTTAATTACCTTGTATTTATGTATATATGTTTACAGATGAATGTATGATTTGTATTGTATCTGTGTGTTTTTGCTTGGTGACACCTTGACTCATACGGCATCTCACTCCTTATCAGATGGGATTGCTTACGTATGGGAAAGGGGTGTTACATGATTATTATTGTTGGCATACTATTTGTGATCTAATTTGATTTTTGTGACTCCCGTTGCTCTTCTTCATTATTATCATTATTATTATTACTATCAATATTACTACTATTATTCTTGCTATTTGTGTTCACTGTTGATGTTTGCATGCTCATTTATTATTATTATTATTATTATTATTATTATTATTATTATTATTATTTGAGGGTATTATCATTATCATTATTATTATTATTATTATTATTATTATTATTATTATTATTATTATTATTATTATTATTATTATTATTATTATTATTATTATTATTATTATTATTTCATGGCAATGTTATTATTAGTATTATTGTTTTATGTTTAGTTTATATTATCATTATTTATTGTTATGCTACTGTTATTATCGTATTATTATTATTATTATTATTATTATTATTATTTTTATTATTATTATTTGATTGGTGATATTATGCCATGATTATTATTGTTATTATCGTTATCATATTTTTATTATTGTTTTGTCATTAACCTTAGGTTTTTGCATGATTTATTTTATTTCCTTTGCATGTGAATCATTTGTATACTAAATTAACATGTCCTATATTTATTTTTACTTTATTTGACTAATTTTTAGAATTATTACTAATATCTTTTAATGTTATTTTTTTGTGTGTGGGATTTAAATGTGGTTTGCCTTGCATGAGTGTACTCGTGACCACACGGATGGATCACGACGTGTAGGAGAACACATCGGTTGGGTGAGATCTTTCTACGCTCTTTCTTATGTTTGTGACTGATTGCAAATAAAATGTTTCTTTTATTTTATGTACGTGTAAGATAAAAAGTCACTAAAAATGCTTTATAACTAAATTGGGATTTTATTAATAAAATTGGGACCAACGTCCCACCTTTTAGCGAAGGAATGAAAAATATCACGATCAAAACGAAGAGTTAAGTTTTCTCCAAAATGGAATCACTCATCCCGATTTTTAATGCTAGTAATCGAACAAACTCTTCGATCCCCTTTTAAATGAGCATGAAGGAACGAATGTTCCTAAACCAAACGAATGTCCTGATTTATGTATGTCTTTTTTATGTTTGACTTTGTTTGTTTGTTTTAATTTATATGCATGAATTTTCTTTTGGGCCCTTGTAATTAATTTTGGGGCAATATTATTTAATTTTCATTTGGAATTGTATTCCGTCCCAATCTACCTTTTTCAATCTTCTTTTATTTGGGATTGTATTCTGCCCCAATTTCTCTTGTAATTGTGTGCTTGACGTGTTTATTGCTTATCTTTATCGTTTTATTTACTGCTTTCCTTTATTCCTTTTAAATGATTGTAGTGCGCTTTGATTAAATGCATTGATCGTGTGAGATAAGAGGTAGAATTTTAGGAAATTAAAAACTCATTTATAATTAACCAAAACATAAATAAGAGTGAAGTTCCGGACACCATCTCTGGTTTTAGACCAATAGAAGTTAGAGATCTTTCCCAATTTCTTGTAAATTGGGTGGCGACTCCAAAATACCTCAAAGGGGTCTAAAGGCGTCGTGAGGCTAGATGATCCTTTCCAATATTCTATTGGGAAGGAGGCATCCAAAATGTCTCATGGCACCCAAGATTAAAAAGACGCGAGCCAATCCCTCGAACCCTAAAAGCGGGTTCAGCGAGGGCCTTTGCTAGGTTCGGCGCGCGTCACAGTATGTAAAATGTATTTTAGATTCGTCCGCATTATAGAAAATCATGCTTTTTACAATAATTAATAACTTGGAAATTTTCCTAATAAAATGGACCAATGTCCTATTTTAACTAATAAAATCGCACTTCCCGAATGGGGAACTAATTTTCATAAAATGGGATCACTCATCCCGGTTTTCTCCATCATTACCCAAAAATAGTTCTCCAAGTTTTTAAGTTAATAAAAAGGAACCAATGTTCCTAAAACTCAATAAATATCCCGATTTATGTATGATGCATTTTAATTATTTTTATGTATTTATTCGTTTTGGGCCCTTGTAATTAATTTTGGGGCAAATTTTATTTCTTATGCTTTCTTATTTTGGTAGATTGTTCTGTCCAACTTTTTTATGTAATTTATTTACTATTTTTTTATCGGTTTATTTATTGCTTTCCAGTGCGGTTGAGATGCGCTTTAAATTCAATGCATGATCGCGTGAGATAAGAGATGGAATTTTGATTTCTTAAAAACTCATTTATAAACTTAACTTAAGGCATTAATAAGAGTGAAGTTCCGAACACCTTCTCTGGTTTAGACCAATAGAGGTTAGATGACCTTTCCCAATTTCTCGTAAATTGGGTGGCAACTCCAAAATACCTCAAAGGTGTCTAAAGGTGTCATGAGGGTAGATGATCCTTTCCAGTATTCTATTGGGAATGAGGTGTCCAAGATGTCTCATGGCACCCAAGATCAAAAGACGCGAACCAATCTCTCGAGCCCTAAAAATGGGTCTCGCCTATGAGGGCCTTTACTAAGTTCGGCGTGCGTCACAGTGGTGACTCCACTGGGGATTGATCGAAACTTTGCTTCAAAAGTGACTTAAGTTAAAATTATAATTGAGTTGTTAAGAATCAAAAATTCCATTTCTTTCCAAACTTGCATTACATCTCACTAGAGCCTTAGAATTATGTTAGTTGGTCCCTATTTTACCTCGGTACGTTCCTAAAACACGACCCTACGTAGGGAAGTGTTAAGGATAATCACCAGCCCAAGCCTCGTGCCATCAAATGGTATATCAAGTGGAGACCCAATCGGTCGCTACGCTCATGATGAGTTAGAGCCATTGGCAGGGACCATGCTTAGGTAAACCTAAAGTAACACCACCTTTGACCAAAGCTCATGTAATGGCAATAGAAACTTACACTAGGTAATATGCTCCTTAATACGATGCTTATTACGTGGGCCTTTATGTATCGAATCAATTCAAATATATTAATTGGGCACTCATCAAAGGCTTTCATGCCCCGGTGGGCTCATTTTAGTCTGTTTGAAAGGTCCAGATATATAATGGCCAAAACCCATGCGCATGTGCTTTAAATCAAGAGTTTTTCACCATGTACCATACGCGCCCATTGGGTTCCCCGTTGATCCATTTGTTAAGCCCACTGTTAGTAGGTTTTACATAGGTTTTTATGGGTCATTTTAAGTAAATTTTAGGTTGGAATAGTTGTTTAGTAGCTAATTTTCATTATCTTTTAGTTACAATTTTTAATTCTTTTCTTTTGATTGTTAAGTTGTCTTAATTGTGTTAATTTTGGTGGTTTTAGGTTTAATTTTATTAATTTTCAATGATTAAAGAGTTAGGAGTTCATTTGAAGACAAAGAGAATTCATTGGAAGCTTTAGAGGTCCAAAAAAAGTGCTAAATGGTGAAAGAAAGCAACCAGAGAGTTTCACCACCCAAGGCTGTGAGGGTTAGATGGACAGACTGTTTCACCACCTGAGGTGGTGACACTGGGCAAAAATCACCACCTGAGGGTGTGGTGACGGGAATAAGAACGAAAATGGAGTATTTTAATTGTTTTCCAATTCCAACTCTATCTGGTTTATTCCAAAACAAGCCCTAGAGCTCTCCTATTCCAATTGGGACACTTTTTCCATAAAAAGAGGTCATTCTATCTCAAAAAGGAGAGACAAAAACGAGAAGAAGAATTGAAGAACTCAAGATTTGGAATCAAAGTTTCAAGCACCAAGATTTTCATCTCTACTCAATTTCAAGTTTGCTTTAACTATGTTATTGAATTTGAATTGTTATTTTGGATTCTTGAACATGATTAACATGAGCTAAATTTTCTTTAGGGTTATCTTTGATGTAACTTGAATTTTTACTCTTTTTAATTATTTCAATTAGCTTTCTTTACTTTTGCAATTGTTTACAATTATGCTTAATTCCATCAATTAACTGGCCATTGATTGATTGATCTATTTTCTTAAAATTAATACGGAAGGAAAATTTTAAGATTGAATTGGAATTGTAAACAACACAAGAATATAGTTTGAATGGAAATAATATAACTTGACTTGTGGGAATTTATTGAGAATAATCATATTCATAAATTCATTCATTAATCTCTGTTATAAAAGATTAATAGGCATTAGTGAATAAGTTTAGCTTAGCTTGGGAGAGCATGTTAAATATTTAAGGATTATTATTCCTTGCTTGAGTAATTAAATTTGATTGTTAATAGTTATAATTGAAAAAGTAAATTCAAGTGAACTCAAAGATACCCTTGCTTCTCATCTAGTGATTTCTTTCAATTTATTAATTGTTTTTGTGGTTCTATTTTCATAATTACTATTTATTTTAATCAATTAAGTTTTGCCTGTCTAAATAATAGAAAATTATCACAGTTTTGGTACTTGATCATAAGTCCTCGTGGGAACGATAACTCATTCACTCTTTATTACTAGAATCGATTTTGTATACTTGCGAAAACCGACAACACCCACGTAGAAAGAGACTATTTGACCTCGTGTGTGGGAGTAACAAGGTTGGAAGGATCTACTTGCTCGTATATGGTTGCGAAATGTTGCACAACTCACGATCATGCATTGTACCTGTCATCCATGCATCATTCTAACAATCTGAATCTTTCAGCCACTATAGATTCATCCAAGTGGACTAGAGGTTCTGACGGCCGACTAGTGAGGATAGACTCGCCCTTTGGATTGCTAGAATTAGTGCCTGTTTGGGATTCTGAGTCACTCTTAACAACTAGTGAATCATCTTCGATGGCAGAAGAGACCGGAGCTCTAACCACTCAAAACCTCACTAGGAGACTAGAGGACTTTGAATAGAGAATGTTGGACATGATGAACGCCATGGCCGAAAGGATTGCTCATTTTCCTACCCCACAAGCCCCTGTGGCTCCACAAGCACCTGTCGCTCGACAACTACCAGTAATCCCTCCTCAGGGGCAAGTTGAGCTGCTTGTCGGCGAAGAGACCCCAATTATAGGTACTGCTGCTCATTAACCTATCAATGAGCCTAAAGCTACTGCTGTGCCCGCTGAGCTAATAAGGGCAAGGGTCCTAAACCCTAATGAGGATTTTGTGATGGAGGAGGAAGTTGAGGAGATAGCAGCCCATCAAGCTGTGAGGGGTAGGGCACCTAGGGTAGAAGATGAGGCTATGAAAGGGATGAGACAGTAGATTGAGGCTATCACCCGTATGTTATCGGCTGGAAAGGGGATCAACCCCGAGGACAGAGATTTGGGGGATGAAGAGCTGTTGCCCTAGAGGTTTAAGATGCTTGAGCTATCGAAGTTCGACGGTACTTCGGACCCGTCTAAACACATTAAGCAATACACCCTAGTGATAAAAGGCACAGGGCTGACCAAGAGGCAAAAGGTGGAATATTTCTGCCATAGTCTAGTGAGTCCGGCGGTAGACTGGTATCATGGGCTAGATAGCAGATCCAAAGAGGACTGGAACCTTTTGACTGATGAATTCATGAAGCAGTACGACTACAGCACCAGAATGGAGATCACCCTGAAGGACCTTGAACTTTTACAGCAAAAGGGTGATGAGTCATTCCATGAATACCTCACCAGGTGGAGGAATAGGGTCATAGAGATGAAGCGAAAGCCTGACACTGCTGACTAAATGAGGCTATTTGTCAGGAACTCCTGCCCTTACCTAAGCGACTTGCTTAGCTTTAAGGGGGTCAGAGATTGAGAGTCACTTAAAGACATTGCAGTAGAGGCTGAGGCGGCTTACCTAGCAAAGAAAGCAAGCCGAAATAACCTTACTGGGAAAGGCTTTGGGAACCAGTCAAGGTACAGGTCAGGCAGAGCTGGAAGCAGTAATGGTAGAAATGGCAAGACGGCCGAAGTTTTAGCTACCGGAGTGGGACAAGGTCAGAGGTACTACTCTAATTTAGGCCGCTCTCTATCCTAGGTATTGGAGAGACTGATGAAGGAGGGCAAGCTATAACCTTTGACGCCTAGGCCAGCTGTGAATCAGGGACAGCCAGGACACAGAGATGACCAGTACTATTCCTACCATCAACACACTAGGCACCTGACGGATTACTGTCGAACTCTGAAGAATAAGATCCAAGATCTTATTGATACCAAATAGATCACTGATCCTGAGAAGAGAGAGAAGAAAAAGAAGGTAGGCTATAATGTAGTCCCTCCACCGGATATATGATCGGGTCCGGTCCACCTGAGCGGCATATTTGGCAAGAGCTACATGGAGATGAATACGTCGCTATCCCTCGTCAGGAAAGTGGAGAAGAAGACTATGTTTTTAGATGCTTTATTTTTTTTTATTTCAAGAACTCCTTATGACAGTTTAGCTATTTTGATACAATGAACAATTTTACTTATTTGTGTGGTGTTTCTAACAATTTCACGTCCTATGATCACGATGCATTCATTCATTTTTGACATTAACCCAATTAATACAGCTCCATCTAATCTCGAAACTTTGGAGAATCCAAACAAAATCTTGATAGTATCTGATATAACTCCTAAAGAGAGGATCATTCTGAGAGAAAAAAAAAGGAGCCTTTGCCTGGACCAGGTATGATATGCTAAAAATTGACAAAAACATTATTGAGACAATGTTACTTCCACATGCCAACATGACGATAAGCAGAATTCCGAAAGCCATTCTTTCACAACCTCAACATCTAGGATGCATACGATGTTGCCAAACAAAATTAAACTTCGAGGGCTATATCAAAAGTTGGACGAATGAAACACAGGACCTTCACAGGGAATGCACGACTCATTAGAACCAAGTCTTATGATTCCTTTCCCCCGACCATTTGAGAAATTCACTATAAAAGCCGATCAAGATTCACCTTTAACCATTTGGGACCCTTACAGCAAAACTTAGAAGGACAGCTCATTACCTTTATAACCTTTGAAAAATAAATAAATAAGTAAATAAAAAACAAATAAAAAAATCACAATTTTGCCCCAGACTATCTAAGCCTAACCTGTCATCTAATCTCAACCATTGAAAACCACTTCAGAAATTGAACCACCAAACCCGACAAAAGTAAGGTGTGGGATTTCACATTCAAGCCCCAAATAAGGAACCCGTCATCTCAGCCAGTTTGCATAAGGGACAAGGAAAAGATTTTGAGACCAAAGAAGGAACACCGCCAGAAGGAGCAACCTCCCCGGCTAACGAAGATGAAAGCAAATTCAATTAACACCGACGGACTGAAGGAGGGTTCATGGCAAAGGCTAAAAAAATGTATTCAATCATGAAAATCCGAGAGGGCTGATTGATAACAGGAGTTTGATACTTTCAGGATCTATTTCGAGATTAGATGAGGTCTCATATTTTTTCGAGTTAATGCCAAATAATGATCATGTGTTATGAAATTAAATTGAAATACGTGCATTTATGCAATGATATTGATATGACCAAAGTAGTTTATTTTGCTTACTCAAAAAAAAAAGCCGCTAGAGATGAAAACCATAATTGGCGCTCTAAGCAAAAGTTAGGCCATAGGACAGAGTGAAAACCTGGAAGCAGGCAGTCTGTCCTACAAAAAATGAAATGAATAAAAGCTGCTGGAGTGGCTTAGGTCCATTTCAAACAAAAAAAAATAAGACACAGGGTTATGTGAAAATCCAAAAAGGACGCATTTTCCTCTAAAAAAAGCTAGTGTGAAAATCCACAAGGGATGCACTACCTTCAAAAAATGACTAATGGTATCAGGCGAGAACCTTGCAATCCCAAAGGCATTAAATTCAAAAGCAACTTCAAAAGGCATTGATCCTATCAAAAATTGCAGCCAGCCCAACTATTATCTCTAAACTCACTTAGATGAACTCTTGTCCTGCATTCCTGCATGACTCATGCATTTCACTTGCATGCTCACTATTTTGCCTGCATATTCGGTTTTCCAGTTTTGCAGTAAGAAAGATTCGATGCGGACACTGACAAAAGCCGAGTGATGATATCAATCCAAATATCAATCCAAACAATCAGCCTAAGACCTCTCAGGGGGCAATCAACCAAATGGCTCTTAGGGGGGAACCACTTCAGAAGGGTTTGCACGATGACGGCACTACCACTCCATAGAGGGTTTGTAGGATCACGACACTACTGCTTCAAATCTCAGAAGGGTTTGCACGATGGCGGCACTACCATTCTACGGAAGGTTAGCACGACCACAGCACTACCACTTTAGAAGGGTTTGCACGATGGTGGCACTACCATTCTACGGAAGGTTAGCACGACCACGACACTACCACGTCAGAAGGATTTGCACGATGACGACACTACCGCTCCACAGAGGGTTTGCACAATCACGGCACTACCACTTCAAGTCTCGGAAGGGTTAGCACGATGGCGGTACTACCATTCTACGGAACGTTAGCACGACCACGGCACTACCACTTCGGAAGGGTTTGCACGATGGCGGCACTACCATTCTACGGAAGGTTAGAACGACCACGAACGATGACGGCACTACCGCTCCACGGAGGGTTTGCACGATCACGGCACTACCACTTCAAATCTCAGAAGGGTTAGCACGATGGCGGCACTACCATTCTACGGAAGGTTAGCACGACCACGGCACTACCTCTTCGTAAAGGTTTGCACGATGGCGGCACTACCATTCTACGGAAGGTTAGTACGACCATGGCACTACCACTTCAAAAGGGTTTACACGATGACGGCACTACCACTCCATGGAGGGTTTACGCGATCACGACACTACCACTTCAAATCTCAGAAGGGTTAGCACGATAGCGGCACTACCATTCTATAGAAGGTTAGCACGACCACAGCACTACCACTTCAGAAGGGTTAGCGCAATGACGGCACTACCACTCTGTGGAGGGTTAGCACGATCACGGCACTACCACTTCAATAAAGGATAATACGCCAACAACATGGCGACAATCACCACAACAGCATCACCCAGTTCGAAAAGATAGCTGCCTCAGGTACGTATCTCTTTCCTTTTTTCTTTGAGTTTTGCCTCACCTAGGCACCCAGGCACTACGTTCCCCAAAACTGGGGCCAACTGTAGCACCGGGTCCTGAGGTAGCTCAGACCGAAGTTACCTAATGATGAGAATGATGCCTGTTCACGGGCAAAAGACAAATAGAAGTGATGATTTTCTCGAAAAAAAAAATAAAATACTTTTCATTTTTAAAATTAAAATTTAAATTAAAAAAAAGAGGTTTTTGGGGGCCTGTGCAATGAGGCCCATCTCACTAACGTGAGATGCAGCCTCACGCTAGTGAGAGGCTGCCTCACGCGCTCCCCACTGCCCCAGCGTCACTTTTCCGATTTTCATGGGATTTGGTTGGAAAATTCAGGCTGCATGTCAGATTTGACAAAAAAAAAAAAAAAAAAAAAAAAAAAACTGATTTGGGAAGGGGATCAGAGATTTTACAAAGGGAGATGCCTAATGCAAACCCTAGTTTTTGAGGACATATAAAAGGAAAAATTTGAAAACTAAGGGGTGAGGTTATTTTTGAAAACGCCAAAAGAACCAGGAAGAGAGAAAAGTTTTTGAGATCAAGAAAGAACGATTTTTGTTTCTTAAAAAGCATTCTGGGATTGTTCTTGAATCCAGGAAATTAATTCCTGAGGTTTGAGATTCAATAATCTCTGGTCTTTTTCTTCAACGTAAATTCCATTAAAAGTTTTTCTTAGTCTCTGTTTTAGTTTTCTTTTCAAGCGAATCAACAAGGAAGCCAGAACTTCTTCACTTGCAATCCAAAAATCATATCTGAGGGTAAATACTGGGTTAAATCATCTCTTTTCTCCTTTTTGTTTTCTGTTTCTTGTTTTTGCTTCACTAACTTTTCTTCATTGTATATACTGCATTTATTTCCCGTTTGATCTTTTTAATCTATACATCATATTTTTGTTGTTGTATGTCATCAGATATGAACCTTAAATATTTGTCATGATTAATAGACATGTTTGTTATCTTTTTATTAATGTATTTGATAATGTATTATCGTGTTTGTTAATCTGTTAACGTTACTCTGTTCGTCCCTGTTTTTATGTTTGTCTGATCGTACCTTTGTTTTGTCCGAGTCGTGACTTGTTGTTCGAGTCGTGTCTTTGTTTTGTTCAAATCGTGATCTCCCGATCAGATCGTGCTTTTGATTTTTTGACCGAATCGTGAGTTTCCGTCTGGGTCGTGTCCTTGCTTCACGTGTCGCGCTCGTCCGATTGCCCATTCGGGTCATGTATTTTTTGCACGACTCACATCTCCTACACGGCAGTCTTCATGACTCGTGCATTCTTGCACGAGTCGTGAAGGCATTGCACGTTGCACGACTCGTGCAGGGAATGCACGAGTCGTGCACTTGTCCCTCAACCCTCATTCAGCCCGAGCGTCCTTACTTCCTTACCTGAACGTCCTTCCTGGTTTACCCAAGTACCCGGACGTGGTAACAGATGAATATGTATGATATGAAATATTAATTTACTCTATTTTTCCTTGTCAATTTCTGTCTCAATTTATTTTGTTAATTTTTAGTTTTTACCCAATTTATCTCTATTAATAATTATTAATGCTATTGTTGTATTATTTGTCAAGGTTTAATCATTTTCATTGGCTTATTTAATTCATTTATTTATTAGTTTTTATTTAACTGTTTGTTCATATAATTATTCATTTAATTTAATTTACTAACATTTTATCTTTTTTTTGTTTTGTTGCCTCAAAATTTATTTATACGATTTATATTTGTGCACGAAATAGAGGATCGGGAGACCAAAGACCTTCGGATTTAGGGTTTGCATTTTTAATTATTGTTTTTCCTTTTATTATATTATCTTTGTATTGTATGTAAAATGTATTTTAGATTCGTTCGCATTATAGAAAATCATGCTTTTTATAATAATTAATAACTTGAAAATTTTCATAATAAAATGGACCAATATCCTATTTTAACTAATAAAATCGCACTTCCCAAATGGGAAACTAATTTTAATAAAATGGGATCATTCATCCCGGTTTTCTCCATCATTACCCAAAAATAGTTCTCCAAGTTTTTAAGTTAATAAAAAGGAACCAATGTTCCTAAAACTCAATAAATCTCCCAATTTATGTATGATGCATTTTAATTATTTTTATGTATTTATTCGTTTTGGGCCCTTGTAATTAATTTGGGGGCAAATTTTATTTCTTATTTTGGGAGATTGTTCTGTTCCACTTTTTTATGTAATTTATTTACTATTTTTTTATCACTTTATATATTGCTTTCCAATGTGGTTGAGATGCGCTTTAAATTCAATGTATGATCGCATGAGATGAGAGATGGAATTTCGATTTCTTAAAAACTCATTTATAAACTTAACTTAAGGCATTAATAAGAAGTTTCGAATGCCTTCTCTGGTTTAGACCAATAGAGGTTAGATGACCTTTCCCAATTTCTCATAAATTGGGTGGCGACTCCAAAATACCTCAAAGGTGTCTAAAGGTGTCATGAAACTAGATAATCCTTTCCAATTTTCTATTGGGAAGGAGGTGTCCAAGATATCTCGTGGCACCCAAGATCAAAAAACGCGAACCAATCCCTCGAGGCCTAAAAGTGGGTCTCGCCTATGAGAGCTTTTGCTAGGTTCGGCGTGCGTCACACTAATGATCTCAACTTTGATATTATATGAGATCCTAAAGATTATAAGTAATCTTATTTGGTACCCTTAATACTTTTTTATCTGATTTCAAAACTTGAATTTAATAATTGCTATCTTAGAATGTTGTCGAATGGTCATAAATGATTCGACTTAGAGAAATATTTCTAGAAAATCAAATTAAATAAAAGTTGAGAAAGTCAAGAAAAAATGAAGATCATTGGTTTTGAATTATCACATGAATATATATATATATATATATATATATATATATATATATATATATATATATATATATATATATATATATATATATATATATATCATTGGTGAACCAATTATATTTTATCTAAGTGATATAATATAATTATAAATATATATAAATGATAAAACAAATGAGATCACAAAGAAATAAATGTTTGATAAATGATCTAGGGTACTGCATACTAAAAATACTCTAAAATGTTTCATTATTCGAGAAGTTATATACTCCTAACAGATTATAACTGAAGATAAAATGTTCTATTATTCGAGAAGTTATATACTTCTAACAGATTATAACTGAAGATCTCTCGAACTATGCACTGGACATACAACATATATGTGAAGTATGAATTATTTAAATAATGAAACTCAATCCCATCATGTGTGAGTGGAAGATATAAGAATATATACATCCATGATGGGTTATATATTAATTATTTTATTATTATATTTAATTGAAATATAATAATAAGAAATATAATTTTATAATTGGTCTAATTAATAGAGGGTAGTTAAATAACTACCTCTACTACCTATAAATAAAGTTGTATAAGAATACAACTTATAAAAAAAAATCATAATAGTGTTTCTTGGAGAATTGACCAAAAGAGAATTATAAGTGAAACAATGCAAAAAGGACACATATATGTTATGATTCAATGAAAATAATTGTTCATGTGTTGAAGTGATTATTTTCTTAATTAGTGTTAATAAATTAGAAATTTTGAAAAATTAATTTTATAGAATTTAATGATCTATAAACTATAACAATATCATATTGTAAACATATTTATGAACCAATTAAATGATAAACCCAGTTGGATATAAATTGATGGTCTTTATATTAGTATAATCATATTCTTTTAACATGGAACAAAAAATAAATAAAAAAAAAATCATAACGAAAAAGACTAATACAAAAACAACAATCATTAGTATCATATTTAAAATAAATGTTTTCATGTTTGCATGTTAATTTGATGATACATATAAATTTCCACATTTACTTTTCTTTTTTTTTTAAAGACATAATCAAAATAAAGTTGACATCTTGCTTGATCCATAAACCAGACGGAATTTACACATAAAAATATGATTCAAATTTTACTCTACCATTAAATGATTCATTTGTAATATGATTTGTTTATGATTCGCTTATATTTAATTTGTATTTTTTTTTATGGTTTTAAAATTTTTTATATAATGTAAATATAAAAAATAATTATTTTTATAGGTTATCGATGTATAGTTTTTCATTTTTTATCGGAAAGTTTTTTAAAAAGATAAAAAATTAATGTCATAAAGTTGATCCCATTTATGATCCAACCTTTTTGAAATTGAACCTGTTTATAATTCGTTTAATGGCAATCCATTTGAATTATAATTAAATCAACTGATTCATTTTTATTTATGACCCATAAATTTTTAATTTATTTATGATCCAACCATTCATAATCCAATTTTTTATTATTCCATTCATATGGATCATATTCAATCCATTTGGCACCTATAGTTAAGTGATTATATCAATAATATTAGTTCCGAGTCTCTTTCTTCCTATCATAAATTTGTAGAAAGTTAAAGTAGATATAAAGTCTCGTGACAACTAATATAAGATGCCGAGCATTTGGCATTTTTGATCCTACTACTCTACTCCAAGATAAATTTGACAGTAAATATATATTTTAAATCTGTTTGGAAAGAGAAATATATTTTAAATTTGTCATAAATAATAAATAATCAAAAGAAAACTTGCAAACAAATTACATAGCCAAGGCAACAAATAGAAGTTGTTTTATTAATAGATATTTTAAATGACAATTTGGATCCATTGCCTATACTAGATCTGGCAATCGAATCAGGTTGGATGGATTCAGATTTTCGATCGCCATTTTTAGTTCGGATCTTTTTTCAGACGGGTGCGGATCAGGTCTTGGATCACAATGAGAATTAAAAAATCAGATAAAAAATTGAACTAGATCGGATCAAAATAATTTGATATATTTGGTTCGATTTTGAAATAAAAATTCGTTTGTATTGATTCGGTTTTCATTATCCAAAAATTGGTAAAATGAATGACCAAACTATTAATAAAATTAGGTCATTTTGATGCCAAATCTTAGAGTTCGATGGAGACGGAGATAAAGTGAGACAAATAGGGCGGTGGTTTGAAGGGATGAGTAATAGAGACGAAAAGAAAAAGTCGAAATGTTATAAATTTGAAATTCTGACAATATATATATACATACATACATATTAACTAAAATAATATCGTATTGAGTTTCGGTCGACCGATTTGAATTTTCTTTTTTCTTTTATCTTTTATTTACTGCTCAAAATTTAAACAATTAGGCATTTATCATTCTTTTAATTAAATTTAACTTTTATATAAACATTTCGATGAAAATATTAATAAAATGGTATAGCGTGAATATAATTTTTTCAGATCATACGAGTCATGATAAGAATAAATTTTTTACCAGTCGGGTTGGATTTGGGTACATATCATATGGATCGGGTCCAAATTTGACAAGTCTTATATATATGACAAAATAAAATTTAATTAAAAAAATTGAGGTCATGAATTAAGATCGAGTTAGATTTCAAATATTTTCAAATAAATTTTTTGAATTTAATCCTAAATTTTTCTAATCATTACGAATTTTTTTAAAATTTAAATTTAAATTATTTTTTTTTAACAAATTTAGAGGGAATTAAAAATTATCAAGTGTACCTTTACATAATAAAATGGCACCTGGTACATCAAGAGGTTGTGAAGTTTTTCAAAAGATAAAACAAAAATATACACAAAAATTTTTTAAAAAAAAAAAGAAAAGAAAAATCAAATCAAATTTAAAATAAAGTAAATAGAAAGTTCCCATTTGTTGTGTAATTGTCCGTCTGAGATCACAAGTTTAAGACAGCTCAGATAGGCTTTCCTTAAAAAGGCAAATGTAGCATCCACCTAGAACTTTCTTCTTGCTCTTTATATATATATATATATATATAATCTTTTCTTTCCATTATATGTACCATAACTATTCGATTAAATGATTAAAAATAGTTAATATATTTTGATCATTCAATCGGACGATATATAATGCATAATATCAGAGGTGTCAAAATTAACACAAACCCAATAATTCACCCAAACCCACCCAAAAAAAATTGACCCAAACACAACCTAACTAAAAAATTGACCCATTTAAACCCACCCAAAATTTACCTACATAAAATACAACCCACTTGGGTCATTCTTCCTAGACTCAATGGGTGTTTTCTTTTTATTATTTTTTTAATATTAAAAACTTTTACCTTAATGAATAAGCTTAAATTGTCCCGCTGTATTATTATTGTGTAATGTGTATACGTATTTTGTTGGTTAGATTTGTAATAGCCGAGTTATCGGATTAGTCGTGAATAGTATTTTTCGATGGAAAATAGTGCATTGGGGACAAAAAATTACATCCGGAAGTAAAAAATATTTTATTTGATCATCGGAAAATACTAGTTACAAGGAGTCCGATGGTAGAATGTGGAGAAAAAATGAACTCAAATAGATCTTCAAAAGTCAAAAAAAAAAAAAAAAAAAAAGCCAGCTCATTTTAAAGATTACCCGGTTTGACCAAAATTTGACTAGACCTCTAAAAATAGCAAATGACCTCTAAAAATTATTTTAATGATATATATAGACTTAGATTAATATTTAGAAATTTTTGACAGCGAAAAATTAATTTTTTGGTAACACTAAAAATTGTCAAAACTGACTGATTTAAATGTACCAGATCGAGAAACGGACTCTATTTGAGCTGAAATTTTGCAGGGAGACTAATTTATATATTTTAAGAATTATAAAATTAATTTTGGGAGAAATTGAGTTTAGAAAGTGAGTGAAATAATTTAGAATTACATAATTGGGTTAAAAATGGAAAAATTACCACTTGGTTTATGAATTATTGTGTTGTTGTACCCCTGTGTGTGACTATGGATTGTTTGAATTGCAGGAATGGTATGTTATATATATAGCCGTTATACTACCAAAATTTTTACCAAATGAATAGTAAATTGGACAGTTATAAGTCAACCGATATCCCGATCCGTTTGGATCTCAACCGATCCATTTGGGCCAACATGTTTATAATAATTTTTTTAGTATTCCGTTATTATATCGATAATTATTTTTCATTAAAAAAATATCAATTGTGTTGACCCAAACCCACCCAATCCATTTGGGTATTGACCTATTTATGACCCATATATTTTTACCCATTTATGACCCACCCATTTACGACCCAACCCATTTATGACCCAACCCAAACCTTCTTCCTGAATTCAACGACACCATTCTGCGGCAACCGGAAAATACCCTTATTACTGTTAAGGACATGCGTGCCCTTCTTAGTGACTTCACTAAGAGCATTGTCCAAACAATTAAAAAAGGTAAGATGCCAAGAACCTCTGAAAGAGACCATGAGGACTACCTCATGGACGAAGACTTCAGACGGAGGAGAAACAAGGGGATCTCCATTAATGAGCCACAAGCTCACGACAGTCGAAGGGGCGTTGTCAGGACCCCAGGGAGATATGATAAATGGAAGGGAACGATGTCCACAAGTAGGGACTCCCCCTATTACCCCAGCAGGTCCTCCACCTTCCATAGGGGATGATCTGTCTTTTATGTGCACACTGAATAGCAGTCACTCAAGGAGGACGAAAAGCTAGTCTATCTCCACGGCCATGAGTAAGGAAGACAAATGGTTTAAACAGAAGTTCAGGCAGTTTGGCTTCCCCGCTCCCAATAAAGGCGCGTTTGAGGGAAACACGTGCAAGAACACTGCCTCCCCATTCTGCAGAGAAATCACAGAATCCGAGCTACCTCCCAGGTGGAGAGACATGGTGATGGACAAATATGCAGGTAAAACTGATCCCACCACTCATTTAGCAGAATATCTGACTAAAGTGCAAGTCTATACCTACGATGAAAGGATAGCCTGCAGAATCTTCCCCACCACCTTGGGAGGAGACGCTTTAAATTGGTTCCATGAGTTGCCGCAAAAATCAATTACCTCTTTCATACAACTCAAGGAGCTATTCACCATAAGATTTATCGTGCAGACGCACGCACCAAAGTCGGTGAATGACCTATGTAATCTCTCTCAAAGATTCAATGAAAGTCTTCAAGACTACATCGATAGGTTCCAAGCTACCATGTGAGAAGTGAGGAATGTGAGTGTCGAAATGGCGACCAACGCCTTAGCTGGGGGCATTACTGACTGCCCATTGTTTGAATCGATAACGATAAGACCCCCAACCAGCTTTGCCGATCTGATGGAGAGGGCCAGGCAGCACATCCAACTGGATGACGCCCTAAGGTCCAACAGGGAAAGAAGAACCAATGTTATGGATCGGCTACAGCACCCAGACGGTCACTCATTCAATAGAGCTTCCGCATCCGAACGGACAGCAAGAAGCCCAGACCGAGCTACAACTTCTAAAAACCTGGGCAATCGGAAGGAGTCCGGTCGCAATATGGGTGAACGCTCAGACGATCAACGGGTCAGAACCTTCACTCCGCTTAATGCCAGTCCTGCCGCAGTGCTGATGTGGATCGAAGAAAAGCATAACAAGGTCAACTGGCCCAGAACGCTGTCGAAAAGGAGCAGAGTTGTAAGGGACCCTAGCAAATATTGCGAGTTCCACAGAGATGTTGGTCATAAGACCGACTAGTGTACTTCGCTAAAGAAGGAGATCGAAAGGCTGATATGGAGGGGGTTCCTCAGAAAATTCATAGGCCCGGCTAGAGGGGAGAGTCCCTGTAGACGGCCGAAGCCTCGAAAAGGATGATTATGGCTCAGATGACGATGACGAGTACAGAAACCCGAGGAATGTTGACCCGTGCAGACCGTATGTCGGGGCAATAAACATGAACACTGGAGGATCATCCTATGGAGAGGACATTTCCAGGAAAAAAAAGGGAAAGGGTGTCTACCTCTCTCAATAGGCCGAGCAGATGGTCCCTGTCACCATATCCAGCGAAGACGCATGAGATGTAATGTTCCCACATGAGGACGCTCTCGTTGTAAGAGCTCAGATTAACAATTTCAATGTTAAAAGAATCCTGGTGGATAATGGCAGTATTGTCAACGTACTCACCCTTCAAGCCTACCGAGCCATGGGAGTCTCGATCGAAGAGTTGAAACCGAACGCCACACCACTAATCGGGCTCGGCAATGCTACTGTCCCGGTGGTGGGATCCGTCGAAGTCTTCGTCGAACTTGGCCAAGAGGCAATCGCTCATGCTTACAAGGTAACATTTATGGTGATTGACATGACTTTTGCCTATAATGTCATTTTCGGCAGGCCGCTGCTTTTCCAAACTGGAGCTGTCACTAGCGTACGGTACATAGTGATGAAAATCCCAACCAGAGGGGGCGTCGTCATCCTGAGAGGTGATCAAAAGGCGTCACGCGAAGCGTACATCACCATGATAAAGTAGCAAAGGGAGGCCATGATCATAGAGCCAGGTCTGGAGCGGTCTGAGCAGGTGGAGAGGCCAAGAATGGACCCTGCTGAAGAGGTGAAGACAAGGGCGCTGTCAAAAGGAAAAAACGTTCAAGTCGGGACCAGCATGGACACAAAAACAGAAGACGCTATCAAGCGGGTCTTAATGATAAATCAAGCATCCTTCGCCTGGAAGCCAGAGGATATTCCTGGCATAGATCCAAAAGTGATCACCCACAAATTAAATGTGGACCCAACTCAACCCCCGGTCAGGCAAAAGCTTCAAAGGCATGCACCCAATCAAAGAAAATTCATATCTGAGGAGGTGGATAGGCTACTAAAAACCGGAACAATTCGAGAGGTAGACTATCCCGAGTGGCTCGCCAACGTGGTCCTGGTGAAAAAGAAGTCGGGGAAGCTGCGGATGTGCGTGGACTTCACGGATCTCAATAAAGCATGTCCCAAAAACAGCTACCCCCTGCCGAGTATAGACCAATTGATGGACACCACTGCAGGCTATGCCATTTACTCCCTCCTCGACGCGTACGCTGGTTATCACCAGATCCTGATGTGGCTTGCAGATCAGGAGAAGACCAGTTTCATCACAGATGACGTAAGCTTTTGCTATAAGGTGATGTCGTTCGGTCTAAAGAATGCTGGTGCCACGTATCAGCGTCTCATGAATAAAATTTTCAAAGACCAAATTGGGCAGAATGTGGAGGTATACGTTGACGACATGATCGTCAAAAGCAGGAGCCCTGAAGAACATCCTGCCGATCTGGCCAAAGTTTTTTGCACATTAAATAAATTATAGATGAAGCTCAATCCTGAAAAGTGCATCTTCGGAGTCCCCTCAGGAAAGTTTTTGGGCTTCATGGTTTCTCAGAGGGGGATTGAAGCTAATTCGGAGAAAGTAAAAGCCATCCTCGATATGCAACGCCCCAGAAGCATAAAAGACGTCTAGAAGCTGAACAGGAGAATCACTGCCTTAGGACGATTCATCTCCTCCTCAGCCAAGCGATGCACTCCTTTCTTCAAAAAGCTAAGGAAGAGTGAGACCTTCAATTAGGGGGAAGACTACCAACAAGCCTTCGAAGAGTTAAAGAAATTCCTCACTAACCCGCCACTGCTCAGCCGACCGACACCAGGTGAAAACTTGTAACTTTATTTGTCCACCTCTGGTGAAGCCGTTGCAGGTGTACTGGTAAGAGAAGAAGGGACCCAACAACTGCCAGTGTACTATGTCATCCAAGTACTCAGGGGTGCAAACTTAAAGAAAGGACCGGTCGAGCAACTCATCATCGCCCTCATGATGTGCGCAAGAAAGTTAAGACAATACTTCGAGGCGCACACGATAGTGGTCCGATCGGGTCACCCGATCAGGAGAATTTTTTAGACACCGGACCTAAAAGGCAAAATGGTGGGATGGGCGATCAAGCTGCAATCATGGGATGTGAGGTATGAGCCCAGAACGGCAATAAAGGCTCAAGCTCTGGCAGATTTTGTTGCTGAATTCGCCGGTGAAGAACCCCAAGGTCAGCCCAAACGTCAAAAATGGGAAATGATTGTGGACGGTACAGCAAATGACACTGGAGGAGGCGTGGGCATCGTAATAACAGGCCCCTTGGGCATTGCAATAAGGTATGCAACAAAGCTTAGTTTTAAAGCTTCCAATAATGTGGTAGAGTATGAAGCGCTCTTTCAAGGATTGAGACAGCTCCATGCCATCCGGCCGGAGTTAGTAACCATCAAGAGCGACTCTCAGCACGTAACAAGCCAAGTCTTGGGCACCTTTGAAGCTAGAAAAACCAACATGATCCAGTACCTGGCGAAAGTCAAGGCCGCATTCAAAATACTCCAAGAAGCTGGGTCAGAATGGAATCTCCAGAAGGTACCGAGAGACCAAACCATAGAAGCCGATCGGCTGGCAAAAATGCCTGCTTCCGAGCAAGGGGTAATAGAAGAAAATATCACTGTCATCGACCAAACTTCCTCCTCCTTAGACGATCCGAAAATGATAGAGATTGATTAAGGAGAAGAAACCTGTATGAGCCCGATCAAGCAGTACCTGCAGACAGGACAGCTGCCATAGGACAAAATCGAAGCTCGAAAGGTATCTCGCAAATCCCTTAATTACTCCATAATTAACGGTGATCTGTACAAAAAGGCTTGCAGCCATTCTTGGCTCAAATGCATGACGGAGGAAGAAGGAGACTACATCCTAAGGGAGGTTCATGAAGGCATCTGTGGGGCACACGAAGCTAGCAGAGCCATGGCAAGGAAGGTACTCCAAACAGGGTACTTCTGGCCAAGCATTTTCAGAGATGCTCCGGAGAAAGTAAGAAGATGCCCGCAATGCCAAGTTCATGGAAGGGTCATAAGACAGCACGGAGAAGACCAGCAGCCGATCGGGGTCACGTGGCCATTTGATCAGTGGGGCTTAGATATCCTGGGACCTTTCCCCCAAGGAAAAAGGTAGATGAAGTTTCTCATTGTGGCAGTTGACCAGTTCTCCAAATGGATTGAAGTAGAGCCTCTAGCAACGATCGCGACAGAGAGGGTCAAGAACTTCACATGGAGGAACATCATCTGCAGGTATGGCTTACCTAACATTTTCATTACAGATAATGGCAAGCAGCTCGATAGCTCCATCTTCAGAGATTTTTGCCAAGGCCTAAACATCAACTTGAGATTCACCTCAGTCACTCACCCTCAAAGCAACGGGATGACGGAGGTATCCAATCGGACCATCCTGGAGTGGTGTGACGCTCTCGTTGTAAGAGCTCGGATTAACAATTTCAATGTTAAAAGAATCCTGGGGGACAATGGCAGTATTGTCAACGTACTCACCCTTCAGGCCTACCGAGCCATGGGACTCTCGATCGAAGAGTTGAAACCGAACGCCACACCACTAATCGGGCTCGGCAATGCTACTGTCCCAGTGGTGGGATCTGTCGAAGTCTTCGTCGAACTTGGCCAAGAGGCAATCGCTCATGCTTACAAGGTAACATTTATGGTGATTGACATGACTTTTGCCTATAATGTCATTTTCGGCAGGCCGCTGCTTTTCCAAACTGGAGCTGTCACCAGTGTACGGTACATGGTGATGAAAATCCCAACCAGAGGGGGCGTCGCCATCCTGAGAGGTGATCAAAAGGCATCACGCGAAGCATACGTCACCATGATAAAGCAGCAAAGGGAGGCCATGATCATAGAGCCAGGTCTGGAGCGGTCTGAGCAGGTGGAGAGGCCAAGAATGGACCCTGCTGAAGAGGTGAAGACAAGGGCGCTGTCAAAAGGAAAAAACGTTCAAGTCTGGACCAGCATGGACACAAAAACAGAAGACGCTATCAAGCGGGTCTTGATGATAAATCAAGCATCCTTCGCCTGGAAGCCAGAGGATATTCCTGGCATAGATCCAAAAGTGATCACCCACAAATTAAATGTGGACCCAACTCAACCCCCGGTCAGGCAAAAGCTTCAAAGGCATGCACCCAATCAAAGAAAATTCATATCTGAGGAGGTGGATAAGCTACTAAAAACCAGAACAATTCGAGAGGTAGACTATCCCGAGTGGCTCGCCAACGTGGTCCTGGTGAAAAATAAGTCGGGGAAGCTGCGGATGTGCGTGGACTTCACGGATCTCAATAAAGCATGTCCCAAAAACAGCTACCCCCTACCGAGTATAGACCAATTGATGGACACCACTGCAGGCTATGCCATTTACTCCCTCCTCGACGCGTACGCTGGTTATCACCAGATCCTGATGTGGCTTGCAGATCAGGAGAAGACCAGTTTCATCACAGATGACGTAAGCTTTTGCTATAAGGTGATGTCGTTCGGTCTAAAGAATGCTGGTGCCACGTATCAGCGTCTCATGAATAAAATTTTCAAAGACCAGATTGGGCAGAATGTGGAGGTATACGTTGACGACATGATCGTCAAAAGCAGGAGCCCTGAAGAACATCCTGCCGATCTGGCCAAAGTTTTTTGCACATTAAATAAATTCTAGATGAAGCTCAATCCTGAAAAGTGCATCTTCGGAGTCCCCTCAGGAAAGTTTTTGGGCTTCATGGTTTCTCAGAGGGGGATTGAAGCTAATTCGGAGAAAGTAAAAGCCATCCTCGATATGCAACGCCCCAGAAGCATAAAAGACGTCTAGAAGCTGAACAGGAGAATCACTGCCCTAGGACGATTCATCTCCTCCTCAGCCAAGCGATGCACTCCTATCTTCAAAAAGCTAAGGAAGAGTGAGACCTTCAATTAGGGGGAAGACTACCAATAAGCCTTCGAAGAGTTAAAGAAATTCCTCACTAACCCGCCACTGCTCAGCCGACTAATACCAGGTGAAAACTTGTAACTTTATTTGTCCACCTCTGGTGAAGCCGTTGCAGGTGTCCTGGTAAGAGAAGAAGGGACCCAACAACTGCCAGTGTACTACGTCAGCCAAGTACTCAGGGGTGCAGACTTAAAGAAAGGACCGGTCGAGCAACTCATCATCGCCCTTATGATGTGCGCAAGAAAGTTAAGACAATACTTCGAGGCGCACACGATAGTGGTCCGATCGGGTCATCCGATCAGGAGAATTTTTTAGACACCGGACCTGGAAGGCAAAATGGTGGCATGGGCGATCAAGCTGCAATCGTGGGATGTGAGGTATGAGCCCAGAACGGCAATAAAGGCTCAAGCTCTGGCAGATTTTGTTGCTGAATTCGCCGGTGAAGAACCCCAAGGTCAGCCCAAACGTCAAAAATGGGAAATGATTGTGGACGGTACAGCAAATGACACTGGAGGAGGCGTGGGCATCATAATAACAGGCCCCTTGGGCATTGCAATAAGGTATGCAACAAAGCTTAGTTTTAAAGCTTCCAATAATGTGGTAGAGTATGAGGCACTCCTTCAAGCATTGAGACTGCTCCATGCCATCCGGCCGGAGTTAGTAACCATCAAGAGCGACTCTCAACACGTAACAAGTCAAGTCTTGGGCACCTTTGAAGCTAGAAAAACCAACATGATCCAGTACCTGGCGAAAGTCAAGGCCGCATTCAAAATACTCGAAGAAGCTGGGTCAGAATGGAATCTCAAGAAGGTACCGAGAGACCAAACGATAGAAGCCGATCGGCTGGCAAAAATGCCTGCTTCCGAGCAAGGGGTAATAGAAGAAAATATCACTATCGTCGACCAAACTTCCTCCTCCTTAGACGAGCCGAAAATGATAGAGATTGATTAAGGAGAAGAAACCTGGATGAGCCCGATCAAGCAGTACCTGCAGACAGGACAGCTGACAGAGGACAAAATTGAAGCTCGAAAGGTATCTCACAAATCCCTTAATTACTCCATAATTAACGGTGATCTGTACAAAAAGGCTTGCAGCCATTCTTGGCTCAAATGCATAACGGAGGAAGAAGGAGACTACATCCTAAGGGAGGTTCATGAAGGCATCTGTGGGGCACACGAAGCTAGCAGAGCCATGGCAAGGAAGGTACTCCATACAGGGTACTTCTGGCCAAGCATTTTCAGAGATGCTCAGGAGAAAGTAAGAAGATGCCCTCAATGCCAAGTTCATGGAAGGGTCATAAGACAGCACGGAGCAGACCAGCAGCCGATCGGGGTCACGTGGCCATTTGATCAGTGGGGCTTGGATATCTTGGGACCTTTCCCCCAAGGCAAAAGGTAGATGAAGTTTCTCATTGTGGCAGTTGACCACTTCTCCAAATGGATTGAAGTAGAGCCTCTAGCAACGATCGCGACAGAGAGGGTCAAGAACTTCACATGGAGGAACATCATCTGCAGGTATGGCTTACCTAACATTTTCATTACAGATAATGGCAAGAGCTTTCAATGTGGGTGACTTGGTGCTCAGAAAGGTGGACATAAGCTCGGAAAATGCACAAGTAGGGAAGCTAATGCCAAACTGGGAAGGGCCTTATGAGGTCTCCAAATTCTTAAGCCCGAGCACATACAGGCTCAAAACAACAGAAGGGCAAGACATCCCCAGGAGCTGGAATGTTGAAGTACTAAAAAAGTATCACTTATAATAATGTATTCGGACCTGATGATATTCAATCAATAATGAGGTTCCTTTTTATCCTTGTGTAAAGAGGTTCTTTTTCATTTTGTGAAGCATGCATGGTACAACTTATACGCTAGGCTCGACGCTCATCCCAAGCCCAAAATGCGAAAGTTAGAATCCATTTCCTTAAAGTTAGGTCCGACCGTTAGGATCGACGGAACTCCCGATCCTAAGATATAGAAAAGGACAAGCGTTCGACAGTTCGACCGTTAGGATCGACAAAAATTCTGATCGAAAGATACAGGAATCACGAACCTTGTGTAGATGTCATCCGTTAGGATCGGCTAAACTCCCTATCTGAAGATACGGAAAGCGCCTAATTTCCACTGACTCATTCCTTAGGTTCAACGCTAATCCCGAACCAAAGACGCGAGGGTCAAGTATTAGCAAAAGTTTCTCCCAAGTTGAATGTCGCCCAACAATCATAGATTGAAAGGCAAACTAAAAACGCTAGCTTGATGAACGAAACTATTCATCTAATTCCAAGTCTATGTGAGGCTAGAAGTCATACGCTGGTCTTGAAGGTCATTGATTCCGATTCAAGAAGTATTTATGATTAATCAGTCTATCACACTAGCAAATTTTATGCAATTTTAGCAAGTTACATGCGATGTTAGCAAGATATGCGGTTGAAGAGTGCCAATTCATAACTATGAAAATTTGCAATTTACGCAAAAAGTTATCATTTATTGAAGAAATTGTATACTGTACAACTTACGAGGATCAGTACAAAAAATAAAGTATACAATAAAAAATACTAATCTAACATATGTCTCTATGTCTACAATTTGTACATCAACAGGAGCTGGGACCTGATCAGCAGCTGCCTCCACGCTCGGTTTGGCAGAAGGCTCTGCACTTGGTTGGGCAACAGGCTGAGAAGTCTTGGCAGCCACCTTAGATATTGGCTCCGCTGGCAGAGAAGCACCAACCTCAACTCCAGAGGGCGCTTCTGACTGAACTTCAGCAGGCAAAGGATCTTCCATGGATGGTGGTGCCCCGATGGTTGCCTCCTCTCTAGGAGCCTCTTCCTCATCGTCACTAGATGGCGGTTCAGGAAGAATGCTGGGATCCTCCATCCAGTCGAGATCAGCCCCTAGGAAGCGCCTCCCGGTCTCATAGATTATTCGAGACGACAACTTCCCTTGAGCCTCTCCCAGTTGATCAAGAAGCTGCTCCTTTTGAGAGGCAAGCTCCTCTTCAAGCTTCTTCCTCCAGGAGGTTTCCTTATCCTCCAAAGCAGCCTTCAGCGAATCTGGCTCTAGCTCGGAGTTTGTCGCACTCTGCCAAGGCCTTACCCTTCTCAGTGCCCAGAAGCTTGCACTGGGCGCTCAGTCTGGTCGCCTCCTCTTTAAATTTATGGCATTGAGCACTGTCAGCTATCAGATATGAGACCTCACCCTTCAGTCGATCAACCTCGCCTAGCCGAGACTTTAGCTCCTGGGTGTGCCGAGATGCCTCCTTCCTCTCATCTACCACCTCTCCACGAAGAGCAGAGGTCTCCTTTTGCAGATCCGACACCTCCAGGCGAAGGGTAGAGTTTTCTTTCTGGGCAGCATCGCGTTGAGCAATCGCCTCCCCCCTCGCTTTGGCAACATCTTTTGACCTTGCCTCCAAAAAGATGGCCACGCCGTGCATGCGCTGACCCCTCCTGATCAGCTATAAGAAGAAGAAAAAAACAACATTAGCAAAGGAGGGCTTTGCCAATTTCCAAGCAACAAAAATCAGGAGAACGAATCTCACCTCCAGGCTCTGCTGGTTGAACATACTGAGCTCCCGGGCGTGCGAGCTGGGATCTCCCATGACTTTGAAGTCATCATCCTGAAGAATACCCCAGCATAAATAACTGGCGACTACCTTATTGTTTGCCGACCAGTCATTGCCGAAGTTCTCCCTCAGCATGTCCTTCAAAGGCACGGATCGCCTCTTAAGGGCTCCCCCGACTGCTCGCCGGGTCGACTCGTTTACGATCGGCATCTTGCCCTTCTCTGCCACACGGGGGTCTGAGGCAGCTACCACCTCCACAGCTTTCTTTTTGGCGACCTCCCTCAGCTCCTGGATGTTAGGAGGAAGGACGACCAACTGTGTTTCAGGTGCTTCGTCGAATTCGGACTCCTCATCCAAGAGAATCTGCCTGCATCGAGGTCGATCCTCAGCACTAGTTTGGGGGGCTGCAGGTCCAAAGATGACCAAGGCTGGACGAGTAGCGGGGGAGATGGCAGCAATCGGAACAGCGGGATGAGGAGCATCCACTGGAGCCCGAACGTCATGCACTTCAGAAACAGGCAGGATTTTCCTTTTCTTCCTTTGCTCCCTCGCTGCCCGCTCGGCATCTCTTTTGGCCTTAGCCTGAATGGCGAGCTGCCTTGTCATGTCGTCCCCTCTAGCCATCGCAACTGCATCACAAAAGCAAACAAGATAAGTATTCTTTTTGAAAAGCCAACAGGCAGTGCATATGCAATGCGTGAATGTCAACTCATGCTGCTCTCTCTCCTATAATTCTAATGCTCACATTCTGCATTTTCAGCAGCTTCAGAGCTAGAAGAACCGAACGACGTGGTCAGGAGAAAGCTGGACTTGTAGGGTTTTCCATGTCTTGCTACGGCGTCCATCAATTTCTTGATGTCGGCCTCATACATGGGTTGACCAGCAGCTAGGTCCTTCAAGATGGTGGCTCCATCCGATCGGGTAAGACGCACACTAAAACCACCGATCATCCCCACCAGGAAGTACCTCTCCTTGTACTCATTCATTGAGGTGGGGATATGCACAAGTTTCCTCTTCGGGCGGCTAGTGAAGAAATATTCTGTTCCATTACTCCGACCCGATATGTAAAAGAAATGGGTGAAAAGGTCCAAAGTCGGAGCCACCCCCTCTATTTTGCAGAGAATCTTAAAGCAGGCCACTGACCTCCACCCGTTCGGATGCAATTGATTTGGGGCGATCCCATAATCTTCCAGTATTGCCATCTCAAAGGCACCAAGCGGGAGCCTCAGTCCTGCATCCAGGCTCCAAAGGTGGCACACGAACCACTTGTTCTCCTGATGACCGAAAGGTTCATCACCAACATGGAATCAGGGCAGGCCATCACGAAGACGTCATCGGGAAGGCCATATTTAGAGGGGATCTCAGTCACCTTGCTAGGGCTCAACCTGGAGCAACGATCAACTACTGGTTTATCCCTGTACTCCTCCATAAAACTTCTACCTATTGACCGACCACTGCTGGAGGCCATTCTCAACACAGTAGCCCTAATTTCTAAATGGGGTGAAGTGAGTTGAATGCAAGGTGCAATAGAAAGAACAGAGGAAAAATTAAAGGCAGAAGAGAAGGGACTACTTACTTGATTGAAGGTGCTTTGAAAAATTTCAAAGAATGGAAAGCAAGAATCGTAGAAGTATGGAAGAGGCAAGAAGAAAATTTGGCAGAGTTTCTTTAAGGATTGCAGAAAAGTAAAGAAAAAATGTGAAGGAGCCACCTATTTATAGGCAAAACTTCTGGGCACGCCAACCGTTTCACCACAGAAAGCATGCCACGTGTCCTAACTACATTATTACTGTACGGAGAACGAAGCGCCACCCTCGGAGCATGCATAGCATTAAATGAAGACAGTTGTACGAACAAACGCGCCTCTTCAGAGAAGCACCGCGCAAAATTCAAAAATCTCGCCAACGGATGTCTCCCGAGCGGATCGACTCAGAGCGAGGACTCCCCGAACGGAGTTGCTCAAAACAAATTTATGCCCGATTGGACCAGTTTGAGGGGGGACAAGTGGTTGTCCCATGCAAACATCATTTGCAAAGAGGCCCATTCAGTCGGCCCAATCCACTGGCAAGGCCCAAGGCCCAACAACAAAAAGTAGCAGGCGCGAGCTCCAAGGCAGCACACACGCCCGATCGGCTGATGTGACCACCAGTCCCATCAGCCGTCTGACACAAGGCAGCGCCCATGCCTATCACCTGCTCCCTGTCACTTCGCCGCACACCTACTCTGTCTGCCAGTTATCACATTTCAGGCACTCAAGTGCACCTCAATTTTCTCTTATAAATAGCCCAACCAACAGTGTCACCAGGTATTGAATCTCTGAATTTCTATCTCTAAGTATTCTCTCTCTAAAAAGCTACTAACTTAAGTTTCGGAGTGCTTACACCTGGTGCGACCGGACACTTTTTTTTACAGGGTTCGCTCATCCGATCGGCTCTCTTTTTTCAAGATAAAGACAATCTAAACTTTATCAATTCTAATTATTGAACTGTTTAATAATGATTGTTTATTGAGTCGCTTGACTTTAACGTTATGTATCACTATTTGAATAAATAAAGGAGAAGATAAATAACAAGGATTAAATTAAATGGTAATATGCCCCTAATATTAATTAAGACAACATTCTTCCCTTACATTTTTCAAAAAGATGTTAATATGCCGTTGTTATTTGTTAATATATATTAGTGTCATGATCAAAAAAAAAAAAAATTGATTTGATGTTATTAACGTTTTTATTAAAAAAACAAAAATAGTAGAAGAATAACATTTTTTTAAGTAATAACATTTGCAAGTACTTGCAAATACTACGTCAATCCGACCTGCACAAGTTTGGAGCTGTTTTATTATTATTATTATTTTTTTTTTTATTTAAACTAAACTTGAAATTGTGAGCTTCTATCCTATCATTACTGTCATTAATGAGTCAATCAATAACTGATAAAGGATATCAATAAATAATGTGTTATATATAAATTATTATTCAATATTAATGATTTAATCTAGAAAACGTGCCGAAATTGATTCGAAAAATAGATTAATCGAACTGATAATCGATAAATAAATACATATATATATATATATATATTTTTTTTTTATTTTATTATTTTCATATTTCATTATTTATATTATTTTAATTTTCATTACTTTAAAATATATTTCAAATTTATTTTTTTAAATATTTTAGTTAATTTATTAATTGTTCAATATGTTTATATTTAGTATTTATTATTATTTCTTAATTTATCAATTTTTCATTAATAAAAATTAAAATATATTCGAAAAGTTATATAATATTAATATATTAACTAAAATTTTCAATAATTTAAAAAAATAAAATTTATAATATATGTGAAAATAATGTGTGTCAAGTCAAAAAAAAAAAGGAAAAGAGTTATTAGCATTGAATGGAGTTATTAGCATTGAATGGATTTATTTTAATAATTTTGCATTTTTAAGTATTTTTGCTATATTTTTTTATTATCTTAATTATTTTGAAGTTTTTTTTTAATTAGTGATTAGTAAGTGTAACCGTGCATCTAATTAGAATGATCATTAACCGGTTAATTTATTTACTTATTAAGTCTTAATTTTTTAAAATAAAGTTGATTATATCCACAAAAAAACTTTTATTTCAACAATAATGATATTATAATATAGTGAAGAAATTTTAATTTTTAAGTATTTTGAAAATTTCAATTTTATTTATGAATGCATCTTATAATTATAGTGGTTAACCGAAAAATATTGGTTAACCAATCCGAAAAACTGAAACCGATGTACTATTTAACCGATTTGTAACGGACTGATTAATGGTTAGTATTTTGAAAAAACCGATATTAATGGACTGATTTTTTTTAGAACTCAACTCATTCAATTCAATTTAATTCATCAATAATTATATAATTATTTTAATATTAAAGTAATATGTACTAATAAAATAACACAATTATTATTTTATATTAATAAAATTATAATGGCCGAATTTGAAAATTTTGCTTAAGGAAATTGCATTGCAATTTGAAATTGAGTAAGAAATTTGGTAGAAAAACTCCATTTAGTTACAAATTGAAAGGTATAAAATTAGGTGGGAAATTTATTTGCAAATCACAACTCAATTTACAACTTCTCTCGTGATTTTGATAAAGAAAGCATCCAAAATCAAACCATTATAATTTTATTCTTACAAAATAATAATTGTACTATTTTATTTATATAAATCATTTTATTACCACAACATTAAATTAACAATCATTACATGATCATGGCTAGAATTAACTTCTCCAAGTATCTCTCCAAATTCTAACTTAAAAAAATATTTTCCATTCCATTTTTTTTTTCAAATTCTCGATTTACCGTCAAAATTTTCCTTGGGGATAGCTTATGAGTTTTTTTTTTTTCAATTCAACACGGTTAGACAGCCATTAATATAAGTTAAAAGGAAAATGAAAAAACATCGAAAAAAAAACTGAGAAAGAAAAACATTATAACCAATGTTATTAAAATCGGACCAGATACAAAACCGGTAAGGTTGAGAGTTCGTGATTCGACCGGGTTCAACCGAAATTTTTTTTATTTTTTAAAAATATTATTAATTAGTATAATTGTTATAAAAAGCCACGTAATTTCATTATCATGATGATCATAATACTCCTATACTACTAAGCTTTTTCTCAGATCTGATTGTCCTTGGCTCTTCTTCAAATTTTCTACAAATACAATGATGAAGACCTAAGGCCTAAGCAGGAGCTGAGACCCAATTAAGAAGGCGTGATAAGAAGTTGAAGCATGAGGTCCAAAAGCAACTAAGACTTCAGAAGGAGAATTGAGACCCAAAAAGTCAGAAGCCCAAGAAGAAGAAGAAGACCTCAGAAAATGTGAACATTTTAAGCATTTTAGAAAATAGCATGACCATGCGCAAGTGGTCATGCTATTTTTATTTCCAACTTCCTTCTAACTTTTTTTATTTTTTTTCCATTGATCAATTACTGATTTTTTGGGGTTTGTTTGTTTAGGAGGAGCAAGTGGGGGCTGTTTCTTTCTTCTTCTTTAATACCTTCAACCTAAACCCTATAAAATAAAATAAAATCCCTAATTTGCGACGTCAGAGGCCTAATAATGGTTTTTACAGTATAGCATATCAAGCTTTCTTTTAAGGAATAACAACAGGAAAATAAAAGCAGGGGAATAAAGACTCACCGATTTTCAGTATCTAGCACGGGAATCCGGCAACGGTGAGACTTCGGAGTTGCAATGGGCGGCTGCGGCCACTGAAGGGAGAGAGCAGGTGAAGTGAAAATGAAAAAGGGCAGCGTTTTTGCTCCTCACGACCTGATTTCTCCTTTCTTCGTTTTCTTTTTCTTTTTCTTAAACTTCAATAAAACGGCAGCATTTTTGCAATTTAATCAACCCGGTTTTTTTCGGTTCAATCCGATTTTATATAGTCAAACAATTTGGCAACCGGTTCGCAGTTTAGCCGGTTGAATCGGCCGGTCCAGTCCGGTTTCAATAACATTGATTATAACAGATAGATATGCATGTAATGATTTGCAAATAGAAGAAAGAAAAATTTACTAAAAAGATTGAAAGAGTACAGAAGTCCTGACTGAAAAAAGCAAACGGGCTTTTGATACCAATTCCTTCTTGAAGATCCATAGAAAGGAAACCGTAATTAAGACACTAATTACATGATTAGGGCCGAACACTAACACCATCTTATGATTATTCTAATTTTCTACTTGCATAAACAAATACTATTTATAGTTTGCCAGACTACACAATCATTAATTAATTTTTAAACATAATCAATTTAACCTCCCTATACCCAAATTTTTGTCAGAACGACGGGACGACGCCGTATTGAACGTCCGCCGTGTAAGCAACGGAGGGGGGAGAATTAAATATCCGGTCCATTTCCAAATCGATTTCGGTTCGTTTGGCGAATCGGCCTTTGATTCTGGGCCTTGTTTCGGCATAAGCTTTGCGAGACGCATAGCGTATTGTCTTCTCGAATTTCCGATTCTTCCTCTTCTCTCTGTATCTTACAACCCTAGCTTCTCGATCGATCCCACTCATCTGAGTAGCTTGGCTTGCGTTCGCCGAGATGGTACACTCGGATCGGTATTTGAATTCAAATTTCGGCCAAAATAAGATATATCGGACAAAGAGTTCCCATCGGGAACAACTCCCACATCAAGCGAAGAAGAAGAAACCTGATATAATTTGAAAACAATCAGTAAATTGGGAGATTGATTCAGCTTAACTAAAGTGTGTTAAAGAGTGAAATTTCTTACACTTTGGCTAATAGATTGAGATGGGTAGTTGAAAGATGAGAGCTTTGATCGACAGAAATCAATATCATAACAGATTTCATTGCCGATGACCGGAATTGAAGCTTGAACAAGAGGTTTGGTCTGTACAGGCACAACGCTATCAGTAGCTCCACTATGATGATTCTGTTGAAACTGATGATCAATATCAAGAAAGGGATCCATTTCAGGAAAAAATAGATCCCCACTAGTAGTACCTGTTTTAATTTCAGGATTATTTTCGAGGGAAAGTCTGGAAGAATTATGATTATTTGGCAGAAGCCAAGAAACACCTTCAATATCATCATCCTGATGCTGCTTCTGATGATCGTGGAAGCCACTATCTTGATGATTATGATCAATTGGGACTAAGAAACAAAAGGGGGAAGACTTAACAATGGAGTCCTGTGAATCAGAGAAAGGTTCCACAGGAA
Source organism: Excoecaria cochinchinensis (assembly GCA_947683425.1). Taxonomy (NCBI): domain Eukaryota; kingdom Viridiplantae; phylum Streptophyta; class Magnoliopsida; order Malpighiales; family Euphorbiaceae; genus Excoecaria; species Excoecaria cochinchinensis. Next base: position 7,753,413 of record CANTUQ010000110.1, read on the forward strand.
CTCTTTCATGGCGGCGAGCAAGGGGATTAGCAGAGTGAATATCGGAATCGCAAATGATGCATAAAGCAGCAGCATCAGCTTTACAAGTAACAGCAGCAGGAGCTTGTTCACAAACCTCACACATCCATACCCTTTCATGCCTCAAAACAAGCTTGTTGGCTCCATGGATCTTTGTGTCACAGCTTATACATAGGAAAGCTGAGTCAGCTCTGCAAAACGCAGCTGCCGCTGCCGTTTTGCAGGAATCACACCGTCTCGCCGCCGCACTCCAGCAGCCGGTCAAATTCTTTAGTGCTTCCATTTCAATTCCCATTAAATTTGGATGGAAATGGGAAATGGGTATTTGTTAGTTTGGGATTTTGGTCGTGTGAGAGTGGAGATATGAGAAGTGGTGGTGTGGGGGCTATTGATTGTAGAGCTGGGTTCTCTGATAGCAAAGCAATAGATTTTCTATCTATCTAGTCAGACACAAGGAAATCTGGGTAATGACGAGTGAGAGAGGGACACGTGGGTGCATTCCTGGCCACACAAAGATGTTTTCTGAGGTAATTGTTTTATTTTATTTTTATTTTTTATTTAAATAATGTTTGTGAGAAGTTATTGTCATTGTGTCTGTGCCGACATGGGACCCAGTTTCATAGTGGGGAGGCTATGGTCAAGCAAGTATTATAGGTTCATTCATAGTAACTTCTAATTTTTATTTTTTATTTGAGGAAAATGCATCCAAATTTTAACATTTTTCTGTAATTTAATTTAAATGGTTTAAGTGTATATTGTAGGGGTGAGTATATACCAGTTAATCGGTTCATGAACCTAAAACAATCAGTTCATTAATATTAATTTTTTAAAATTTCAGTCCATTAATCAGTTCATTAGTATCAGTTAATCAGTCAATCGGTTTCGAATTTTCGGATCAGTTAACTAATATTCTTTCAGTTATCCACTCTATAATTATAAGATATATTCATAAAAAATTAAATTGTTGAATATACTTAAAATTTAAAATTAGAAAACAAACATAATGCAACATAATAATTAAATATGATGTTCAAACAACAAATATAAACTAAAAATATTTAAAAATATTATTTTTCATATATAAAATTTTATTTTTTTTAATTTAGTTAATATATTAATTTATATAATTTTTTGAATATATTTTGATTTTAATTAATAGAAAATTAATATATCAGAAAATAATAAGAAATACTAAATATGTACATATTGAACAATTAATAAATTAAGTAAAATGATTTTAAAAAAATTAAAATGAAATTGAAATATTTTAAAGTAAATGAAAATTAAAAGTATATAAATAATTAAATATGAAAGTAATGAAATAAAAAATTATAATAAAAATAAAAAAAAGAATGAAATAAAATTAATAAAATATAGGGGTTATTCATGTATCGGTTTCAGTTCGGTTAATCAATTCATAAGTTAAAAAATAAAAATCAGTTCATTAATATCGATTTTTTATAAAATACTAACCGTTAACTATAAAAATCGGTTTGGTTAACCTATTTTTCGGATCGATTTTGGTTCGATTTATCGATTAACCAAGTCTAACGGTTTTTTTTCTCACCCCTAATATAATCTAATAAATTCTTATCGAATCAATTTAACATTATCACAAGGCCTACTAAAATGATTGCATGTTTTTTACTTTTTTTATATTTTATTATTCACAATCATTTTAAGTTAATTTTACATGAATTTAATAAATCTTGCATTGTAATTTTGTTATTTTTATTTAAATTGCTTTTAATATAACGAATATAAAAGTTAAAACAATAATATTAATTTTTTAAAATATAGAAAATTTAATATGAAAAATGATAAATTCAAAAATTTCAGAACACATTTTTTTCATTATTTTAATATTTGTCGTGACTCAACTTTACATGAACTCTCACTTAATTATACTCGGTTCGATAGGCTGGCAATTTTCATTTATTTGGAAATAAATTAGGGACAGTCTCCTAGTGATAATATCACAGGTCACTAAATGGGCTTGTCACTTGACTCTCTCTCTCTTAGGGATGTTCACGGGGCCGGGGAATCCCCGTTTTCCCCTCGGGGGGTGGTGGGCGGGGGGGGGGGGGGGGGGGGTGGGGGGACGAGGGGGGGGGGTGAGAGGAATCCCCGGGGCGAATTCGAGGACGGGGACGGGAACCGGGGTATCCGCCCCACGGGGATCCCTGACCCGAAACCCTTATATAAATACCTTTTTTGTATTTTGCCCTAAACTGTTCTTTCTACCTTTTAACTCTAGCCTCCAAATCTAAACACAACCTACCACCACCAGCAGCGTCTCCCACTCTCCACCAGCCCTTCCGTCGCCGTCGCCAACATAGTCCGTTGTCACTGTCAACATCGCCAGCACAGCCCGTCGCTAGCACTTCAAGGTTTTAATCTCTCTCACTTTTTCTGTTCTGTTTTATTATATCTGTTCTTTTGATATAGCACTTGTCTTCCACTCGCCGGCAGCCCCAGTTATCGCCGTCACTAGCAGCGCTTCCGTCGCCGTCGACAACACTGGCCTTCCGTAGCCGTCGCCCGAGATCCAGGTTCATTCTACAATTTTTAAGTCTTAAGTCTGATATTTCCTAACTACTTCCTTGCCTAATGAAATCTCTATGTGCTCCAAATTCTTTTATCAACTCCGTTGTATTGTAGTTATATACCCGAATGAACTTGTTGTCGAATCCAGTCACAATCTAGTTCTTTCTTTCTATGAATTTTTGCAGATCTCACTGCAAGAAGTATAAAGATTAAATAAAACATTTTAAGTGATATTAAGTGATAATTAAATGGCATACTTGATTCCTATAAGACTAGGCTTATGTGGTTAAATGCCTGGTGAATTAGTGACCTTGAAAGACTTCTTCATGGTCTAGCATAAATTATATGAACAAATTTTAAGTTAAAACAATAAGATAATGCGATTTAAATAAAGCTTTTAATTACACACAGTTCCTGAATACAGAGCTGTAAGGATCCTGCATGAAAACAATTAGGGAGTTGATTAATGTGAAATTAGGTTCTATTAAAATCAAACTCAGCAAAGAAATCATTTCAGTTACCATGGTTCTTTTGAGTGTACATCAACGGATTTAACACTTTTGGAATGGTTGGGTAAATTCTTGCTGCGAAAGCAATCAAATTTAACAAATTATTGAAGTTTTGGAAGTTAAGATCAAATGTAGTTGAGGTAGGCTTTTCATCCAGCAAATGCATCAGCTTTTGAGGAGCTGCATATGATTCCTTTCTATTTTTTATTTTTTAATCTTTGGTTAGTGGAAAAGAAAGATGTGTGCATACTGATGGATGGAACATATACCATTTCAGATTCACTATTGCTTCTAAAATTCAAAACAATACAAATCACTAAATAGCCTTTATAAACACAAAACTGATGCATTCTGATATAAATGATTTTAAAGTTAAATATGCGTCAGATGATGGCTCCAATTTACTTTTAAAATATTAAAAATAAAAAAAATTAATTTATTTTGTTACATAAAAAATTATTCATTTATGTATTAAAAATGTTATAAATTTACTCTTATGAAGGCAAATATGCACACATTTATATTGATGGTAAATAAAAAAATTATTCATATTTACTTTCAAACTATTGAACATGATTCATATCTTTCCCATAAAGAAAAATTTATACAATTTTTATAAATTTTGTTAATTGTAAGAAATCATAATGATATTTATGACATATACACTAATATTGGTAATTAAAAAAATTATAATAGAATGTAACGAAAACAACAAAAGAATAATTACATATTTTTATATCATCAACTCAATAGATAAATAAAATTAGAATTGTTGGTATGGCAATAATCAATTTGCTCTTGGCAAAAGTTTCTATCATTAGCAAATAGCATGTGCTATATATTACAAAACATTCACTTAAAAATTGCCTGTATTTTTTAAACCATTCATTAATTTCTGAGGATTAAAAGGATTTCTAGATTTTAATGATAGGTTTGTTCTGAATTATTGCAGTATTTGTGAATTGTGATATACTGGATAAGGGTGATCAATCTAGTGAACAACCAATTAATCAACAAAAGAGTAGTGAATAATCTAGGGCACAAGTTGAATCACAAGTTCCTGTTGAATCAAGTCAAAATAATCCTATTAATGAAAGTGAAGAAACAAATGTGCATTCCAAAAGTCGTTTGAAATCAGTTTTGTGGAATCACTTTAAAAGGCAAAAGATTGATGATAAGTGGAAGGCTATATGCAACTATTGTGGAAAGAAATTAGAAGGGGATACAAAAAATGGGACTAAGCATTTACATGATCATTTTGGATCATGTCCTTTAAGAAAGAGTAGAGATATAAAACAAACCATTTTGAAATCTAAGGTAGATAATGAAGGGAGGGTTTCAATTGGGACATACAACTTTGATGAAGAGATTGCACGAAAAGATCTAGCCACTATGATTGTTGTGCATGAGTATCCATTAGCAATGGTTCAACATGAATACTTTAGAAAATTTGTTGGATCAATTCAACCAATGTTCAAAAGGATGAGTAGACATATAGTGAGGAGGGATATATTGAAAATTTATGATCAAGAAAAAGAAAAGACTATGAAGTTGATTGGAAAGAATGATAGTCAATTTGCAATCACAACTGATATGTGGACGTCCAACAATCAAAATAAAGGTTTTATGGCCATTACAACACATTTCATTGATGTTTCGTGGACTCTACAAAGTCGAATTATTAGGTAAAACTTTTATTTATTTTAATTATAACTTTATAATATGTTGTTGCATATTTATTTATTTATTTTTATATTTTTCTTATTAGGTTCATTTATGTGACATGTCCACATACAGCCGATGTGCTTTGTGATGTATTGTCTAGTTGTCTAATGGATTGGAATTTAGATAGCAAGTTGTCTGCACTAGCTTTAGACAATTTTTTGACAAATGATGCAATGTTTAATTTGATTTTGAGCAAATTATCATCTAATAGTCTTTGGTTGGATGGACAATTGTTACATGTGCGTTGTAGTGCTCATATTTTGAATATGATTGTCAACGATGGTTTAGACATTATTTCTGATTTTATTCAAAAGGTTCGAGATAGTGTTGCATTTTGGAGTGCTACTCCTAAAAGATATGAGAGGTTTGAGGAAACAGCCCGTCAATTGAGAGTTTCTTGCACTAAAAAATTGATTTTAGATTGTAAGACTAGATGGAACTCTACTTTTATTATGCTTGATGTGGTTATTTGTTACAAGGATGTGTTTACTCGATTAAAACAAAGGGAGTCTCTTTACAGATGTCTCCCTATGCATGAAGAGTGGGATATGGCTGCAAAAATTTGTGAGAAGTTAAAAATATTTTTTGATGTCACTGAAATATTTTCTGGGACAAAATATCCTACAATCAATCTTTTTTTTCCAAAAGTATGTGAGATTAAGATGGAATTGATGCAGTGGGTTACTTGTGGGTAGCCTTATATTGAAGCTATGGCTTGCAAAATGATTGCAAAATTTGATAAATATTGGTTTCAAATTCATGGTGTTATGAGTGTGACGACAATTTTGGATCCTAGATACAAGATTAAGTTTTTGGAGTGTTATTATCCTCTTTTTTTATGGAGAAGAAATGGCAAAAATAGAGATTGAGAACATTAAAAAAATTTGTTATAATTTGATTGATCAATATTCATCAAATTTAAAGTCAAGTGGAGGTGGTGGTGTAGATGAATCATCAAGAAGCAACTCTGCTCAATCATCAATGAGTCATAGTGTGGGGTCGACTTGTATGCGCCAATTTGAATTATTTGTTGCGTCTTCCGAGTCCGAAAGTGATAGTGTGCGGACTGAACTTAAAGATGATTTTGATGTACTGAGTTGGTGGAAAGTGGCCCTTAAGTATCCCACATTGCAATTAATTGCAAGAGATGTTTTGGCAATTTCGGTATCCACTGTGGCTTCTGAATCTGCTTTCAGTACAAGTGGAAGGTTTATAAGTCCTCATCATAGTAGACTACATGCTGACACGGTTGAAGCATTAATGTGTACGCAAAATTGGATATTGGCTTCAAATAAAGGTATGTGAAAATTGTTTATATAATTGTATTTAATTATTGACTTTGCTTTTTTGATTATAGTTCATAATTATAACTTATTAATAATAATTTAAACTTTTAGGTTCTGTAACACCCTGATACCCCCGTTGGAAGGATACTCAAGCGCCTCGCGCACAAACTCATATACATACACTCGAGCATGCTTTAAACCGAAACATATAATCACAAAGATAACTAATCCATATATATATAATCATATAGTTTTACAAAAAGGATTGTAAAAGATAAACATATACATATACAAAATAATTCTTTTACAAAAATTACATTTCTAAAAATTAAAAATCCAAATACAAAAATACAGCGGAAGACAAAATAACTCCAACTATACACTTCTAGTGGCCGACCTGCAGATGTCCGACTCCAAAATGAACCTGCCACCTACAAGGGGAAAGAGCTCGTGCTAAGCGATAACGCTTAGTGGGGAGGAACAACACACGCATGTACATATAATTGCAATAAACATATATATGAGCTTAATAATAACAAAAGCATATAAACATATACTACTCATGCTTATAGCAAGTATTCATCATACACATGCATATCGGAAAATAACCATTACTTATTCATCATATGCATATACACAAGATAGAGGAATTAATCATTTATATCCAAAAACAAGTATTATATGTCATCATGTCATAACGCATATACATATACATGTAACATATATTCATTTCATATATATAAAAGCTTCATATATCTATCTCATGAAATAACCTCAAGTAATAGCCTGATTACTCGCCAACTAGTGTATACGGGTACTAATGATACTGATAGGACACAGTATCCCAAGCATATGGAGATGTGAGTCTCGAAACATTTTATAATCATGTATACCTGGAGGTATATCGGAGATCGAGGTCTCAAACATCTTATATGACCCAAACGAGCCCCGCATATAACATATGACATACAGCAGCTGCACTCACACCCTGACCCTTGATAAGCGCTTATCTATCCACTATTATGACTATCAGGCTCAGATAACCACTCAATCATGTTAAAAAATAATGATCATATAATAGAGAATATATCAAGCATAATTTTATAATTTCATGCATACATGTGTTTGACTAAATGTAGACATATAAATCATGTACAAAGCTAATTAACAACATATAATTTATCAATTAATAGGCCATATAAGACAATTCATGCGTCATGTAATGAAAACCCATGTAAAGCAATTGTGAAATTCATTTTCAAAAACAGAGCAAGAAGGCTTCACTGTCGCACTTGCGACAATCAGTCGCGCTCGCGACAGTGAGAGGAAGAGAGGCCAGTCATGAGTCGCGACTCGTGACGCTAACGCCTTGCAGAAAAGGGACGGTCACGAGTCGTGATCCTCCCTCACGACTCGTGACGCTAACGCTTCTCAGGAAAGGGGCGGTCACGAGTCGTGATCCTCCCTCACGACTCGTGACTGCCTACAAGGAGAAAGGCATGAGGCGTTAGGCATTTCCACGTGTCATGAGCCATCTTCAAGACTCATGAAGAAGCTTCACGACTCGTGATGATTCCTGGCGCCACTGCCAAGTCGTGATGCCTCCTCACGACTCGGACGATACTTCCCAGCACGCTGCGCATGGAGATGAACTACGCGATTCTGTCGTGATCGCGACAAGCGTTGCGCTCGCGACAACATCGTGTTTTCCAATTCCCAGCAGAAAACGTGAAACTCAGAACTTAACAAAACCAAAATCCATTTTTCTCCAAAATCTTATAACATGCTAAATCACATAAAAACGTACCTCCAGTACCTCCAATCATGCTTATAACAAATATAACTCAATTTACACAACAATTACACAAATCAAAATAACATATATTAAGGTTGTACAAACCCAGAAATTCATCTCATAATCATGTTCAAACTCTTCAAGAATTGACATGCAAACCCTTATAATTCTATGTAAAGCAATTTTTGTATATGACATGTAATTGATAAAGTAAAGGATACTTTTGTAAATGAAATGTAAAGGCTTATGTAAAGAGAATGTTTTGTAATGTATAAAGAATAGTATATGTTGAGATGTACATGATTATAAAGTTTTATTTAAGAAATGTCTATAGCTTGTATTTAAAAGGTATTCCGATGCGTGTGTTTGTATGTTTTCTATTTCGCTTCCGCATGACTGTTTGTATGTGTATGAGTGCGTAGTGACTCCGATATGCTCCCAAGGGATATTGGGGCGCTACAAGTTGTGCCACAACTTGTAGCGCCTGTAGACACCGGGTCCCGATGATGAAAACAAAAGACCGATTTTCGGCAAGAAAAGTAAGAATCGATTGTTCCCTTGTCAAATTGTGTTTTTTAGAAAAATAATTAAAAATATATATTTTAGAAATTAAAAAATTAAAATAGGGTAGAAAATATTAATTTTGTGTATTTAAGGATTTTATAAAAAAAAAAATGTTGCGAGTGCCACCTGCGGCAGCGAGCGGGGGCGCCCGCACGGTAGGCCCCCAACGCGCAGGGATCTCCGCGCGCGCGGTCCCTCTCCCCGCGCGCACAGCAGCGTGCGCGGTCCCCTCTCCCAGCGCGCGCAACAGCGGGCGCGGTTGCCCTCACCGTGCGCGCACAGGCGCGCGCGGCCTGCCCTCTCCACGCGGCTAGTTGGCCTTCGCCCCTTGCTGTCCCTTTCTTTGCTGTTTTTCTGATTTTTTTTTTTCATCTTTTTCAGTCTGATTTTCTTCAGCTTTTCACCATCTTATGCTTTTTTGGGTTAAACAAAAATTAAAGATATTTTGTCCCTTCCTATTTTTGGCCAAAGCTGAAAATTGAAGGGGGTTTTCCCCTCATTTTCAAGGGACGACAACTATTGTTCAAGGGAGGATTTTTTGGGTTTTCTCTAGCCTTTTTTCTTTCATTCTCCAGCAACTCATCTTCTCATTCAAAGAAAAAAATCTCAAGTTCTTTTTTTCTTTCCCTCATGTTTTAATTTATTTATTTTTTCTTCAAAAGTATGTTTCATTTCTTGAGTGATTTGAGTTTGGAAAATTAATTTCCTTTGCTTAAATCATCTACCAAAAATATTTTCTATCAAAATATTCTCTTAATTTATTTTGAAATATCAATTTCTACACTGTTTTTCAAATATTCATCACCACAAAATTGACAAGGAAAACAAATCGAGACACCGCTTCTCCGATCTAAAAATTTTGAGGGTAAACATTTTTGGATTTGTTCTCATTTATTTTTTGTATATTATTTATTGTTATTAATATTATTTTTTTTTCTATTGTTATCATGTCTATTACTTACTTTTTGCATTTTAATGTGTTAATATCACTATTAATATATTATTTATTTGCTTTAATTTGATTTTTATGTTCATTCACCATTATTATTATTATTATTATTATTATTATTATCATTATTATTATTATCATTAGTTTTATCGTTATTATATTGTTGCTATATTTGTGTTCATCTCTATTATAATTATTAATACCATGTTATCATTATCATTATTATTATTATTATTGTTATTATTTATTATTATTATTGTTATTATTTATTATTATTATGTTCACTATTATGTTATTATCATCATTACCATTATTTTATTATTATTACTATTACTATTATTATTATTATTATTATTATTATTATTATTATTATTATTATTATTATTATTACCATGTTATTTATACTATATTCATTATTGTTCATTACTATTGCCTATTATTATCGTCATTAATATTATTTTGCTGTGTTTGTCTTATCATTATTATTATTATTATTATAATTTATAAATTGACTTGCCTAATATTTATTTCGTTTTTACTTGATTAATTTTTAGAACCATTACTAATATTTTTGATATTATTTTCTGTCTGATATTTAATTTGGATCGCGTCATGTGAGTGTCCCCGCGATTCCCCCGGATGGGTCGTGACACGTGGAGGGTCACATCGGTTCGGTGAGATCTCTCTAATTCCCTATCCTTTTGTTGTGTTTATTTGTAAATAATTATTTTATTTGTGCATGCGTGCGATAAAAAATCACAAAAATATTTCTATAATTAAATTTGAATTTTTACTAATAAAATTGGGACTAATGTCCCTTGTTTTAGCCTAATAATGAAAACATCACAATTAAAACGAAGAGTCATTTTTTCTTCAAAAATGGGATCACTCATCCCGGTTTTCCAATGCAAACAATCAAAATGACTTTTTAAACCCTCTTTAAATTAATACGAAGGAACCAATGTTCCTAAACCTTCAATAAGCACGAAGGAACCAATGTTCCTAAAATAAATGCCCCTATTTATGTATGTCCTTTTATTTTGATCTTGTGTGAGTGTTTTAAATTCAAGTTTATCTCTTTTCGGGCCCTCATAATTAATTTTGGGGCAACTTATTTATTCTTGGGGATTGTATTCCGTCCCTGCCTACATTTTTAGTCTCCTTTTAACGGGGTTGTATTTCGCCCCTATTTCTCTTATAATTGTGTGCTTGCGTGTTTACCGCTTTCCTTATTTACCTCGTTTATCGCTTTTATCGCTTTCATTTATTTTTCTTTACGTGCTTTCATTGCGCCTTTAATTTTAAATGCATCGATCGCGTGAGATGAAAGATATAATTTTAAGAAATTAAAAACTCATTTATAATTAACCAAAGCATAAATAAGAGGGAAGTTCCGGACACCATATCTCTGGTTTAGACCGTTAGAGGTGAGAGACTTTTTTCTAGTTTCTTGCAAATTGGGTGGCGACTTCAAATGCCTCAAAGGTACCTTTAGGTGTCATTAGACTAGGTTGTTCTCCCCAATGTTCTATTGGGAGGAATACACCGATGATGTCTCATGGCGCCCATGATCAAAAGACGCAAACCAATACCTCGAATCCCAAATGCGGATTCAAAAGCGAGGGCCCTTGCTGGGTACTTCCGGCGCGCGTCACAGCGCCCCAATACCCCTTGGGAGGATATTAGGTCGCCACACACGCAAACACATACAGAACACTCATGCGGAAGCCAAAATAGAAAGCGTACGAACACACGCAGCGGAATATCTTCTTATAAATACAATTACTAAAGATGCCAATAAGCAAACTCTTATATTCAAAATGAAACTGTTCTTTTACATTATAACATTTACTTTACATTTACATATGCCAAGCTATACAAAACTTTTATATCATGTATACAAAAAGCTATGCCATATACAAAAAGACTTTAACTTATACTCCTAGTGGCCATAACCTTGCAGATGCACAACCCTCCGAACCTGTAAACCTACACGGGACACATATCTATGAACACATACATTTACTTGCAACAAAACACACACTTAACAAATAATCACATATCAACCCAAGATCCAGAGAGAAATGGACAACTGCTCTCCAACATACACAGTCAAATGCAAACTCCCAAACCTGGAAATGGAGCTCTAGCCACTAGCTTCAAAATCTAATCTTTTCCTTTCCTTTATCCTTCCTCCTCTCTTCAAATTCTTGCACAAATCCAATCAAAACCAAAGCTTAGTTAACCCATGCAAACAACCACATAACCCATTACAAAACCAAGCGGAAGGAGAAGAAGAAGATCCAAACCAAATAACACAGCCACTTACCTCTTGGAACACTTGTGATCTCAAAAACCTAGCTCAACCTTAAGGAACACCCACATGCAAGACTTGAGAGCAGAAAATGGAGAAGAGAAAGTGAGAGAGAGAAAATGTGAGAATACAAGGGAGAGGGCAAAATCAAATAGCTTCCATGGGAAGCTAAAATTTCTGCCTTCCCTCTCTCTACTCCTTTCAAATCTCCATTAATGCACTCACCAACTTATCCACATGTCACTCATTCATTGGACCTCACTAACAAATTACATATCACTCACTAACAACAATTCTTTCATTAATCACTTTAAATAACTCTTCAATTAAGTCCTTAATTCACTTGCAGAAATTACTAAAATACCCTTTTAATAATCCAATTACACATGCAATTCTACTAGGCCATATTTGGGATGTGACAGGTTCTTTTTCAATTGCTCTTTCACAGTGTTATATAATGATTGAAGATATGGATGTTGATGACGAGGTAAATTTTAAATGCATTTATTTTGAATATTATAATAATAACTGTTGTCATCAATTAAAAGTGTAATTGACAACATGAACTTTTTGAGAAATTGAGATTAATTTATTATATTTTATGATATCAGGTGGAATAGTGGAAGGTTAAACATGAAATTGATGGTGGCAAGGTGGTGCTGGCAATTTTAATTTACTTTCAATCTATATATGAATATATAGCTAATTTGATATGTTTTATTTATTTGACATTTCAGGTTGATATTATTCCATATGGAAGTCGAAGTGAAGTTATTAGTTGTTAATTAACATATAATATTTTATATTTTAGAATTGTATTGGATAAATTTTTGTATTTAAATTGTATGTGATATTTTTAATTTTAAATCATTAATTAAATTTTGTTTATTTTTTTTTAATTTGGGTCGGGGAATTTCCCATCGGGGACGGGGATCTCCGCCTCCAATGTGGATATTACCCAACGGGGGCGGGGATCCCCATCGGGGCCGGGGATCCCCGCCGAGGCGGGGCCGGGGGTAGTTCCTTCCCCGTGTTTCCTGCAGGGGCGGGGACGGGGAATCCCCGCCCCAGTGCGGGGGCGTGGGTGGGGAGCTATTCCCCGCCCCCGCCCTTGCCCTGCCCCGTGAGCATTCCTACTCTCTCTCTCTCTCATACACACACACACACACATACATATATAATTTAACTCAAATTGGATAGAGTTAGAAATACATCAGATAAGTAATTTATACAGATAACTTGATAAGTCAAATTTAATGGACTTAGCTAATTTTGATTTTTTATAATTTAGATTTCTAATGCGATTTACATCTTATTCATGTGCTTTTGCAATTATTTAAATGTTTAATTCTCTTTTATTTATCCCAAGTGGATTTTTTTGGCTTTTTTTTTTCAATTATAATCGGCTTTCCGTTGAAATTTACAAATTCTTGAAAAATTTCTAGGTCTAATATTAGCTTTTTTTTTTCTAAATTACTGTAAATATATATATATATGGAAAAAAAGATTGATTTTTTTTTTTTAAATTTTTATAGTGTATAGAATTCTTCTCTTATATACTTTGCAATTATTTAAATGTTTAATTTAAATTTTATTTTATTTACCTTGAGTGGTTATTTATTTATTTTTTTTTGCAGGATTTTTTCTAATTATAGTAGATTTTCTATTGAAATTAACCAATGCTTGAATAATTTTTAGGTTTAATTTATTACATCTTTTTCTCAAATTACTGATGAAACAAAAAAATATATGAAAAAAGATTGATTTTATTTTTTTATTTTTTTATTTTTATCCTACTATTCTTTGCAATTATTTAAACGTTTAGTTCTTATTAGAGTTGGGATACGCCCATAACTATTTATTGGATTGAGTTCCAATTCATATTAAATTGAGTTATTTAATCTGAATTAAATTACCAAATCCTATCTCAGAAAGGATTCTGAGTTAGACTAGGGATAAGACTCTAGCTTTTAGGATTTCTATAAATAGAGGTGAGATCCTCATTATTTGGTAACGAGAAAACGTATACGCCGCAAGTCTACTCGTTCCCACTCACGATTTATTGTGTTAATCTTACAGGGGCTCTTAGATTGTGATCTAGCTGCTCTTATCCCGAGTGGGTAATAGCCAGATCGGTGACCAAATAAAAGGAGATCCTTGTATCGCTTCCGCTAGGGGTGAGCAAAAAAACCGATGGACTTGGTTAACCGAAAAAAAAATCCGAAACCGAACTGATGGACTAGTTAACCGATTGTAATGGACTGGTTAATGGTTAGTGTTTTGAAAAAACCGATATTAATGGACTGGCTAATGGTTTTTGACTCATGTGACTGGTTAACCGAACCGAAACCAAATTTTTAGTTAATTTATTAATTTTTTAATAATTTATAACAATTTATATAACAATTTATCCTAATTAAAGGTGATCATTTACTTTTTTTTTATTATACTAATTATTTTAAAGTTTTTAAGCTTTTTTAATTGGCTATTAGTAAGTATAACAATTTATCTAATTAAAAGTGATTATGGACCGGTTAACATATTTATTTATTGAATATTAATTTTTAAAAACAAATTTGCTTATATCCACCAAATATTTTTATTTTAACAACAATAATGTTATATTATAGTGAAAAAATTTTAATTTTTAAGTATCTTGAACATTTTAATTTTATTTATGAATATATTTATAATTATAATGGTTAACCGAAAAATATTGGGTAACCGATCCGAAAATCCGAATCCGATGGATTGGTTAACCGATGGTAATGGATTGGTTAATGGACTAAAATTTTAAAAAACCGATATTAATGGACTGGGGCTTATGGACCGGTTAACCGACTATGCTCACCCCTAGCTTCCGCAACGAGATTTACGCGCTACAACAAGTATGTATCGAATACTTTTTTCTTTTATTTTTTCCTTCATTGGTATCAGAGCCTTCGTTTTTGTGTCCTGGCATGCGGCTTAAAATTGATCTAAAATTTTGTGAGTAAAATTTGTAGATCTAGGAAGCATGAAACGCAATAAAATTTTATTTTTTGTGTGAAAAATTTATATGCGTGTATATTTTGGCTCAATTTCGTGTATGTGTACACCGAAACCCGAGGGATAAAATTGAATATTCGAAACGCTAGTCTAAAAATTGGGATTTTTTATTTTGACCATACCATTGTGTTCACAAACCTTAAAAACCCCCGGCCGGTCGAAATCCGCTGCTCTAATTCAGTCAGGAAGGCGGCACGTGGCATGCACGTGTTGCCATACGTTGGGCGCGTGCGTGTGGGCGGTGGCCCACACGTGCGCAAACACGTGTCAATAACGTGACGCGTTATCGACACGTGGCCCAATCGTCGCGAGCCACGTGGCAGACCGCGGTCATGCCACATGGATCCGACGTGTCCACTGTGTGCCACGTCGGCGCAACGTGGACCAATCGGGGGTCGATACGTGGCAAGGCTGAGGCCTGCCACGTGTTATGATGATGTGTCATAAGTCTACCACGTGTACCAATCAGGGTCTGCCACGTGTCAAGCCATATCACTGCCACGTGGCAACCATGTGTCCACATGGTGCCACATGGACCTGTAGCAGTCGGACACGTGTCACGTTGTGGTGTTGACGCGTGTCCGACCAGGGGAAGTCGCGCGTGTGGCGCGTGGGGGAGCGTGAGCGCGTCCTCCTCCCTCTTGTGGGTGCGTGCGGTGTGCTCCTGCCTCCAAATCAGCTCCATTTTTTTGCGAAAATGTTATTCAAAATATTTCTGATTTATTGGTCTATTTTTCAAAATTTTTTGATGACCCTAAAATATTTTTCTTTATTTTTTGAAATAAATAGTATAAAATAATTATAGAAAATGTGTTTTCTATTTTTAAAAATATTTGGAAAATTTTTTTATGTATTTTCTATCCTTATTTGTTGATTGAAATGTGTTTCAATCATATGTGTTTATACATGAGTGTATTAACCATTTAAATTTCTGTAATGTGTTTCAGAAATGATGATAAGGACACCTATGATTCCTAAAACCCCACATGAGTTTGCTTTAAGAAATGCAAGAGTGCGTTCAGTAAGCAAAATGAGAATGTGAAGGAACATTCGAGCTGATGATATTAATGCTATAGTGCGTCATATATTGACTATGCATGAACAAATGCAGGAGTGCATTTGGATAGGAGGTTTAAGCTTAGGAAGGGATGACAGAGATAAAATCAAAGCGTTGGTTAACTTTTTTGAATATCATCCAGTCCTGAGGGAACTTTTGGAAACTACTTGGTACATAGGAGATAGAGTTTATAAGAAATCTATCATCCATTTTTTGGCTAGAGTTGCCAAAAGAGGAGTGTTGAGGAGCAACATTCCATCTGTGATGAAATTAAGAAGTGGACGTAAAGTGCATCGTCCATGGCTTTATCAGCGAATTTATGAGTTCCCTTATGAGTTAATGAATTTGGTCAAAGAATCAGTCCCTGTGTCAGTAAAGGTCTTGAGGAGATCTAGTTTTCTAGATTAGTTGACATGAGTGTCAATTATAGTTAGCGTTTGTTTTTATAGGATTTATATTTCCTATTATTATTATTATTATTTGACATGTGTGTCTTATTTGAGAAGTATTGGATTTATTTATTAGTTGAATGAATGAGTTTATTTCTTATGGCATTTAATTATTTTTAATAAATGTGTTTATTTTAAAATGTTAATTTCCTTGCAATTTTTTATGAGTAAAATGTTTGCATGTTTATTAAGTAGAGACTTAATAAATAAAACCAATAAAATATCTCTCATAAGTTTAAGAACTTAAATAATCCAATAATTCTGATTTACTATGCATGAAATCTTAACCTATAAAGTTGGACATTAGAACTTAGAAGGTAATTGGTACTTTTAGTAATTTTTTCAAATTTGAGTCTAATAGAAAACTTTATTAGGTTATTATTTCAGGTGTATAGTAAATTGCATGTATTGCCTAATCTGCTATAATAACGTGCAACTTTGTTCCATTTGAATCAGAGGATACAAATGGCATCTGCTTCCAAATCAATTATCGCTAAATTAAACAAAGATTTGAAATTGAATGGCGACAATTATGAAATCTGGAGTATGAAGATCCAGTATGTGCTTGAGGAGTAAGAGGCTCTCGAAACCTTAAGTTCGGTTATGGCTGAACCTGAGGATGGCAATACGGCTCAGCATAGGCGGGACCGAGATGTCTATTTGGCATGGAAGAAGAAGAATTCCACTCCTTGTATCATCCTATTGAGTGCTATGGAGGATGATATAACTAAGCAATTCTGCAAATATCAAAACGCAATGGATCTGTGGATCGCTTTGTGGGAGAAGTTTGGAGGAGTGACTCTAACTAAACTTCTATCTTTGACGATCAAATTTGATACTTATCAGAAGAGAGCTGATCATACTATGCGAAAACATCTCAGGGAGATGGAAAACATGATGAGTGAGCTTAGTGAATATGGTTATAAGTTGACCGACGAGCAGCAGGTCCAAGCTGTCATCCGTTCTTTACCCAAGAGTTCGGAGCATATGAAAATGCAACTGACTCATATGGACAGCGTAAAGACATTTGAGGATGTCGCACGTCACCTGGACTTGAAGAGGACAGATTGGCATCGATTAAGGTCAATGCTGAAGTGCATGTGGCATAGTCCCGTTTTGGTAGAACGAGTTCAAACCAGAACAAAAGGAAAGGCTTCAAAGGTCGGGATAAGGAACCTGCCAAAAGGAATAAAAGGCAGAAGAAGGAACAGAATTCTATGAGGTCCAAAGGCAAGAAAAAGATAAATATTTTAAAAGTGAAATGTTTTAACTGCCAACAGAAAGGACACTATGCAAGAGACTGCACTGTGCCCAATCAGGTACACTATTCTAACTCAAGAGTGAGTGAAATTTGTGTATCTAGTTCTGTATTACTAACTGAATTTCATCCTTTATGGGTGGTTGATTCAGGAGCAACGGACCATGTAGCAAAGGTTCGAGATGACTTTGTAGAATTCCGGTGAATACCAAATGGAGCAAAATATATATATGTGAGAAACGACGCAAGAGTGCCGGTTCGAGGGATTGGTGCGTGTAGATTAGTCTTACGCAAAGGCCGAACCTTGCTTCTACATGATGTGCTTTATGCTCCAGATATTCGTAGGAATTTAGTTTATGTTCTTGTGTTATTAAAACTTGGTTTTGATATACACTTTAAAGATGACAATGTGCGCTTATGTTTGGATGATGTTTATTATGGTTCTGGTTTTATTTCGAACAATTTCATTGTTTTGGATATCGATCCTAACTTTATGAATAAAAACAGTTTTTATTTAATCTCTTCTACTTCACATAATAATGAGAATCATGTGAAATTATGGCATGCTAAATTAAACCATATTGGGCAAAATCGAACGAGTCGGTTAGCCAAAACTAGTTTACTAGGTGATTTGAATGTGGTCGAATTACCTACTTATGAGCATTGTCTAAAAGGAAAACTAGTGAGAAAACCGTTCGGAAAAGGAACTAGAGCTGAATTTCCATTGCAATTAATTCATTCTGACGTTTGTGGTCCAATGAATGTGAGGGATAGGCATGGGGCCTACTACTTCATCACATTTATAGATGACTATACAAGGTCTGGTCATATCTACTTGATTTCTCACAAGTCAGAAGCATTGAGTTGCTTCAAAACTTTTATGAACTTAGTTGAGAATCAATTAGATAAAAAGATCAAAGCCTTAAGAACTGACAGAGGTCGGGAATATCTTTCAGATGAATTTAAAGCTTTATGTGATGAAAAAAGGATTGAACATCAGTTGTCCATTCCCGGAACTCCACAACAAAACGGTGTTGCGAAAAGGAGAAATAGGACTTGTAACACCCCAATACCCCTTGGGAGGATATCGGAGCACTACGCGAACACACACTGTGACGCGCGCCGGATCCCGATGCGCCGCCCGTTCGACCGCCCGCACGTGGGCGACCGGGGCATTTGCGGGTCCGTTGGCATCTTGCAAATGAATCGCAAGTGCGTCTATGTTGGGCAACAAGGAGGTATCATGGAGTCGCCACCCAATAGAACATTGGGAAAGTTTCTCTCGCCTCGGAGAGCCTAAGACTGCGCTTTTTATCCATGTTGGGCCGTGAGGCCTAGGATTAGCGCTAAAGTCAAGTGACCCAAGAAGTATTTTGGAGGATAACCTCTAACCTCTTGAGCCCAAAGACCAGAGCTGGGTCCGGGATCTCTCATCTATTTCTACCTTAATTAGTTTATGATCAAATTTTAATATCATTAATTCGCTCTCTCTCCATACTATGCAGTTTAATTAAAAGGCACATTTATTCACATTTTTGAAAGCAATAAATGAGCAGAATAAATATCAAAGCGATAAATTACAATAACACAAGGAGCGGAATACAACTCCCTTCCATAAATGTGCGAATCATGCATAAATCGGGTTATTCATTTATTCTTGAGGACTTTGGTCCTCGCAATGCATCATTATCAAAAATGGGATAATTTATATGTGATGATCTTTATTGGATGAAAATAGGGCGTTGGACCCTTTTGCATTTTTTATATAAAACTCACTTTTATTTAAGTACAAATTGTTGATCCATCTTTGCATTTAACTGAATAAAAAGAGCTTATTCATATTCATAAAATAATCAATGAATGAAAAGCAAGAGAAGATAAGTTAAGAGGTTTAAGAAAACTAAACCGGACGAAATCCACCATGCATGGTAGGCAGCCATTCAAGCTCGGAGCTATCCAAGAAGAACAATATACACTCACAGAAAGTTAAGAGATGTTAACATTCATGAAATTAACACATGAGAAATCGAAAAGACTAAATAGAGGTGAAAAATGATCAAAACCATGGAGGCAGAACCCACCGACGGCCTGTTCCCGATTGACCGACGGGCGTCGGTTTGGTTATTCAACACGCCCGTTCGTCACTCAAGAAGGGGTGTCTGTAGGCGGGTGACCGACGGGCGTCGGTCATAAAGTTGACCCGTCGGTCACCTCTGTCTCCGGAAAACAGAAAGGAGAAAAGGGCCTTTTGAGAAAAAAACAAGTTTTATCCAAGAAGGAGATGAGAGAGTCAAAATGAAGAAAAGTAACGATAGGTATTCAAAACTTACACAAAAATGAATAAATAAATGACAAATAATTAAATATGAGGTAAAAATGGAGAGAGAATCCGGAATATTTACCCTCAGATAGTTGCCTTGGGTAGAATTTTGATGTCGGTTAGATCCCCGCGCGTTCCACGAGAAAGTAAGAGAATGAAAGATCAGAGAGAGAAAATGAGCTATTTCACCTCCGATCCTTCAGAAAGTCGATTTAGGAGTCCAAATCTAAAGAAAACTAATTAGCTTTTAGTTCCTTTGATCGATTTGATCCTTGATTAAGTAAAGTTCTTTGGAAAATGTGTGTTTTTGGAAGAGAGAGGAAATGTGCTCGAATTTTGGCAGAGTTTCCCCTTCTGAAAAATTTTTCAACCCTTTTGAAGTGGAAATCCGGACCTTATATAGCCAGACACGACCGACGGGCGTCGGTGCGTAGGGGCGGGCGTCGGAAGAATCCTACTGACACAAGGACACTTCCGACGGCCCTGCCACCTTCACCGACGGGCGTCGGAACGGTTGCGTGCCCCGGGAAACCAGGCGGCTCCTGACAGGGGCGGTGACTTTCCGACGGGCGTCGGAAAATCCCCTAAGCCGTCGGTGACTCAAAGCGACGGGCTACTTCCACAGACGGGCTGGCCGTCTGTGGAGGAAAAAAACCTTTTGACCTAGAAAACTCCCGTTTTCTCCCCCTCTGCCCCTGAAGTGTAAAAAAAACCTCATTTCTCACGGAACGCGGGACTAAAACCTCCAACTTCAGCCTCGTGTACAGGCCTCGAACATTGCTTTCTTCATAGGGTAACCTCCGATCCGGACCGCTCCAGGACACGGTGCTTACAGTTGCCCCCAGTTTTGGGGAAACTAGCGCACAAGTGCCTAGATAAGCCAAAACTCAGAGAAAGGTTGGAAAGAAAGCGTACCTTCGACGACTTCTCACCTTCCGTGCCTTTTGCCAGTTAGATCTCATATCGATCTGGTGAAGAGCGGTGTTTTCTTGAACCGCAGCTTCGATCTTGGAGTGTGGAAACTCTTCGATCTGATGAAGAGCGGTGTTTCTTGAACCGCAGCTTCGGGGGTGAAGAGCAGTGTTTCTTGAACTGCAGCTTCGATCTTGGAGTGTGGAAACTCTTCGATCTGATGAAGAGCGGTGTTTCTTGAACCGCAGCTTCGAGGGTGAAGAGCAGTGTTTCTTGAACTGCAGCTTCGATCTTCGAGTGTGGAAACTCTTCGATCTGATGAAGAGCGGTGTTTCTTGAACCGCAGCTTCGAGGGTGAAGAGCAGTGTTTCTTGAACTGCAGCTTCGATCTTGGAGTGTGGAAACTCTTCGATCTGATGAAGAGCGGTGTTTCTTGAACCGCAGCTTCGAGGGTGAAGAGCAGTGTTTCTTGAACTGCAGCTTCGATCTTGGAGTGTGGAAACTCTTCGATCTGATGAAGAGCGGTGTTTCTTGAACTGCAGCTTCGATCTTGGAGTGTGGAAACTCTTCGATCTGATGAAGAGCGGTGTTTCTTGAACCGCAGCTTCGATCTTGGAGTGTGAAAACTCCGATGGTTTCCTCGTTTCAAGGAGATCTTTTTAATCGATGTCTGTGCATCAGATCGATATTTCTCTGTACCTGTGAGATAAAAGATTTCGTTAATTCCTGTTTGAGTAATCATCTTTTGACCTGTTATTGATTATCATTCTTTTGTTTGCTTGTCTTGGTTTCATGTTATTTATTTTTTATTATTTTTATTGACACATGAGTAAATAGGAGAAAACACACGTTCTGTGGTGTTATTTAAGTAATTAATCGAAAAGAAAAACATGCAAATAATGGAGCAAAAGTTTTTCTACTAAAAATGTCATTTTTGTACAATGCATGTATAAAATACAAGAGATACAAAAATAACTCCCTGAAGCTCAGAGAGGTGTGTAGTCTGAAGGCTCATCGGGATCCTCATCATCCGAGATATGCACGGTCCCTGGCGGAGGTGGACGGGCCTGAGGGGGTGGCGGAGCTGTAGAGGGTCCTGCCTCGTGATCATGGGCTCGCCTGAACTGTACCCGAGCGTAGCCGTCCAAGAAGGGCTGGGTACAAGTGCCCAGAAACCCTAAGGTCTCAGAGATCTTGTCCCCCAACTTCTTGAAGGCTTGGCTCAACTGAGTGGTCTGCTCTGCGGCGGGGAGGCATCCTGTAAAAAGGAAAAGGTCAGATAGCGAAAACTTAGCAAAGCAAGCACTATCAGGTTTATTTTTCAAAATCTAAGGTCCATCTAGGCCTTAACAGGGCAATGGCGGCCCAACACAGGATAAAAAAAAAGTAATGACAGATAAAAATAGCAAACATCCCGGCTACGAAAGTACCCTATCACGCCTTGTACGCATCATGGCAAAGGAACATGTAATCCTTACGGAGATAACTAAAGCGAATAAAGATGGGCTTTCTAAGTCTTAAGGCATTCTTCATACTTGGAAAAGTAAATAAATATTCAATTCCAGAATAGAATAAAAATTTGGGCAGCACCCGGGCAGGGATATGCCCAACCTCCTGCATGAAAAAAGCAAGACAAAAGGCCTCGGGCCCTAGCAATATTATATGCATGCAAATGGGGCGCACCCCGGCAAGAGTGTGCCCCCAACAACTCAAAATAGCAGCCTCAGGCCACAAAAGCAAATCATGCACAAAAATGGTGCGCTAAAAGGATGCAATTCTAAAGCATCAAGATTATAGAAAAACTCTATTTTTATGTGATCATGCAAAAAGTTCGGATTTAACTACAAAATAATATAGAAAATTGGGCAGCATTTCCCCCTAAATTCTAAAATTATCTAAAACTCCTTAAAGTTAAAAGAAGAAAGAATGTAGAAATGAATTAAATAAAATAAAAAAGAAGTAATTATTTACTTACTTGTAATCCGGAGAAGTGTAGAAACTAGAGAAATACAAATATCCGAGCACCGGGTGAGTATATAATGCGAAAAACTGAAGAAATCGCGAAAAAATAAGAAGAAAAGACTCAAAAAACGCCAAAAACTACTTAGAAACCGCTTGAGAGAGGAAGGAGAAAGGGACAGCAACGTTTGAGCCGTCTGTCACTCGTCCTTATATAGAATTTCGTGACCGACGGGCAGGGCGTCTGTAAAAGCGACCGACGGGCTGGCCGTCTGTCGTGAAATGAATGCAATTTAATTTCGTGATGAATGCGATGATGACGCGTGTTTCTGCCCGGTGGACTTCCGACGGGCAGGCCGTCCCTATGGAGGGGCGGTCAGGCCGTCTCCGTAGGGAGGCGGGCAGACCGTCTCTGTAGAGGGGCGGGTAGGCCGTCGGTGACCTTCCCCTATAAAATCTGCAAGATTTTCTTGTCTCTTCATTTTCCAATACCTTGGGATTTCATTCTTCTCAAAATGATCTCCCCTCCTGTTCAAAGGATGCACCATATCTTAGATGACAAACACACTTGGGGAGAAGGCGCCCTTTCCTCTCTGGCTGGGCTGAAATATCTGTGTCGGGTGAAAATCAACCAGAACCTCCTCCTGGCGGCGACCCACTTCTGGAACCCTCGATTTCACGTCTTCCAGTTCACCTATCAGGAACTGTGCCCTCTTTCTGAAGAATTGGCTTCCATCCTGGGAGCCCAGTTCCCTCCTGGCGCTCTGCCTTGCATTCCCCGTTGCGGCCTACTTCAGACCCGGGACGTAGCCCTAGCTCTGGGTATATCCCCCTCGGAGGCCAACCGGCTGATTCCTTCGGGTTCCTCCTTTTCTCTGGAGCCACTGATCGAGGCCCTAGATCAATTCACTGACATCTCCACCTATCGGGTAAGTATCACGTTCCTATTCTGCATGGTGAACTTCCTTACTGTTGTTCCAGGAGGCCTGACAGGCGACTTTCGTCTGCTTGGAGTTCTGAGCGACTTTCATCTGGGACTGTCCCCTCTACCACTTGTTTTGGCCGAAACCATCTTAGGTCTGGACGCTGTGAGCTCTGGGTCCACTACAACATTTACCGGTAGCCCCTTATTACTCCAGGTACGTCATTATTTTAAAGGTAGTGCGTCCCTTATGGATTTTCACACTAGCTTTTCTTTGCGGGAGGTGCGTCCTTTCGGATTTTCACACAACCCTGTGCCTTATTTTTGCCTGAAGCAAACCCTACTTACTCCAGCGGCTTTTTTTTTTTTCTTTTTTTTTTTTTTTTTTTTTTTTTTTTTTTCAGATCTGGCTGCAGGAAAAACTGAAGATGCTGTCTGAACCACCTCCCCGAGTCATTCCGCGGTACATGCCGAGCCATTTCTTGCCTCGTCGGCGACTGTATGGGTGTGCCATGACTGGTGAAGGCATTACCAGGTTTAGTGAGCTGTCAGATGACGACATCAGTTTTACATCCGCCTGGCTCCCGCTGTCTCATGCGGTCACCGATGGGCCATCAGGTTGTGTCCCCCTCTGCGGCCTCCGCCAGGCTACCTTCTGTATTACCTCGCGATGTTCACGGCAGCTTGGGATGACCCAGGATATAGTGAGGGTTCCCCTTGCTTTCCGAGGAGGAGACCTCTCGGTCGCATTTGCTTCTCGGTATCATGAGCTATGGGGCAGATTACCTGTGAAGACTGTCATCCCGAGGTTTGGCAATCATTCTGCATCCTCAACCAGCGGGTACAAGAAGTGGATCCTCAGCCCAACCTCCGATAATAGGACTCGAGGGCTCAAGCATCTGATCGGCGAGAGCAGCAGCAAGACCTAGTTTAGCCTACATGTGTGCTTTTTGCTACATTTCTTTTTAATGCAGAACTAGAAAATGACAAAAGTGAAAAGAATAATATTCATCCCTTTCACAAGTTTCGTGTGCATTTCTAGATAATTTCAGCATACATGATCAGTTTTGGCATTTACTCAGTTGCTTATGCACTATCAATACATGAAACCAAATTTTAACAGCATCAACTCCTGTTACCGATCGGCCCTCTCGGGTTTTCACGATCGGACATTCTCTCTCATGCCTCTAATTTTTGCACAGGATGCCTTTTTTCGGTTTTCACCCTGTCGAGGCGCCCAATTTTAGCACAGCCGCCTTTTTTCGGTTTTCGGCTTGCAGGGCATTTTATTCTCTTCTTTTTATTTTAGTCTTTAGCCGTGGAACCTCTTGAGTCTGTCGACATTGACTGGCTCTTTGAATTCGTTCCCATCGCTGTCTGATAAGATTGCAGCCCCTCTGGACAACAGCTTCTTAAGGATGTACGGCCCTTCCCAGGTAGGTCTGAACTTCCCTCTGATGTCTGGTACCCCTGGCCTCATCTGCTTGAAAACCAAGTCTCCTTCTTTCAGCGGGTGCTTCCTCACCTTCTTCCCGAAAGTTCTCGCTAATCTCTTCTGATATATCTGATTGTGATAATAAGCTTTCAGTCTACTCTCATATAATAAATTCAAGTGCTGCAATCTCTGCTGCGCCCACTCGGCTTCCGGGATTTGGGCCTCCATGACCACCCTTAATGATTTGAGTTCGATCTCTACCGGCAATACTGCTTCCGTTCCGTATACCAGGGAAAATGGAGTAGCGCCTGTAGATGATCTCACTGTCGTTCTGTATCCCCACAGGGCGAAGGGCAACTTTTCAGCCCAGTCTTTGTAGGTTTGGACCATCTTGGACAGAATCTTCTTCACATTCTTATTGGCGGCCTCTACTGCCCCATTCGCTTGTGGTCGGTAAGGAGAGGATTTATGATGCTGCACACCATATTTCCCGAGAAGTTTTCTGGTTTCCCCCATAAACTGCACTCCATTATCAGACACTATGTGGTGAGGGAGACCATATCTGCAGATCAAATTCCTCTCTATGAACCTGGCCATATCCCTCGCATCAATTTTCTTGAAGGATTCTGCTTCGACCCATTTGGTGAAGTAGTCGATTGCAACTATGATATATCTGTGCCCATTGGACGCCGTAGGGCGAATCTCCCCAATGATATCTATCCCCCAGGCGGCAAACGGCCAAGGAGATGTTAGGTTATGTAGCTCCGATACCGGCAGGTGTCTCAAATCCGCATATTGTTGGCATAACTGACATTTCTTGACATACTTTGAACAATCAGTGTCCATCGTGAGCCAATAAAAGCCTTGCCTCATGATCTTCTTGGCCAAGGTCAAACCATTCATGTGGGCCCCGCAGACCCCCGCATGGGTTTCCTCCATTATCTTGCGCGCTTCCCTTTCATTCAAGCATCTGAGCTGAATCCCATCTGGCTGTCTTTTGTACAGCACCCCTTCCAAGGATATGAATTGAGTAGACAACCTGCGTATCATCCTCTGGTCCTTTTCAGTGGCTTCTTCTGGAAATCTACCGCTTTCCAAGTAATTCATGATATCAAAGTACCATGGCTTCCCATCTGACGCCTCTAGCTCCATTACAGGCACGGTTTCAAAGCTGGGCTTATCAGAGCTCGAAATCAGCACCGGCTTCATGGCCACTCCCTCAGGATTATCCCACATTGACACTAAGGTTGCCAACGCATCAGCCAGACGGTTCTCATCTCTGGGCACAAAGTGGAAGGTGCAAGTCTCGAACTGCCCACATATCCTTTTCAGATATAGAACATAGGGGACCAGTCTCTCCTCCTTAACGGCCCACTCACCTCGGATCTGGTTTATTACCAAGGACGAGTCACCAAATACCTCTACATTTCTTGCCCCCAACACTGCCAAAGCTTCTAACCCGAAAGTGCACGCTTCATACTCGGCTTCATTGTTGGTTGCTTTGTATCTCAGTTTCTTAGCAAGAGGGAGTTTCTCATTATCTGGGGTCGTCAGGATGACTCCGACTCCGGCTCCTTTGTTGTTTACCGCCCCGTCAAAATGCAATTGCCATCCTTGAACAGAAATCGTGCTTATGCTCTCGTCAGGAAAGGTAAATTCGAGGGTGTCCCCTTGGATAGGATGCTCAGCAAGAAATTCGGCTACAGCTCGCCCCTTAATAGTCTTGCGGGTGATGTATTGCACATCAAACTCTTGTAGCAAGAGCAACCACCTCCCCATCTTTCCAAGCAAAGATGGTGCCTCCTGCAAATATCTTAAAGGATTCTGCTTGGCTACAGCCTGAACCTTGTACGAGTGGAAGTAATGCCTTAGCTTCCTTGACGCCCAAATCACTGCAAGGCAGATCTTTTCCACTTCAGCATATTTTACTTCGTAAGCCAGAAACTTCTTGCTGAGGTAATAAATGGCAAATTCCACCCCAAACTCATCCTCTTGAGCCATCATGGCACCCACTGAACCGTCCTCTACTGCTAGGTACAGAATAAGCGGTTTAACAGGTTGCGGAGGCCTTAGTACTGGCGGATTTAACAGGTACTCTCTGATATTATCAAAGGCTCTCTGGCAGTCTTCATTCCAGACTACGGGCTGATTCTTTCTAAGCAGCTTAAAAACAGGTTCGCATATCGAAGTGAGCTTGGCAATAAATCGGCTGACATACTGCAACTTGCCTAGAAAACTCCTTACATCTCTCTCCTTCTGTGGCACAGGCATCTCTCTGATAGCTTTCACCTTATCGGGGTCAATTTCTATCCCCCTCTGACTGACGACATGTCCCAACAGCTTTCCTGAAGTCACCCCAAAAATGCACTTCTTGGGGTTAAGTCGCAGATTATACCTGTCTATCCGGATGAAGAACTTCTCTAGAGCTTCAAAGTGTCCCTCTCGGGTGGCCGATTTGACCATCATATCATCAACATACACCTCCACTTCTTTGTGAATCAGGTCGCTTAGGATCTTGGTTGCCATCCTTTGGTACGTGGCCCCCGCATTCTTCAGGCCGAAAGGCATAACCCGATAAGCATAGGTACCCCACTCCGTGATAAAAGCGGTCTTGACCCGGTCAGCTATCTTGTTCAGGATCTGATTGTAGCCCACATACCCATCCCCAAAGCTGTACATCGCGCAGTTGGCGGCACTGTCTATCAATACATCAATATGGGGCAGTGGAAAATCATCCTTAGGACAGGCTTTGTTAAGATCTCGATAATCCACGCACACCCTGACCTTTCCGTTTTTCTTAGCCACAGGAACCACATTCGCCAACCAAGTAGGGTATTGGACTTCCACCAGAAACTTAGCTTCGATCTGCTGTCGGATTTCCTCTTTAACCTTATCAGCCCATTCTGGCCTCAGCCTTCGCAACTTCTGCTTCACAGGCCTGCAATCTGGGTAAGTAGGGATGGCATGCTCCGCCACGGCTCGGTCAATCCCCGGCATATCCTCGTAGGTCCAGGCAAAGACCTTTTCATGTTTTTTTATTATTCTCTCAAAATTTTTTCTCTCCTCAGGAGTTATATCTGATGCTATTAGAATTTCTCTCGGATTTTCCGAGGTTCCAAGATTGAAAGACGTTGTGCCAGTAGAGTCAATGTCAAAAATTGATGGAATATGATCATGTTCATGCATGTTGAAATCATCAGAAACATCGCACAAATAAGTGAAATTGTTCATCTTATTGATAATATTATTGTTATCATTTACATCATAAAAAAGTTCTGGAATAAAAAGACAATCTAGGCTAGAATCTTCCTCTGCCACTCCCGAGGTTGATGCCGCTGCAGCTTGCTCATTGACTTTCTGATCTAGCAGAGGCCCTTCAGGCACGTCGGAAGAAAACTGCAAATCCTCTAGTCCCATCACTAAATCTGCTACCTTCCCTTTTCCTTTTAGCCTGGCAGCTACCATTTTCTCAGTAACGACCTCCTCAAGCTCGCACTTATCCCAAATGATCCCCTGAGTCATGACTTCTTCATCCCAAAAGCCTTCAGCAGTTCTGACAAACCCGACGCTCCAGTCATACACATCGTTAAAAATCTCAAAGCCGGGGACAATCCTCCCATCTACCCACTGAGGTTCATTTTCGCCAATATAAGCGCATATTGAGGATGCGGGGACAAAGCTCTCTGAAATGTGGGGGATCCTGTCTGTTACTCTCTTCTTGCTAAAACCACCTCTGTACCCCAGACCTTTCCGGTTCTTTTGCCCTCGAGTGGTGATCGCGGTCTGCAACCCTTGGGAGCTTCTGCCCAATCCAGCCCCAGGAAGATAGTGCATCTTCCTCATCATATTAACAACGGCCGGGCTATCTCCTGACCCGTGTTCTTCCTTTATCATAGATACATGAAAACCGCTGAATGGCTGATTGGCAATTTCTAGTGCTGAGACCTGGTTCTCCCTGGCCGCCTTGATAGTTACCACCTCCCCTTCGTGCGGGAACTTTATCATCTGATGCAGTGTGGATGGCACTCCCCCTAATTTATGAAACCATGGTCTCCCTAGCAAAGCCGAGAAATTGGCAGGAATGGGCAGAACCACAAATTCGACTTCCACTTCGATAGGTCCCGTCTTGACCAAAGTCCTGAAGGTTCCCGAGGCTTGCCTCCTTGAGTTATCGTAGGCCGTGATAGTCAGGTCGGATTCGCTGAGCATGTCCTTGCTTAAGCCAAAAGCTTGTAAAGCTATCAAAGGGCAGACGTTGATAGAAGACCCATCGTCCACCATAACGCAAGCAGTGTGCTTGCTGCTAATCTGCGCCTTAATGTATAAGGGTCGGTTATGATTACGGCCTTCTGCCGGTAAGTCGACGTCGGAAAAGATCAACCTCTCCTCGGATCCTCCCTTGATTAGACCCAAAAGCTCTGATGGGGAAATAGTGGTGGCAACTGTGGCCTCAACCAAAGCCTCTACTACCTTCTGCCTATGAGAGGGGGATTGCCTCAACAAATCCCAAATGGATATCTGAGCCGTGGTTTTCCTCAATTGCTTTATAATCTGTTCCTCCTCTGGCTCTTTCTCTGCCACTGGCTGTACTGGCTCAGGTAGCTTTGCAATCTCAGGGATCACCCTTCCACTTCTAGTGACAGCGCCTACCTCTCCCTCTTCTCCATCGGAGCCCCACAGATCAAGGTTTAATCCTTCTTCGCCCTCGGTTTCTCCACCGCTCTCACTGCTGGACCAACAATCAAGAGTCGCCACAACTGCTCTCTCCTTCCCATCCTCGGAATTACCGACAGCAGATTCCTCATTCCCAAACAGATCTTGCAGCACGTACCACTCTGGCAGGCTAGATTGGATCATGAACACAGGTGGGGGTACAGCATTATAACCAGGCCTCTTCTCAGCTTCTCTCCTCTCAGGGTCAGAGATCTGTTTGCTATCGATCAAGTCCTGAACCGAGTGCCGAAGCGCTTTGCATTTATCAGTGACATGGCCCGAGTACTGGTGGAATGCACAGAATTCGTTGTCCTTATGTCCCGGTTTCCCTTGTGTCGGAGATGGCCTAGGAGTTAGAGGACGCAATTTTCCTTCCTTCATCAGCCTCTTCAAGACCCAGGATAACGGTCTCCCTAAGTTCGAAAACTTCCTCGGGGTGGTTACCTCAGTAGCAGACACTTCACCCATTCTTCTAGTGCTGTTACTGGGGCCTGCCGGCCTACTAGCTCCTTGACCGGGGTTAGCCCTTTTGGCAAAATTATCATTGTTAGCTTTCCGGGTCAAGAACTCTCCCTCTGCTTCGATGGCTATATCCTTGAGAGACTCCCAGTCTTTTAACCCCTTCATCCTCAGTCCCTCCTTCAAGTACGGGCTCGCGTTCTTAATGAAAAGACGAATCTGATCTTGGGTATCTGGCTTTCGGCGCATCTCCATCACTCGGTTCCGCCATCGGGTAAGGTACTCATGGAAGGATTCTCCGGCCTTCTGTTGGAGCAGCTCAAGATCTTTCAGAGTCACCTCCATTCTGGTATTACAATCGTACTGTTTCAGAAACTCCTCAGTGAGCAGATCCCAATCCTCTTTAGTGCGGCGGTCAAGGCCGTGATACCAATCTATGGCATGAGAGGTCAAACTCAAACAAAAGTATTCCACTTTCTGCTTCTTAGACAATGTGGTCCCCTTCATGACCAGAGAATATTGCTTCACATGTGCAGTAGGATCAGAAGTACCATCGAACTTCGGCACGTCCGGCATCTTGAAGTTATAAGGGATCGGATCCTCCCCGTCCAGCTCCCTATCCTCGGGATTCATCCCATGGGCTCTGCCTATCATACGAGCCATGGCCTCGAACCTCTCTTCCATCTTTTTCAAAATAAAGTCATCAGCCTGAGGTGCCTTCCCCTTTTCGGATGCCATGCTCAACCTATCATCCTCGATATCTCTATCGTCGTCAATTCTCAGCACTGGCCTTCTTCTCAGCTCTCCCGAAGCCACTGATCTCAACTCTACCGGTGGCGGCCTAACGGGCTCCTCTCGCCTTTCAACCCTTTCTTCTTCAGGCTCATTCAGTCTCACTGGAGGAGGAGGAGGAGGATTCTGGGGAACATTCGGCTGAGCGTTCTGCTGCGTCAAGGCGGCCAACATATTCATCATCCTTCCCTCGAATTCTTCGAATCGACGGCCCACTTCTTCGGTAATCATGGCCCTGGTGGCGTCTTCCCCCCTGGGTGAGTTTGCCATATGAGATACTGTGCCACTTACTTCTGATAAGATCTCCGGCAGACCTTCTCTATCTGACAGCTCAGGAGTAAGAACTCGGATCAGTCGCCCGGTCGGTGATCTAGTCCACCTGGGCAGATCTATGATGGCTGCAGGGACAAAAGTTAGAATGATGCATGAAATGTATGTATAATGCATGATCGTGATATGCAACATTTACAGAGCACAAGCAAGCAAGTAAGTCCTTCCACCCTTATTTCTCCCACACACGTGGTCGTGCAGTCTCTTTCCTAGGTGGGATTAGCCCGAGGGTTAACGAGGAACCCAATGGACGCGTATGGTGCGCGGCGAAAAACCGGCAGCATAACACTCCTATGCTAATGTACAAGCAAATGGATAATGATTGTCACGTATTCGAACGGTCCATAAATTTCGACATGGCCCTACCGGGGCATGATAGCCTTTGGCTAGGTTACCAAGCGAGATATTTGGATTCACCTAATATGTGAAGATCCATACAGCAAGCATGAGATTATGGTTCATTTCACCTGTGGAGAGTGACTACAGTCATTACATGAGCTTTGGACGAGGGAGATGTTTCTTTGAGGCTACCCAAGCATGATCCCTGCCGACGGGTCTAGCTCATCACGAGCATAGCGACCGATCGGGTCACCATTTTGATATACCATTGAGGTACCTGGCTTGGGCTGGTGATTATCCTTAACACTTCCCCAAATTGAGTGAAAATGAGGAGGTGCTTCAGGAACGCACCGGGGCTAGAAGAGGGACCAAACTAGCGTATTCTAAGGCTCTAATGATATGCAAATGCAAATTTGAGAGAAAGTGAATCCATGAATTAAATTTTAATCACAAATGTTAAAAGAGGTATTTTCAAATCGAAATCTCGAACCATAAACGTCCCCAGTGGAGTCGCCACTGTGACGCACGCCGGATCCCGATGCGCCGCCCGTTCGACCGCCCGCACGTGGGCGACCGGGGCATTTGCGGGTCCGTTGGCATCTTGCAAATGAATCGCAAGTGCGTCTATGTTGGGCAACAAGGAGGTATCATGGAGTCGCCACCCAATAGAACATTGGGAAAGTTTCTCTCGCCTCGGAGAGCCTAAGACTGCGCTTTTTATCCATGTTGGGCCGTGAGGCCTAGGATTAGCGCTAAAGTCAAGTGACCCAAGAAGTATTTTGGAGGATAACCTCTAACCTCTTGAGCCCAAAGACCAGAGCTGGGTCCGGGATCTCTCATCTATTTCTACCTTAATTAGTTTATGATCAAATTTTAATATCATTAATTCGCTCTCTCTCCATACTATGCAGTTTAATTAAAAGGCACATTTATTCACATTTTTGAAAGCAATAAATGAGCAGAATAAATATCAAAGCGATAAATTACAATAACACAAGGAGCGGAATACAACTCCCTTCCATAAATGTGCGAATCATGCATAAATCGGGTTATTCATTTATTCTTGAGGACTTTGGTCCTCGCAATGCATCATTATCAAAAATGGGATAATTTATATGTGATGATCTTTATTGGATGAAAATAGGGCGTTGGACCCTTTTGCATTTTTTATATAAAACTCACTTTTATTTAAGTACAAATTGTTGATCCATCTTTGCATTTAACTAAATAAAAAGAGCTTATTCATATTCATAAAATAATCAATGAATGAAAAGCAAGAGAAGATAAGTTAAGAGGTTTAAGAAAACTAAACCGGACGAAATCCACCATGCATGGTAGGCAGCCATTCAAGCTCGGAGATATCCAAGAAGAACAATATACACTCACAGAAAGTTAAGAGATGTTAACATTCATGAAATTAACACATGAGAAATCGAAAAGACTAAATAGAGGTGAAAAATGATCAAAACCATGGAGGCAGAACCCACCGACGGCCTGTTCCCGATTGACCGACGGGCGTCGGTTTGGTTATTCAACACGCCCGTTCGTCACTCAAGAAGGGGTGTCTGTAGGCGGGTGACCGACGGGCGTCGGTCATAAAGTTGACCCGTCGGTCACCTCTGTCTCCGGAAAACAGAAAGGAGAAAAGGGCCTTTTGAGAAAAAAACAAGTTTTATCCAAGAAGGAGATGAGAGAGTCAAAATGAAGAAAAGTAACGATAG
This sequence comes from Excoecaria cochinchinensis, assembly GCA_947683425.1. NCBI lineage: Eukaryota > Viridiplantae > Streptophyta > Magnoliopsida > Malpighiales > Euphorbiaceae > Excoecaria > Excoecaria cochinchinensis. The sequence continues at coordinate 7,786,834 of CANTUQ010000110.1, forward strand.
GTATTCAAAACTTACACAAAAATGAATAAATAAATGACAAATAATTAAATATGAGGTAAAAATGGAGAGAGAATCCGGAATATTTACCCTCAGATAGTTGCCTTGGGTAGAATTTTGATGTCGGTTAGATCCCCGCGCGTTCCACGAGAAAGTAAGAGAATGAAAGATCAGAGAGAGAAAATGAGCTATTTCACCTCCGATCCTTCAGAAAGTCGATTTAGGAGTCCAAATCTAAAGAAAACTAATTAGCTTTTAGTTCCTTTGATCGATTTGATCCTTGATTAAGTAAAGTTCTTTGGAAAATGTGTGTTTTTGGAAGAGAGAGGAAATGTGCTCGAATTTTGGCAGAGTTTCCCCTTCTGAAAAATTTTTCAACCCTTTTGAAGTGGAAATCCGGACCTTATATAGCCAGACACGACCGACGGGCGTCGGTGCGTAGGGGCGGGCGTCGGAAGAATCCTACTGACACAAGGACACTTCCGACGGCCCTGCCACCTTCACCGACGGGCGTCGGAACGGTTGCGTGCCCCGGGAAACCAGGCGGCTCCTGACAGGGGCGGTGACTTTCCGACGGGCGTCGGAAAATCCCCCAAGCCGTCGGTGACTCAAAGCGACGGGCTACTTCCACAGACGGGCTGGCCGTCTGTGGAGGAAAAAAACCTTTTGACCTAGAAAACTCCCGTTTTCTCCCCCTCTGCCCCTGAAGTGTAAAAAAAACCTCATTTCTCACGGAACGCGGGACTAAAACCTCCAACTTCAGCCTCGTGTACAGGCCTCGAACATTGCTTTCTTCATAGGGTAACCTCCGATCCGGACCGCTCCAGGACACGGTGCTTACACACACATACATGCACTATTGCGGAAGCAATAACAATAAAAAGATAAGAATATTTTGGACCAACATATATTATTATAAATAATATACACATCACAAAAGGTTTTGTACTTAATACATAAACATCTTCGGTACATGCGCCATACAATTAACATTTACATATTGATACTATACTTCTCTATATACATAATGATGTTACTCAAAATGTAAGGAATTCTATCTAGTACAAAAAGATTTCTGTAAAAGCTCCTAGTGGCCTTTACCTGCAGATGTGCACCCTCTGATCTAGTCCTGAAAATCTACACAGATAAACACCCGTGCTAAGCGATAATGCTTAGCGGGGATAAACAGACATAATAGACTTCAAATGAAGTCACAGATATAACACAGGCATATTGATAGTCATGCCATATACAAATAATCATGTACACAATCTTGTAATCAAATACCATCATGCTTTAACTCATTCATAATGTAGAGATCCGTATATAGCAACTGATACCAGTAACATGTCATATTATATTATATTCATGTACAATTACATATCTCTACTTCACCTCTTGTACACTACAGAATATACATTAGCCTGAACTTTCAACAATTGTGGATACGGATACTTTACTTTAAATACTGATAAACAGTATCAAACTCTAGAGACTTAACTCAAAATGAATACTCTGGGTATTCGTCGTTAAACCAATTAAGGTCACTGTGGCAGCTGCACTTTAACCCTTTATAAGCATGCTTATCTATCCACTACTATGACCATTCAAGCTTAACATAAAGACTCTATACACTCCATCATGTACATTACAATTACTCAAACATTATATCATGATTCAAGCGTATATAATTAATATTACATGGCAAGTCATGTTCAACAATTACAAAGCATGAATACGTTTAATTCCATTATTAAACTCTTATGCCATAGCATTATTTACCCAGATAACTAACCTTATAATCATTCGATAGACCTAAACATGCATGGTATAGACTCCGGTATGTTTCGGTGTAATACGGGTTCAATTCGGGAAGAAAAACACGTAAAAATATACAAACTAGTTGAGGGTAAAGGTGGGGAATTGATTCATGCCAACCATGGGCTCTAATTCAAGAAGAAAATCACTCTTAGGACTGGTTCTGTTGCGCTCGCGATAGTAGTTACCCTCTACAGGACGTCTTTCCACGTTAAACTTGTATCACCTAAACCAATGTCTAAACATCATTTTTAGGCAAAACATAGTGTTACCTAGGATGTTATCTTTCAAATGGAATATATTTTAGGTCAATTGGACATCTATAACGTTCGATATGGTCTACACAATCTGAACTGGTCAAATGAATCGGCCAAAGTAGAGACACCTCTATTTTGGCTAATTTCCAGGGTCTTAGAGCAAGAATTTGCTCAAGGTCATTTATGAGATTTTTATAGGTATAGAAGTCGCAGTTATAATGGCTCAAGAGTCACTCAATTTAGAGGTCTAGAACTCTACTTATGACAAAAACACTTCACAGAGGTCAGATGCAAAATGAACAGAATTTGCCAAAACCAAACTTTATCATCAACACACACTCAAATGATCAAGTCACATACTCATAAACATATATACACATATACCACAAAACACTACAAGCAATCAAAATGAACCGAAATTAATATCACACATGATCCCGACCTTAGGAAGCTCAATCTCTGTTCTCTACTTGTTTCCGATCTTCTCCTTCCCTTTATCCAATTTCTTATCCACAGCTTCAATAAAATTATACAAATACAATCCAAGAATCAAACCTTGTTTTTCACTTTAAATCAAAAATAGAAAGAAAAAGGAGGTCAGATCGGAAAACCAACCAAACTTACCTTCTGAAGAGACCCAATCAAGCCCTACTACCCTCTCTTCAAACCAATCCAAGTGGTTCACTCAAAGAACCAAGCAAATGAGGAAGAAAAGAAAAGAAATTGCAAGGCAAGAGGAGCACGGCCAAAAACCAAAGAAAAGCAAAAGAATAAATGCCAAAAGCAAAGAAAACTAAAGAAAAACCAAGGGGCAGCCGGTCAAAGCTCATCCAAAACCAACTAAACCCACATAAATGCCACTAACCTCATTAAATATTTTAATTAACTTAAAACAAAACCCATGCCACATGTCCACTCCCTACAATGCCACTTGTCATCCTAATATGAGCAACACAATTAAATCTTTTGCCATGTGTCACACTCTCTTCTTGCCACATGTCAAACTCCTACGATGCCACATGTCAAAAATTTCAATTAAGCTAACTGTTCGCCAGAGGGTTCTGTCGCGCTCGCAATGCTAGTCGCGCTCGCGATAGCACTCTCTCACACACAATCACTCTTAAACTTAATACAATCCAATAGAAATTTAACCATAACTTCTAGGGTCAAGTCGGGGTGTTACAAATCTCTCCCCCTTAAGAAATTTCATCCTCGAAATTTCCTCGCTACTAGCCACATGAGCAAACCATACTTTGCAATTAATCAAATGCAGAATCTTAATCAATTAATAACTTACCAAATGACCCTACAGGCTCCTCCATTGCCTCTCTGATCATGGCATACACTCTAGCTGGACCACCAGTAGTGATTGGCTTCTCAACTGTTTCTGAAGGCGTACGAGTAGTTTTACCTCTTCCTCGTCCAGTTCTTGCAGCTCCAGACTTATCCACATTTTCTTTACTTGCTTGGGTGGCTAAATTCTCTCGTGACTTAGGGCAATTGGCGAGCATGTGTTCCATGCTGCCACACCTAAAACAAGCTTCGGTGAGTTTCCTACACTCAACCCAATGGTGTTTCTCACAATATTAACATTTTGGAGCTATAGTAGTTCCTCTACTGGTAGGGGGTCTTACACTCCCAACTGACGGTAGCACTTGTACTGATTCTTGTTCATCTCTTCCTCTCATCACTTCTCTAGCTCTTTTGCCAGAACTTTCATTTCCTTTCAGGAACTTTCTCTTTTGCTCTCTCTGCTGCTTTAACAATTCTGACTCCTCTAACTTAATGGCTGCCAGTACCAATCGATAGTAGTTCACCGGTTGCAAAGCAACCATGGCAGATAGGGGTCCTCTAATACTTTCTCTTAACCCATCCTCGAACTGTTGACACCTGAAGTCCTCAGTCAATAGGATGTTAGGCACATATTTACTCAAATGGGTAAACTCTTTCTCATACTCCCCTACTGTCATGTTCTTTTGCTTAAAGCTCACAAACTCTCTCCACTTTGCTTCCCTATAGGCCTTAGTCAAATATTTTTCTTTAAATTCATGGACAAAGAAATCCCATGATAGTTCCACTGGCCTTTGGGGATTCCTCAACACCAATTCTCACCAATCATAAGCTGCACCCTGCAACAATGATACGGCGCAAGGTACCCTCTAATTCGGTGGACAATTGATCTCTTGCAGGATCCTTCCTATCCTCTCTAGCCAAAATTCTGCTATATCAGATTGATCCAACGATGTCCCATGGAATTCTTTAGCCCCTCTCTTTCTTATGAGGTCCGTGGGTGCCTTAGGAGCTGTCAATCTATCCAAAATCTGCACTAACCCTTGCATCAATGCCGGATTATCCTGAACAGGACCAGCTCTTCCATCTCTGTCATGCTCATGCATACGAGGATCCCCATGAGCTGGATTCACACTACCCGTAGTCTCTCCGACATTCTCACTTGGGTCGGACTCCATCTACACTCTACAAAATAGAATAACATCTGCATTAGGCAACAACTCTAAACAGACTCTGACATTCAATCTATATTCTATATCTTATAGACCAGAACCTCTAACTTATGCTCTGATACCACTAAATGTAACACCCCAATACCCCTTGGGAGGATATCGGAGCGCTACGCGAACACACACATACATGTACTATAGCGGAAGCAATAACAATAAAAATATAAGAATATTTTGGACCAACATATATTATTATAAATAATATACACATCACAAAAGGTTTTGTACTTAATACATAAACATCTTCGGTACATACGCCATACAGTTAACATTTACAGATCGATAGTATACTTCTCTATATACATAATGATGTTACTCAAAATGTAAGGAACTCTATCTAGTACAAAAAGATTTCTATAAAAGCTCCTAGTGGCCTTGACCTGCAGATGTGCACCCTCTGATCCAGTCCTAAAAACCTACATGGATAAACACCCGTGCTAAGCGATAGTGCTTAGCGGGGATAAACAGACATAATAGACATCGAATGAAGTGATAGATATAACACAGGCATATTGATAGTCATGCCATATATAAATAATCATGTACACAATCTTGTAATCAAATACCATCATGCTTTAACTCATTCATAATGCAGAGATCCATATATAGCAACCGATATCAGTAACATGTCATATTATATTATATTCATGTACAATTACATATCTCTACTTCACCTTGTTAGTGGTTATGCCCTAGGCCAAGCATTTGGACCTTGATGTAATCATTACATTTTCATTTATATATAATGGTTTTCTTCACATTAATATTATTGGTATGTTACATTATTGTAATATTTATGAATAACAATGTTATTCATGATATCCCTAGTCATTTATCACTAAAAGGGCATAAAGATAAATTAAGACTAGTTTAGATTTGCATTGATAATCATGGGATGATTATATATGATGATATAAATCGAATTTATAGGTATTTGTTAAAGAACAAAGTACTGGATAGACCCACTATAAGATCACCACATGGGATAGTGTTATAAGTGATCTTATAAAAGTTGTGTTATTAAATCCTTTGACCTGAGGTTATCACGGTTTCCTACATAAGGAACATTATGTTTTGACATAATCAAACGTTATCTTTAATCGGATAATTATAAAGTTTATGATCGGACATAATGAGAATTATGCAGAGGAAAGTGAATAATCAAGATGGAATTTGTCCCTCTCTTTTGAGAGAGATATCTATTGGGCCCATCGATAAGTAGGACTGTAAAAGCATGGCCGTGCTCGAATGAATTGATAGTGTGATCAATGTCATTTGAATTTATCAGTCTACTTAGTGATCGAGAAATTATATGTTTGAACAATATAAGTTTGACATGTACCATGACTTATGTTCAAACAAGATATCGTGTGACAAAAGGATAATGACATATTCTATTGTCACGTTAAAATCGGACTAACGATATTTATATTATTTGGGTAGTCATAATATCTTGCTAGAGACCAATTATAACTTGTGGGCTTATTATGAGATTAGGCCCATTGCCAACTTAATATAAACCTATTGGGTCACACACCAAGACCAAAAAATGAACAAAATGGATTTTATTAGGTTATTTCGGAATAATATAAATATATGTATTTATATTTAATTTCGAAATTATATATATATATATATATATATATATATATATATATATATATATATATATAAAATTTATTTCATATTAATTTGAATAAGAAATAAATATATATGTATATATATTTATATAAATATCTCTTATTTTGAATAAGTGATTGTATTCCTATTTATCTCTTAAGGTTTCATATTTACATATATATATATATTTGGATATATATATATATATGTTAAAAAAAGGATGATTTACCATATAATTGAAGAATCACGTTCTTCTAAAAGAAGAGATTGAGAGTGGCTGTAACTTCTTAAGTGAAGAAAAGAAAAAATAACCTAGCCACCATTTTTCTTTGAGAAAGAAATAACACAAAATCCAGTCGCAACATAAGGGAGCTAGCACCCCTGCGAAATTTTGTTCGTCGGTTCATGCGTGTGGATACCGGTAGAGGTTGTTCGTGATTGTTGCAGTGCCTATAGTCCGAGATAAGGAGTTAATCTCGATTTCCTGCATTTGAGAAAGGTCGGTAAATCTTAATCTCTTCCTTTTGAATCAATCAAAAATACATGGATCCTGTCTTCGGGTTTTTGATTTATTTCGCTGCGTTAATTTGAATTATTGCGATTAAACCCAACAGTGGTATCAGAGCCACTTGTATATTCGATTGATTCAAATATTTTATGTATGTGATATATATATATTTGGTTCTGTTGGAATGTATGTTGATACATCAAATTTGATTACTGTTTTAATTATTAAAAACGTAATCCTATATTTTAGGGCTACGAATTCAATTAAGTGTTAATATGATTCTGTTAATGTGATTAACTAATAGTATTAATATGTTTAATACAAAATTTTCAATGATCATATTCTTTGTTTATTAAATGGTTGCTGATATGATCAAAATCGTTTAATTTTACGACAGAGAATAGGGTTTACGGCAGACATTGTTAATGAAATTAACAATGAGCACGAGTCGGACATTAGAGCACGAGTCGTGCTCATATGAACGACTCGTGCTCACATGAACGACTCGTGCTCACATATGCGATTCTTGTAATCGTGCAGGTGTGCTTATAAGCACGAGTCGTGCTCATGAGCACGACTCGTGTTACCGTGCTGCCGTGCCATATGCACGACTCATGCAGCTATCTTGTATCTTCGTAGCCCCTTTTAAATCATTATTGGATAATTTAAATATTGGTGGTATTCTGTATATATTAAATGGTATAATATGATTAAACGAATGCCGATATGATCAGCAAAATCATCTTTTCAATGACACAGAATATGGATTTTTGGGCAGAAAAATGTTAATAAGATTGACAATATTAAAAAAAGTTTCGAGGGGCGCTGCCCCTTAACCCCGCCCGTTAACCGGCTAGCGGGACCACCGTGCTACCTTTTCGTAGCGTCTTATATGTCGTTTGTAATTATCACTCAGTAATTTTAATAAATCAATTTGTGAAATAAGGTATATTATGCATGATATGAAATAAATATGATTTATTATGTTTATGTGTGATGTCTTTGCATGGTGCATAGCATGGCCAATTGAACCATTTGTGGATGAATTTTATTTTATCTATTTTAAGGGTTTGTAATTTTAAATACGACATGCGTGTCGTTAATTTTGTTGTAATCTTTATTTTATTCAATAGTTGTAGTAGAATATCTTTGTATTATTATTTTAATGAAGATGAAGAGCAACAATGGAGATCAATCCAAATCCATGGAGATGGAGGTGCAAGATGGAAGATTTTAAGTAAGTCCATTTTTCACACCTAGGATTGACCTTTGATCTTCATAGTGGCTTATGAGGATCAATATAGATTTGGCCATGCTATGACACGGTTTTATATATATTATGCATATGTTCTTAGTATGTGATGCGATAAATGTTTATATATATGTATGAGATGGCATGTATGAATTGATGCATGATGTATATAAATAATTAGACATCATAAGTTAAAATTAAATCCCTCACCATAATTTTAAGTCATATGCCACCCATTATTAAAACACTTGTCAAGACCAAGATCACCAAAATGTGGGTTCTGCCAAAGCGAAGTACATTAGGTTATCCTAGTAAGGCAAGATGGGTAATGGTGCTACTCATATGTTTAAAATGGTTAGACTTAATTAGGCTATCAAAACGGTTTTGGGCCTAAGGGCATAAGATGGGATCATAACATGCCGGGACTTATGATGTCAAAAATCCCATAAATGATCTAAGAGTTATATAAGATATAATTGATAAATGAGCTACCTACCTAAATAACTTAACTATAAGCGTCATGCCAAAGCTGACTTAGAGTTAAGTGAAATATGGATCTTAGCCCACTAAATTATTATAATTATTGTAATTATTATTGAGGGTTATTATTTTAGTTGGAGTTCATAAGAAAACCTAAAATGAAATTGGTACTAATATTATTTATCTTGCATGTTTGTAGATTAATGGCATCAAATAATACTTCTACTATGTCATTGCGATATGTTCTTGAGAAGGACAAACTTAAGGAAACTGGCACAAACTTCCTTGACTGGTTCAGAAATTTGAGAATTGTCCTCAAGCAGAAAAGGAAACTGTATGTGCTGGATGAGCCTATTCCCAATGAGCCACCTGCTGATGCTACAAGGGCAGTCAAAGACAAATACAAGAAACATGTTGATGATTCTGTGGAAGTTGGCTGTCTTATGTTAGCTACCATGGCTCCAGAGCTTCAGAAGCATCTAGAAAATATGGAGGCTTATGAGTTGAGTACTCATCTCAAGCAGACTTTCCAACAGCAGGCAAGGCAAGAAAGGTATGAGACTACCAAAGCTTTGCATTCTTGCAAGATGACCGAAGGTTCTTCAGTTAGCTCTCATGTTTTGAAAATGAAGGGCTATATTGATCACCTTGAGAGGCTTGGATTTCCCCTCAGTTTAGAACTGGCAACGGATTTGATCCTTAATTCATTGCCTGATAGTTATGACCATTTCGTCATGAACTACAATATGAATAACATGAAGAAATCGATAGCTGAGCTGCATGCCATGCTCAAAACAGCTGAGCAAAGCATAAGTAAGAAGCCTAGCCATGTTCTGATGGTCAACAAAGGGAAAGGCATGAAAGTTAAGGGTAAGGCTAAGGCTAAGGCAAAAGTTGGTGGTAAGCCTAAGCCCAAACCCAAGCCCAAGGCTAAACCTCCAAAGGAGGGAGTTTGCTTCCACTGCAATGAACCTGGTCATTGGAAGAGGAACTGCAAGCTCTACTTGGAAGAATTGAAGAAGAAGAAGAGTGGTGAGACTACATCTTCAAGTATTTATGTTATAGAAATTAATTTATCTACTTGTACTTCCTGGGTATTAGATACTGGATGTGGATCTCACATTTGTACAAATGTGCAGGGACTTAAAAGGAGTAGGCAGCTGAAAAAGGGCGAAGTGGACCTACGAGTTGGGAATGGAGCAAAAGTTGCTGCTCTAGCTGTAGGATCTTATGAATTGACTTTGCCCAATGGACTTTTGTTAGTTTTTAACAATTGCTATTATGTTCCTAGTTTGAGCAGGAATATTATTTCAGTTTCAAGTTTGGATGATGAAGGTTTTTCTTTTCTTATTAAGAATAATAAATGTTCTATTTATTATGATGACATGCTTTATGGTATTGCTGATTCATATTGTGGGCTTTATGTCCTAAACCTAAAAACATCCAATAATCATGATATTTATAACATAACTACAAAGAAATCCAAACCAAATGATTTAAATACAACATATTTATGGCATTGTCGCATTGGTCATATAAATGAGAAACGCATAGCTAAACTCCATTCAGATGGACTTTTGCGATCATTTGATTTTGAATCATTTGATAATTGTGAATCTTGTTTATTAGGCAAGATGAAAAAGGATCCTTTTACTGGACATAGTGAAAGGGCCACTGACTTATTAGGCCTTGTACATTCTGATGTATGTGGCCCATTAAGCATAAATGCCAGGGGAGGATTTCAGTACTTCATTACATTCACTGATGATTTCAGTAGATATGGCTATGTCTATCTAATGAAACATAAACATGAATCATTTGAAATGTTCAGAACGTTTCAAAATGAAGTACAAAATCAACTTGGTAAAACTATTAAGGCACTTCGTTCTGATCGAGGTGGTGAATATTTGAGCCAAGAGTTTGACAATCATATAAGAGATTATGGAATTATTTCGCAGTTAACTCCGCTAGGAACACCACAATGGAATGGTGTATCTAAAAGGAGGAATCGAACTTTATTAGATATGGTTCGATCTATGATGAGTCAAACAGATTTTCCGTTATCCTTTTGGGGTTATGCATTAGAAACAGCCGCATTCACTTTGAATCGAGTTCCATCTAAAGTGGTTGAAAAGACACCATATGAGATATGGACCGGGAGAATTCCTAGTTTATCTTTTCTAAAGATTTGAGACTGTGAGGCTTATGTCAAACGACAAGTCTCAGATAAATTAGCACCAAAATCTGATAAATGTCTTTTTGTGGGATATCCTAAGGAAACTAAAGGATATTACTTTTATAATCCTTCTGAGAACAAAGTGTTTGTTACTCGAAATGTTGTCTTTCTAGAAAAAGAATTCATTTCTAAAAGAACCAGTGGGAGTAAAGTACAACTTGAAGAAATTCAAGAACCACAAGATAACATAGAACCATTGATGGAAACTCAACAAGTTTCACAACCTGTTGTGGAACCTGTACCTGTTACACAAGTACCACGTAGATCTGATAGGATACGACATGAACCCGAGAGATATGGATTTCTCGTGACAGATAGTCATGAAGTAATGCTCATGGATCAAGATGAGCCTACTACCTGAGCAAGAGAATGGTTCTATGACTGAATTTGAATCACGAGACGTCATATTCTTGGAAAATGAATTTGCAAAGTTGGACGAAGTGAATCAAGATTTCACATTCTATGAAACTCAGGAAGATGAACCATCAGGATCACTCCATTCGAGTGGGAGGGAATTAGAGGAAGAAGGTCAAGATCTTCCTCCTCTACATGATTCGGATGTTCGAGACCCTGATTTGAGTGGGAGCATTCCTGACTCTAGTGGGAGTATGGAGCATGGCCCCAGTGGGAGTATTCCAAATTATGATGAATATATGAGACATGTTTATCAAGATTCGGAACTGCGTAAATCTAAAAGGATAAGTGTTCCTCGCCGACGATTTGAGATCGAAGGCTTGAACGAAGCCCTTTTGATTACCCCACAAGACGAGGAAGAACCTAAAAATATCAAAAAGGCCTTCTCAAGCCCAGCTAAAGAAAAATGGATCAATGCAATGGAAGAAGAAATGGCTTCTATGAGATCAAACTGTGTTTGTGAACTGGTTGATCTACCCAAAGGACGCAAACAGATTGGGAATAAATGGATTCTCAAGGTGAAGCGAAAAGCTGATGGCAGTATCGAAAGATACAAAGCTCGGCTAGTCGCTAAGGGGTTACACACCAGGAAGGGATTGACTATGAGGAGACTTTCTCCCCTGTTGTTAGATTTAAGTCTATAAGGTTAATTCTTGCCATAATGGCGAGTTTAGACCTAGAGCTACATCAAATGGATGTAAAGACTACTTTTCTCAATGGAGAACTGAATGAAGAAATCTACACGGAACAACCTGTAGGTTTCATCGAAAAGGACAGCGAACATAAGGTTTGCCGATTGAAAAGATCAATCTATGGCCTTAAACAGTCTTCGCGACAATGGTTTTTGAGATTTCATGATACAATCATGTCGAATGGGTTCAATATGATTGATGAAGACCATTGTATGTATAATAAAAGCTCTGAAAATAATTTTGTCATTTTAACATTGTATGTAGACGACATACTAATAGCTGGAAATGACAAAGAGTACGTAAATCAAATCAAAGATTGGTTATCATCCAACTTTGAAATGAAGGATATGGGTAATGCAGACTACATTCTTGGAGTTAAGATTTCAAGATATCATTCGAGAAGGTTGTTGTCCCTTTCGCAAGAGACATATATCAACTAAGTCCTTGAACGATTCAATATAAAGAACTGCAAACCCATAGACTGCCCCATTGCCAAGAATAAGTTTCTTAGCAAAGAGATGTGTCCTAAGATGCCAGACAAAGTGGAACGTATGAGAAATGTTCCTTATGCCAGTGTCGTGGGTAGTCTTATGTATGCAATATTGTGTACAAGACCTGATATTTGCTATGCAGTGGGCATGGCAAGTAGATATCAATCTGACCCCGGCGAAGCACATTGGAAGGCAGTTAAGAGGAGACTTAGATACCTCAAAGGTATAGCAGATTATTCTCTCTGTTATCAAGGCGAGGATCTGTAATTGAGAGGATACACTGATGCTGATTAGGCTGGAGATGTGGACGAGAGGAAATCCACTTCAGGTTTCATATTCTTGCTTGGCAAAGGTGCCATATCATGGAGTAGCAAGAAACAAACCTGTGTAGCCTTATCAACAATGGAAGCTGAATTTGTAGCTTCCGTAGCTGCGGTACAAGAGGCGGTTTGGCTGAAACGGTTAATGGACCATTTAAGAGTAACTACCTCAGAGGAACGAGTGACGATCTATAGTGATAGTCAATCATCGATAGCTTACACAAAAGATCCAAAATTTCATAGTAGGACTAAGCATATCGACATTAAGTATCATTATATAAGAGATGTAGTTGTACGGGGAGATGTGAACTTACAGTACATATTTACGCATAATATGATTACAGATCCGTTGACTAAACCTGTAATTAAAGATGTGTTTGAGAGACACATTAGATTTCAGGGTTTACATAGAATTTGATGTGTACCAACTTTATTTTTGTAATCCCTTAACATTATTATTTATGAATAATAATAAAGTTCATTGTTGGCAATACATGAGTGTAAATGTTTAATGTGTGAACACTTACTGTTATTTATTTGAGTTAGAGCATGTCAGACAGAGAAGTAGCCCACTCACAAGGGTGTTTACCTTAGTTTTGTCAATGAGTTGGGAAAGACTAAGATGAGGCGATTTTTGAACAAATGAGTATGCTTGAGAGCCTGTTCAAAATAAAAGTGCCGTCTTGCAGAAATTACAAGATATGTCTTGTTAAGGCGTGAGATAAAGTCACACATGAGGATGTATGCTTTGGATTGAGATCCAAATAAGGATCATATGGTATCCGATGGTTAGTTATATGTAACTACCATGTTCTGTCTTAAAAGCCAGAAGTAGTTCTTAAATAAGCGAACTAAAGTTGAGTGATTCGGTGCATCGCAATCTTATGCTTCTGTATGGTGTTTAATTATACACATTATTTAAAATGTGAGACATGCGCTCCTTTAAGGGAAGAAAAGAACACCATAACACATGTTTTATACTGTGTGTGCTTAAGTGACCAAAGGGATGGGAATTTAAATACTATTGATCTCAACTTTCCCTATTGTGAGACCCTATATTTATATTTCGACCCTTAAAACCCTTAACTTATCCTTGAAGTATGGTTCAATGTGGCTAGCTTAGTTAGTTTCCAAAAGGTCTGGAGAAAAATTTAGGCCTGGCGGATCTAACTAGAAAAGCGAGTTGAATCATGATGGATGGCATATAGTAAGAGGAGAAGATCACCTTTTGATCACATTCATAAGAATTCGTAGTTCACTGACATGTCTATTATCGTTTCTATAAGTAGAAACATAATAGTGAACACGAATGATGTTTTATGAGATCATGAGTTAAAACAGGAGTTGATTTCACTTACGGTCACTCAACTTATCACTTATCGCGCAAAAGTAACTGACTTTTTTTTTCTTACTTAAATGTCACTGAACTTTTAACATTTTTACAAAAAAGTCATGTTGACCGAAATTCGGCGAGTACCCTCGCCGGATTGATGACATGGCATGCCATGTCAGAAACTACATGTCGTTTAACAATATTTCCAACAAATGATACATCTAAATCAATTTCACTCACGGTCGCTAACCTTATCATTTATCGCGCAAAAATAACCAACTTTTTTTTTCCAACTTAAATATTACTGAGTTTCTAAAATTTTTGCAAAAAAGTCATGTATTTACTATTCGTCGCCACGTGTCATATGCCATGTCATCAATCCGGCAAGAGTTCTCGCCGGATTCCGGTCTACATATTTTTTTTGCAAAAATGTTAGAAATTTAGTGACATTTAAGTAAGAAAAAAAAGTCGGTTACTTTTGTGCGATAAGTGATAAGTTGAGTGACCATGAGTGAAATTGACCCGTTAAAACAGTGATTGTGAGAAGGTCGTATAGGGTTAAGCATACATGAAATAAAAGGATCGCCTTTTTCGAGAAGCTATATATCCCTAACAGGTGTATAGTAATAGTGCTCTCGAGGTATGCTGGTCACACAATCTATTAGCCAGTATAATTGTAGATTATTAAAGGAATGTGTTCTGTCATGTGCGAGTGGGAGATGATAGAATTGGGATACGCCCATGACTCTTTATTAGATTGAGTTCCAATCCAGATTAAATTGAGTTATTTAATCTGAATTAAATTACCAAATCCTATCTCAGAAAGGATTTTGAGTTAGACTAGGGATAAGACTCTAGCCTTTAGGATTTCTATAAATAGAGGTGAGATCCTTATTATTTGGTAACGAGAAAACGTATACGCCGCAAGGCTACTCGTTCCCACTTACGATTTATTGTGTTAATCTTACAGGGGCTCTTAGATTGTGATCTAACTGCTCTTATCCCGAGTGGGTAATACCCAGACCGGTGACCAAATAAAAGGAGATCCTTATATCGCTTCCGCAACGAGATTTACGCGCTACAACAAGTATGTATCGAATATTTTCTTCTTTTATTTTTCCCTTCAGTTCTCTTTTATTTACCTTGAGTAGTTGAGTGAGTTTCTTTGGTGGGATTATTTCTAATTATAGCGCACTTTCTATTGAAATTCACCAAAATTTGAGGAATTTTCAAATTTAATATTTGGCATTTTTTTTATATTATTAGTATCGTGTATAGAATTCTTCTCTCCTTTTGTTTCATCATTGGGCTATCTTGTCGAATTCAATAGAATGGCAAATTATTTTTCGCCTCTCCGAATAAATTGATTTAGTGAATAATATATCATGTTATTTTAGAAATAAAAAGTGAATATTTTTGTTTTTCCATTTAAAGGTGATGAGCCTATTGCACATTGCAAGCAGTATAAGCTTTTTCAAACATTGTTAAATAAATCTAATAATAAACTTCACCTTCTATTTTCAATGCGTTTTTCTTTTCTGATATTTTCTTTTTACTTTATTTTATTGTGATTAATAATATATTACTTTGTAAAAAAAATTAAAATTATTTTTATATAACAACTTGATTTATTTATATGTAAGAGAAAAAAAAAAGAGTAAATTTTTACAAAACATGCATTATTGACTCAATTTGGGCTAAAAATATAAAACAAGTTAGGCGGCTAAACAATAATTTCAGTCAAATGGTGCATTTTGATGAAATTATGATCATCATTTGGAACATTTTACACCTAAACTCATATCTATCAAACATTAAAGGGATATAGTCTTTGATTATAATATTATCTCCAATATAAGATAAAAAAAAAGTTTAAAAATTAAAGTGAAATAAACTTTTATTATGATGTCACCGTATATTTATTAGCATTTATCTTAGATTAGGACTTATTAGCTTCTATCATCATGTAATTAATTATCTTTAAATTATGAAGATATATAAATTGTAGTGCAAATCACAAAAATTGGAAATAAAAAATATCGGAGGTCTCAATTATATTCTTTTTATTGATATATTAATAATTAAATATTATGTATCTCTTGTAACAAAAAAATGCCATGGAAAAATAATAATAAATTGTAGTGCAAGATTACAGGATTAATATTTATCTTATCTTCTTATTATTTGACAAAGTCTGCTATCTCATTTACAATATCATTTTCTCTTTATGGAGAAAATAATTATCAAATCTATAAATTATATCAATAATTCCTAATTGTATCACTTTCAAACTCAAACCTTAAGCAATTGAAATTGCAATTTTTTAAAATAATTTATTCACTAACTTGAAGAATTCTAAAAGTAATATGTTTCTATATAATAGGATGCCTATAATCATCAAAATATTATATAATACTATATATTAGCATATACGAAAGTAAAAATCGTGTTATAGAAAATCTTAACGACCGTATATCACAAAATCTATTAATTAAAGTCATATGTGGTCCACTGTGTATTACTAATCTATTAAATAATGAACTTTCAAACAAAATTTCATATTAAAAAAAAGAAATTAATATATTAATCATTATCCAAAATTTATTAACTTCGGTATTTTTTTTCTTTTTCTTTGATAAATACGTAGCAATTTTTTTTTGGTAGAGAAAGAATTTCAGGCTGTTTACTTTTATATAGCCTTTATCTTGCCTTGCCCGATAAGGACCACTCCAACCCCGGCACCTTCTGACGAGGATGCTTCATCCACAAACATACTCCAAGAACGAGCTTCTGACTCTGGTGGTGGGGCATTCAGCTCAGCTATAAAGTTAGCTAAAATTTGGGCTTTCATAGCAGGACGAGCCTCATAGCGAACATCGAATTCTCCTAACCGAGTTGCACACTCGGTAAGCCTTCCGGATGCTTTTGGCATTTGGAGCACTTTGCTCAAATTAGTGTTTGTCCGAACTACAACTGTGTGGGCTTGAAAATAAGGTCGAAGCTTGATGGCCGATGTTACCAGTGCTAAAGCTAGCTGCTCCAGTATGGGATATTTTAATTTGGCACCCTTGATCACCTTGCTGGTGTAATAATAGGAAACTGCTGGTTAGCTTCTTCCCTGACCAAAACCGAAGCAATGGCTTCGGATGAAACCGTAAGATAAATATATAATGTTTCGCCCATTTGAGGTTTACTCAGTAATGGTGGTGTGCTAAGGAATCGCTTTAATTCTTCAAAAGCCTGCTAACATTCCGAAGTCTACTCGAAACTCTTTAGATTTTTAAGAGGCCTGTAAAATGGGAGACAACATTTAGCCGAACAGAAGATAAATCTGCCGAGAGCTGTTACCTTTCCGTTGAGTTTCTGAACTTCTCTGATTGACTTTGGCGGCTCCATTTCTATAATGGCTTGGATCTTAGCTGGACTGACTTCTATTCCTCTTTTGGACATCATGAACCCTAGGAACTTTCCTGACTGCACCTTAAAAGCACACTTTTTTGGATTGAGCTAGAGACCTAAGAGTTGAGAAAGTTTCTGCAAGTTTGGTTGGTAAATCTCCAGATGCCTTGCTCTTGACTATCATGTCATCTACATAAACTTCCATATTCTTTCCAAGCTGGTGGGCAAAAAACTTATTCATTAGCCTTTGATAAGTGGGCGCCTGCATTTTTGAGCCCGAAAGGCATAACTCGGTAACAGTAAGTAGCCTGGTGGGTGATGAATGCAATATTTTCTTCATCCGTTGGATTCATTGGGATCTGATGATAGCCAGCAGAGGCGTGCAGAAAGGCGTACTCCTCAAATCCAGCAGTGGAGTCAACTAGAACATCAATATTGGGCAGCGGATAGCTGTCCTTCGGACATACCTTGTTCAAATCAGTGAAGTCGACACACATTCTCCACTTCCCATTGGGCTTCTTTACCAGGACCACATTTAACAACCAATTCGGGTACAAAACCTCCCGAATGAACGCATTCTTCAATAGAGTATCTGTTTCTTCAGCCATTGCCAATTATCGCTTGGGAGCATGATTTCTCTTCTTCTGCTTGACAAGCTTATAATTAGGTAGGATTTTAAGTGAATGACATATTACCTCGGGACATATGCCCTTAATATTTGAAAGTTGCTAGGCAAACACATCAACAAATTCTGTAAGTACCGCCACAAGTGCATCTTTTTTAGACCCTGCCTTAGTAGAAGCGATTTTGATTATTTTGCCCGATGCAAGCTCAAACTTTTATAGTGAATTCAGTGGCTATACCCTTTGAGCTGAATCATTTGGAACGTCTAACGTATCTAATAGCAATGCTTGGTTTGCTTCCTTTAGCACTATGACATAAGCCTCCCGAGCTATCTCCTGATTCTCTCTTAGCACTGTAATGCCTTATGGAATTGGGATCTTCATCAACAGTTTGTGCATGAAAATGTATGCATCCACCCTTGTTAACATGGGTCGGCCAAAAATAGCATTATAGGCAAGAGGTATATCTACCACCATGAAACAACTTGTGCATGTTCATATTGTGGCATCATCTCCAAGCTGAAGGGATATGCTAATAAAACTTTCTACTTTGATCGACTGTCCGGATATCCCAATGGGTGGTGCTGTTACTGGCTCTAGGATATTGACAGACATCCCCAATGCTTTGTACTCCTAGAGAGTTATGAGGTTGACTGTACTACCAGTATCTACTAGAATCCGTTGAACTAAGTAATCCTGAATGAGAGCTTCAACTACCAAGGAATCAGTATACGACTGGCAAACATAAGTGCAATCAGAGTCCGTGAATCACACTTTACTGGGGAGTGGTGGAGTAGGCCCCAAAGAGAACACTTCTTTAGACTTTCACTTTCTAGAATCGTCAAAAACATCATAATACTTTCCTCCTGCAATGACGTGTATGACCTCGGCTGAAGCCTTTTTGCTCAAGCTGGCTTTGTTTCTATCCTAACGCCGAGGTGATGGGGATCGGTCTCTTCTATTCTTGTCTCCATCCTTCATGAACTAAGCTAGCTTGCCTTTTCGGACTAAGAATTCAATCTCCCTTTTAAGTTGTCTACAATCATTTGTTTTGTGCCCTTTATCCCTATAGAAAGAGCACTAAAGGTTCTGATCTCTGTTAGAGTCCTCCCTTAAGGGACATGATTAGTTAACTCAATCATTTTCTTTCATCTATGATAAAATTTGTGACCTTGTGGTTTTTAAAGGTGTCCACTGATCTTCTTACTGATTTCCTGAACGCGGGGTGAAAATAACAAAAGCTCAGTTAAAGCTACCTAACCTTCTGCTTCTGGTGTCATCCCGGCCTGCATTATTTCTTGCCTGAATTGACTTCAAGTCTCTTTCCATATCTCTGTATTGAGAGCTATATTGGAGCCGACGAGCTTCATCCATCCCAATATACTTATATGCCTGCGACATGAGCTCAGTAAAGTCATTTGGTGGCTTTTTGTTCAAAGAATCACTGAAGTCTTTGCACCTTGTATTGTGGATCAGAGCATTAATGGTCACTTCTAGATTCAAATTCTGGATGTCCATCGCCACAACATTGAACCTTTCTATTAAGCTCTCAAAGGCTCGCATTTCTCCCGTTGGACTTGGTTGAGATCGACTGACACCTTTGTAGGCCGGATAACTGCTACAAACTTTGCTATAAACATATCACTGAATTGCTCAAAGGTGTAGACTGAGTGCTCGGGTAAGTTACGAAACCATATCTAGGCGGACTCTGTGAGAGTTTGAGGAAAGATCTTACACAATGCGGCATCTTCAGCGGTGTACACCAGCATGGTGTCATGGAACTGATCTAGGTAAGCTCGGGGGTCAGTGTTGCCATTATACTTGGACAAATTTGGCAGTCGGATTTTAGGGAAATGAGTGGCTAGAATCTCTCTTGGGAATGGTGATTTGAAACTGTTTTAGTATTGTAGGGTATTATGGTTCTGGTACTTCTGCATTTGCTCCTCAAAGAGCCTCTCAAACTGCTTAGCTGTCAAGGTTACGGTTGAACTTGGGGTCAGAGTGTAACACCCTACACCTGTAAGTAGTACAGACATTAGATGTCACATCACTGCACTAAAATACACTGTAAAGCACTCAATAGATTCAGTGGGAATTTTTTTTTTAATAATAACCTTAATGCACAAACAACAATGACATTCACATACATTCATCAATATAATAATTATACATACAAGATCCATCATCCTCTCCTACTCGATCCGCTTCCATCCAAATCGATCGTATACTTGCCATGCCTACACCTTTATTTTAGCTATCCAATATTTCTTTCGATCATCAACAATCCTTCGCCACATCAATCCTTTTATCTCCTATGACCTGCACGCAATAATCACACTACGCTCTGAGCATTGGAATGCCTAGTGGTGGATACATATCCTAAATTTTCCATAACCATATCTACATGCATGTCCATGCAAGTGTATTACCTTAATCACACTATTTAAATGTTAAGTTCTTTACTTTTATCACTTATCATTATATCATTTAATTTCATTTCTGTAATTATACTCTAATACTTCCATTTCTGTTATCAATATCGTTACTATTTTTACTGATAATCTTAACATTAATGTCACTTCATTTGATCTATCAATGAATAATCAATCCTTTAACAATCCTTGTTATCACTTTATATATATATATATATATATATATATATATATATATATATATATATATTCTTTAATTTTCTTCATTTTGCTTATAATTTATTTATTTACAGTCCGTACTTGAACACTCTATTAGTTATTGATTCACTCATTAAGACAGTTATTATTTTTAATATTAGCGGTACTAATTTAACAATATTACTTTCTATTGCTCTTAACACTTCCTTTACTTTTCTACAATTACACTAACTCTTAAATTGTTAACACTAATATTCAATATACTGATTATTTGAACACTTATTATTTCTATCCTTAATCTCTTATTCCTCTCTCAAACAATGCTATTACTATTATTAATACGACAAATCCCTTTTTAATTACATTCATTTATACAATTGACATATACTGTGCCCATTGTTGCCTTCCTATTATCACCACCTTATAAATCACATTACAATTTATTTTTACCTTCACATTTATTATTTCCCCTATGTTAAATTAAACACTTTTATTATTTTCATTTGACATATCACACAATTGATTTCTCTAGTCCTTGAAATTTCTTTCATTATCTATGCATTATTATATAATATTATTAAAGTCCTCCACACTTCTTCATATTTACGAATTTACCCTTCCATTTCACTTTATTAACATTATCATTATTATTCTCATTATTAGTTTTATTAATTTCTATTATCATTTCTTAATTTACAAATATATAACCAATTCAAATTTCTCATAATTTCACTCAATAGTCCATTTCCTCATCAATTTACATTTAGATCCTAACATTAGCCTTATTATAGTCAATTACATTTAAGTCCCTTCTTTTTCACTTATTTACAATAATGTCACTAATTTACATTTTTGCCCTTCATTGTCACTTATTTACAATTACATTATTATCTTAAACTTAATTAAATTACACACACATCCATAATCATCATATATATAATTTAAATCAATTAAAACTATTATACATTTAATAATTATTTATACAACAATATTCCATATTCATTGATTATTTATTCACTAATTATAAATTATGCATTTAATACTTATGTCAATGATCAAATACACTTTAATTCCTTAATTAGCCTCACTATTAAAAATTTACAATTAGGTCCCTAAACTTTTATCAAATTACTATTTTACCCTTAATTATCTCATATTTATAAAAATGCCACTAAATAATATCATTCTTACATTTATTTATCATTTGGCCTACAAATTACCATTTAGTCCTTACACTATCATCTTTAAACCAACTTACACTTTGATCCTTATATTTTCCTTAAATTTTGATTTTGCCATTCAATTTCACTATAATTACAATTATGCCACTAGTTATTCTTAATTTCACTTTTAATTTATTTTTAACATACAAATTTACATTTTAGTCCTTTTGATAACATTTTTATGCCAATTTACAATCTAGTCCCTAACTTGTCATCGAATTACATTCATTTAGGCACTAATTTACCGTTTTACCCTTAAACT
This sequence comes from Excoecaria cochinchinensis, assembly GCA_947683425.1. NCBI lineage: Eukaryota > Viridiplantae > Streptophyta > Magnoliopsida > Malpighiales > Euphorbiaceae > Excoecaria > Excoecaria cochinchinensis. Next base: position 7,808,908 of record CANTUQ010000110.1, read on the forward strand.
TCATATTTCTTTCATTTAAGTCCATTTTTACTCAAATTTTCATATTAACTCCAATTTAAACATTTTAATTCCACTTTTACACTTTTCTCTTTAATAACCATTATTAACTCAATTATACACTAAATTACTGTTTTGCCCTTAAATATTTTATTTCTTTAAATTTAGTACCCTTTTCATTTAAATCTTTATATTACTTCACTTTAATCATTTTAATTTTATTTTTACCATATTGCTCCTAGTATACACCTGGTAGAAAATCTTTGAACCGAATACACGGGATGTGGATCCCATAGATCAACTACATTAAAGAATGATCCCGATGGAACCACTCATCGCTGTCACTGCATTCACTGTTCACTTTTACACTGTGATAGACTGTTATTAGCCTATAAATTATGAGTCGTCATGACTCAGACCACGGTATGAGATCCCTATGGCTAGACAACTATATCTTGAATTAGATTTCACTACCAAAAATTCATAAATATTACTTAGAGTCTATATATGCTTTTAAAATAATTTTTAGAGGTCATTTACTATATTTAAAAAAACATCGTTCAAAATTTGGTCAAACCCTGATTATTATTTAGCCGAACTAGAGGCTATCTTCTATTTGACTTTTAAGAACCTATTTGACCTCATTTTCACTCTAAATTACATCAATAGACTCCATTTAACAGGTACTTTCATATATCTGTTGGCTTCTCGGGAGGTTACCCATCAAGGGATTCCCATACCTGAGCACGTTTAACCTTTCTTCTTTACTATCTTTTAAGCCACAATTACTGATATTTTCACATGAAATTCACACTATAGACTCTATAGATTTCACTATTCGCTACTAACCCGGTATTTAGAGCAATACACAGAGTACTGGGCAAAAGTGGAGGAGTAGGTGTGGTGGCCTAAGGAGGAACGAGTGTGGAGGCTGAAGATGCTTTAGCAGCTATGGTTGATAAAGTTGCTAAAAAGGCTTACGCAGTTTGCAGGGTGAAACCGGGAAGGGTTAGAATAGTTTGAGAGCCTGATTGTGCCTGGGTTGGTGTTTAGGGAAAAAGTTGCTGCATTGGTAATGACATAATTTATTCAAGCTGATTTTCTAGTGGGACAGGCGTAATGTTTATGTTGGGAAAGAGATCCCTCATTGAAAGGGAAGAAAAACTCAGGTTGTCTATGCTCATCGCACCAAATGATGACTGTTGAAAATTTTTTGGCTGTCGATTGGAGCTGGTCACTAAAAAAGCACAAAACTCTAGTGGGTTTTCAATAAGAGAGACTCCGACGGTCAAGTCAGGAAGTGAAGAAAATATTTTTGGAGAATTTTAGGATAGAGTTCAATGAATTTCATACCTGGATTCGTGCCTATTTACAGAGTCAAGTAATAGAGTCTGAATGGGAATGTAAGTCCCAAATAGGTGGAATTAATAGGTAGAATTCTTATTGATTCCTTATTTATAGGATCAAATAAGATAAATCCCACATAATTTCCGTTATGGTAGAATTGGAATCTTTCGAGGACTCCGAAAGTGTCCTAAATAGCGAAAACTCTTTTAGTGGTATTCGAATACCGAACTGTACTGAGGAACTGAGCTACTTAGAGGATGAATATTTCAATGAGCTTGATTTTTCGAACTCAATAGCTGAGTGTCTGATTATCATATTGTAGACATCGAGTCCTGAGACAGTCCAGATCAGAGTTACCTGATGAAGATATCAATGTCTGTATTCAGGCAAATGGATGAAAGTTGTTAGTTTTCGTTCTCCGATTTTACAAGGATTGAGGATTCTTCTTAGTAATAGGGGATTTCTAGACGTCGGGAGGAGTTCCTATTTTAAAAATCTGGACTTTGCTCCATTGACGGGTATTCTGTCAGTCAAAGCGATGCTCGTTGCTTGTTTCTAAGGATGGTCTCCCTCTCGCATGAGCGATGCCTATCGTTCGCATGGCGTAGTCCGTCTCTCGCGGGAGCGACGCCCGTCGCTCTTTTGAGAGGCCCGTCCTTCACGACGAGAGACGATCGTCGCTCGCTTGCGAAGGCCGTCTCCCGCATTGAGCGATGGCTGTCGCTCGTGCGACAGACGCCTGCCTCTCGCGAGCGACGGCTGTCTCTCCGCCTCCATCTCTTGTGGGTGGTCCGTTGTATAAAAGACCAAGGATGCCCTCATCATCGACGTCCGTCGGTCGTCGATCTGCTATTGATTTGAGCGGGATTTCCTAGATTTTCCAAATCCTTTCAAATATATTCTCAAGATTTTCCAAATATTTCCTAAATCTTTTCAAATATATTTTCAGGATTTCCTATATTTCCTAAATATTTTCAAATATTTTCAAATTTTGGATTTGATTTTGAGAATATTCGGTAAATCATTCGGTTTTGACTTTGATTTCAGCATTCTTTTTCAAATTTAAATTCTAAATTTGAATTTATTTGAATTATTTTCCTAAACCTATAAATAGCGGGTTGAGGCTCATTATTCGGGGTTAGTGGTTTTTACAAGACAATTTTTACGAAACAAAGAATTTTCCTACAAAAAGTTCTTCGCTTTTATTTTCGTCGAATTTTCATCAAAATGTTCTTCAAATTAAGGCAAATTTGAAAGAACGAAATTAATTGGTTTCTATCCGATTTAGCCTTTTTAGCATTCATAATTGCTACCAAAACATCGAGAAAGAAAAACATAATTTTCTTTTCATGATTCATTTTCGAAAACACGATTTTTACAGCCAAAAATCTCCTAAAATTACGCATTACGAATCAATCCTTGTAGAACTCGAGGAACAAAAATCATGCGACATTCACCTTCAGAGGTAATATTCCGAGGGTAAACATTCTGGATCGATCTCCATTACATTTGATTATCTCATATTGATTTTACACATAAAATCTCATTTTATTTACAATAAAATGTTTTTTGCTTGATTTTTTTTTCTGGGTCTGGGATGACCGACGGGCAGAGGACCCACCGATGGTCGTCGCTTGTCCGAGCGACGGGCTGTCGAGGGCTTATATCTCCACTCGTCGGTCGGCCCAAGGATGCGGGCAGAGGACCCACCGACGGCCGTCGCTCACCCGAGCGACAGTCCTCGAGGGCTTATACCTCTACCTGTCGGTCGGCGCAGGGACGCCCGTCGCTCATGCGAAATGAGCCGTCCTTGGGCTTTTTCCCCTCTATTCCCTTCACTTTCTTTTCATTTATTCCTTTATTTTCTTTTCCTTATTTTCCTTATAAATTTTTATAGATTCTTTTCTTCCTTATTTATTTATTTTTTCATATTTATTTTAATTGTTGCACTAACATGATTTTTATTTTTATTAGTTTTATTGCTTCTTTATTGGATCTGGGTTATAAGAAATGGAAGACACCGCAATGATCAGAGAACCTCCATTCGGGTTTATTCTTTTACCCTTATTCCACTTTATTTCAGTTTTCATTTTTGTAAATATTATTTTATTCCGCTAACATGAAAATGGTTAAATATTTATATTAATTAAATTGGAATTTTCACTAATAAAATGAGGACCAATGTCCTATTTCTCTTATCAAATAAAATTGACACTTTAAAGTTATTTTTGTAAGTATACATGTGAGGACCAATGTCCTCACTTCTTAACGAACATCCCATTTTATGTATGATCCACATGCTATTTATAATGGGGGTTGTATTCTGCCCCTAATTTTATTATAATTTATTGGGTTTTCATTTATCTTGTTTTAATTTTTCTTCCATTTACCGCTTTCATTTATCGCTTTTATTATGTGAATGATCGGCACTTTAATTAATGCATTAAATTGTCTGAGAAAAGGAATGAAATATTAAATTCAAAACTCAATTATATTTAACCAAGGTATGAATAAATGGAAAGTCTCAAACCATCTCTGGTCTTAAGCTCAAAGAGGTTAGAGGACCATCTCAATGTTCTATTGGGGTGGGGACTCCAAAATATCTCTTGTTGCCCAAAATAGGCCCAATTTATATTATCTTAGGCTCCACGAGATTAGATGATCTTTCCAGTATTTTATTGGAAAGAGGTGTCCAAAATACCTCTGGCCTGCCCAAAATAGATGTATATGCATTGTCTTAGGCTTCACGAGATTAAACGATCCTCCCAATGTTCTATTGGAAGGAGGTGTCCAAAATATCTTTGATTGCCCAAAATAGACACACATGCGCTGTCTTAGGCTCAGTGAGGCTAGACGACCTTTCCCAATATTTTATTGGGTGGCGACTCCAAAACACCTCCTTGTTGCCCAAAATAGATGCCCTTGTAAATCTCTTATAAGTTTTTTTGAACCACTCCTAAAAGCCCTAAAAGCGAGTTTTCGGGACCACCCCGAGGTTCGGCGTGCGTCACAGTGGTGACTCCACCGGGGACTTAAATGAGATTTTGCTTCAAAAGTACCTTGATTAATACATATGATTGAGTTTTAATTTAAAAATTTCATCACATTTTTGAAATTTGCATTGCATCTCATTAGAGCCTTAGATCTATGCTAGTTTGGTCCCTCTTTTAACCCCGGTGCATTCTCGAAGCATGACCCTACGTTCACTCAATGTAGGAAAGTGTTAAGGATAATCACCAGCCCAAGGCTCGTACCATCATGGTATATTAAATGGAGACCCGACCGGTCGTTACACTCGTGATGAGCTAGACCCCTTGGCAGGGACCATGCTTGGGTAGCCCTAAAGTAACAACACCCTGGCCAAAGCTCATGTAATGAAAGTAGATACTTCCCCTAAGTGGTATGAACCGTAATACTATGCTTGCTGTATGGATCATCTTGTATTTGACAAACCCAGATAATTTAATTGCTCACCTAATCAAAGGCTTTCATGCCCGGATAGGCCCATGTCAATTTATTAGGACTGCCTAAATACACAACGATCATAACCCATGCGTCTGTGCACTAGTTAGGAGAGGTTATGCTGTCGGTTTTCCACTGTGCACTATGCATCTTCATCGGGTTCCCTGTTAACCAATGGACCAAGCCCACCTAGGAAAGAGACTATGACCTCATGTGCGGGAGTGATAAGGTTGGAAGAACCTATGTGCTTGCGTGTGATTTGTGGGTGCTGCATAGCACGATTATGCATCTTATGACATTCATACATCATCCTGACCTGATATGTCTTGCAGCCATCATAGATCTACCCAGGTGGTCAAGAGGTCCTTAGGGGCGGTTATGCAGAAACCCATTTTTTGAACTATCGGAAAGGGTAGAGTACTCAGACATAATTTTTGAAACCAATAATGCTATATCATCCCAGTTCTCCTTGCACAGTGAGATGGCTAATTCACCAAGAGGGGCAGACGCTACTAGGGCCATGATAACTGAGGAAGTGGGTAGATGGTTTGAGGAGTTCAAAAATCGAATGATGGCCATGATGGCAAATATGGCCCAGCCTGCCGCACCACAGAACCCAGCTCCTCCTCCTATAAGATAAAATGATCAGGAGGAGGTAAGAGAAGACCCAATTGAAGAGAATCATCCACCGTCAGTGGACTTAAGGGCCAATATGTTGGCAAGACAGAGAAGGGGGCCTGCCCGTAGGGTAGATGAGGATTGGGAAGAAGACGAGTATGAGGAATTAGTGTCAGTGAAAGGAAAGGTACCTCAGACTGAAGAGGCCATTTGGAAGAAGATGGAGGAGAAGTTCGAGGTGATGTCGAGAATGTTAACTTGAGGATGAGCCATGAATCCTGAGGACAAAGAATTGTGGGAGAGGATGTGATCCCTATGAACTTTCAAATGCTGGATGTCCCAAAATTTGATGGTACTTCTGATCCTACCGCCCACATAAAGCAGCACTCACTGGTAATGAAAGGTACTATTTTAATGAAGAGATAAAAAATACAATACTTCTATTTGAGCTTAACCGGCCCGGCGGTGGATTGGTACCATGGTCTAGACCAGAGGACTAAATAGGATTGGGACTTATTGACGGAAGAATTCCTCAGGTAATATGACTGCAGCACGAGGATGGAGGTGACCCTGAAAGACTTGGAGTTGCTACAACAAAAGTCTGGTGAGACCTTCCACGAGTATTTAACCCGATGGAGGATCCGGATGATGGAAATGAAGAGAAAGCCAGATATTTAAGATCAGATTCGACTTTTTGTCAAGAATGCTAGCTGTGACGTGCGCCGAACCTATCAAAGGCCCTCTTTGAATCCGCTTTTAGGAATTGAGGGATTGGTTTGCGTCTTTTATGATCTTGGGCATCATGAGTCATCTTGGATGCCTCCTTTCTAATAGAACATTGGAAAGGATCATCTAGACTAACAATGCCTTTAGGCACCTTTGAGGTATTTTGGAGTTGCCACCAAATTTACAAGAAATTGGATAAGGTCTCTAACCTCTTTTGGTCTAAACCAGAGATGGTGTTCGGAACTTCACTCTTATTAATGACTTAAGTTTATAAGTGAGTTTTTAAGAAATCAAAATTCCATCTCTCATCTCACGCGATAGTGCATTAAATTTAAAGCGCATTTGCAATCATATTAGAAAGTGATTAAATAAAGCGGTAAAGAAATAAATAAATTACGAAATAAAAATAAAAAAATGGGATAGAACAATCCTCCAATAAATAAAATAAAAGAATACAAATAAATAAAACTTGCTCAAAATAAACGAGTAAATACAAAACAATCAAAATGCAACATACATAAATCGCGTCATTTATTGAATTTTAGGAACATTGGTTCCTTTTTATTCATTGGAAAATTAGAGAACTATTTTTAGGGTATTGATTGAGAAAACCGGGATGAGTGATCCCATTTTATGAAAAGTAGTTCTCTATTTGAAAGTGAGATTTTATTGGTTAAAATAGGACATTGTTCCAATTTATTAAGAAAAGTCTCAAGTTATTAGTTATTATAAAAACATGATTTTCTATAATACGGATAATAAAAAATATATTTTACATACAAAACATAAAAAATAATACAATAGAAGAAAATGCGGAATTTAAGAATGCAAACCCTAAATCAAAGGTCCTTCATTTCCGATCCTCCGACCCGAGTATGAATATAACTCGCGAAAATAAATAATTATTTAGACAAATAAACAAAATGAATAAAACATTAGTGAATTAAATAATTAACGAACAAATAAATTAATTGAATAAAATAATTGATTAAAATAATTAATAGATCAATCAAATAAATAATCAATTAAACTAATCAAATATAAGCATTTAATTAAATAGAAATAATTAAAGATAAAACAACTACATACAAGAAAAAGAAGAAAATCAAGAGAATGGAACAGTGTAGAAAACACAGCTGCGTTTTCTTACGAAACACAGCTGTGTTTCTCCAACAAGCGCCGGGCAGTGCAGAAACACAGCTATGTTTTTGCTCTGTCAAGCAAAAACACAGCATTATAAAAGAAAGAAAAAAACCAATTTTAATTTTAAAAAGCTAAAAACCACAAACCCAAATCAAATGGCATGCATTACCAATGATAATATTAATCAATTAATAATAAAGTAAAAATGGGAACATAATAGAGTCAAATAAGACAGAAATACACAAGACAAAATGGGGAGGAAGGATGACTGAGCGAAACAGGGGAGACGGAGAGGGATCGGCATGCACGAGTCGTGAATTCCATTCACGACTCATGAATGGATCGCACGAGTCGTGCAATCCGAACCGGGAAAACGGGGGATAAAAAATAATATACTGTCCGATCGGGGAAACAAGCAATACAGATTGGTTGGGGGATTAAGATCCGATTGAAAAATGAAGAAAGAGAACATAAAACAACTCGATCGGAAAGGAAAAGGGAGAGAAAGCAAGAACACGACTCAAACAGCATGTTACGACTTGAACAACAAAAATACGATTAGATGAATAATAAAACAAAGACGAATAGAGGATTAACAACAGACGAACAAAAACAACATCATGCAATAAAAACATGTATAATGACATAACTAGCATGCTTATATATTCATAACAGCAACAAACATACGATCAACAAGTTAATAAGATCAAACAAGAAATATATATACAATATATACAATATATATACAGAGAACAGAACTTACTGGTTCAACAAAACAAAGAAAAGAAGTAAAGAGAAAGAAGGAAAGAAGAAGAAGAGAGAAAGAAAATAAAGGAAAAGAGGTGGCTAGTAAGTATTTACCCTCAGATATTGATCGTTGATATTCAAATGAAAGGTTCTGGTTTCCTCTTTGCTCTTCTTGAAAATGTAGTTAAAACAGAGACTCCCAAGCTCTTGATGAAAGTTTACCTTAAAAAGAAAACAAAAAGTGATTAAATCTCCAACTCAAGAATTGATTTCCTGGGCTTAAGAGACAATCTCAGAATGTCTTTTGAGAAACGAGAATTATTTTCTTGCTCTCAAAGTTTTTTTTCATTCTGTGTTTTTCTTCTTCGTTTCTTCTCTCTAATTCCTCTCTCTAATAATTCCTCTCTCTAATAATTCCTCTCCCCTTTTTCTTCAGCTTTCACTTCTCTTTAAATGTCTCAGACAGGATTAGTTGTTTTTCCTACCAAATCCCATGTAAAATCATACTTTCAAACCAAATCTCCATGAAAAATGGAAAAGGAGAGTAAGAGCGCGTGAGGAAGGTGAGAGTCCCCTCTCTCGTAAGCTGGGCCTCACATGGTGAGGCAGCATCTCACCAACGTGAGATGCGCCTCACAAACGTGAGGCTCCATCTCACATGGGTGAGATAGGCCTCACCCCACAGGCCCCCAAAACTTTTTTTTTTTTTAAAAGCAAAATGAAAAATATTTTTTTCGAGGAATCCATCACTTCCATTTGTCCATTCGCCCGTGAACGGGCAACATTTTCATCATCGGGTAACTTTGATCTGAGCTGCCTCAAGACCTGGTGTCTACAGTTGCCCTCAGTTTTGGGGAACGTAGTGCCTGGGTGAGCCAAAACTCAAACAAAAAAGAGAAGAGATGCGTACTTGAGGAAATCGTCTTCTTGAACTGGGTGATGCGCCGAGTTTTCTCTAGGCTTACAAAATGCGGGATTGCTCTTCTGAGCGGGATGTTCTTCTGAATTGCACCAAGCTGAGGCTTACAAAGTGCGGGGTTGGTCTTTTGAGCTGCTCTTCTGACCGGAGTTGTTCTTCTGAACTGCACCGAGCCGAAGCTTACAAAGTGCGGGCTTGCTCTTCTGAGCAGAGTTGTTCTTCTTAACTGCACCGAGTCGAGGCTTACAAAGTGCGGGGTTGCTCTTCTAAGCGGAGTTGTTCTTCTAAACTGCACCGAGTAGAGGCTTACAAAGTGTGGGGTTGCTCTTCTGAGCGGAGTTTTTCTTCTAAATTGCACCGAGCCGAGGCTTACAAAGTGCAGGGTTGCTCTTCTAAGCGGAGTTATTCTTCTGAACTGCATCGAGCCGAGGCTTACAAAATGCGGGCTTGCTCTTCCGAGCAGAGTTGTTCTTCTAAACTGCACCGAGCCGAGGCTTACAAAGTGCGGGGTTGCTCTTCTGAGCGGAGTTTTTCTTTTGAACTGCACCGAGCCGAGGCTTATAAAGTGCGGGGTTGCTCTTCTGAGCGGAGTTATTCTTCTGAACTGGATTAAGCCGAGGCTTACAAAATACGGGGTTGCTCTTCTGAGCGGATGGTTCTCATTTAGATATTTCCTGCAAAATTACACACATAGGAGTATATACAAGAAATCATGTGTATGACATGGTATGAGGATGCTTGTAAAAATGAATGGACTATGTCCTAGATGGTCTAGGGTCCATTAGGGATACAGCTTAGCTGCTCCATCATGCCCCTAAGGAACCACAAGAGTGTCATCTTGGCTTCAGGGACTCTGACCCAAAACCTCTTTTGAAAGATTCGTTATGCGTGCATCTTCCCTCCGGTCAATGAGCATTCTGCCCCCAAAACTTTAACTCGTGTCCTGCACCATACGCCTAAAGGGAAATTATTCAAAGTAATACGGCCTTATCGCTTCAGGCTTCAAAAGTCATTGTTTTAAAGGTAGTGCGTCCCTTGTGGATTTTCACACTAGCTTTTCTTAGCGGGAAATGCGTCCCCTTAGGGATTTTCACATGACCCTCTGCCTAACTTTTGCCTGGAATGGACCTAACCCAATCCAGCGCCTTTTTATTTTACATATTTTTTATAGGACAGACTGTCTATTTCCAGGTTTTCACCCTGCCCCTTGGCCTAACTTTTTTTTAGAGCACCAATTACGGTTTTCATCTCTAACGGCCTTTTTTTTAAAAAAAAAAGAGGATTCTCAAACAATAGTCATTAGATAGATCAATGATATATTGCTTTGAAGATAGAATTACAAATGAAAATGCAAACAGAACTCTTTTATTCATTGCAAAATTATGTACAATTCTATGTGATTTCATCATACATGATCTTCTTTTGACAAGAATTCAAAAGCACAAGACTATACCTAATCTCGGAATAGATCTTGTAAGCATCAAACTCCTATTATCAATCGGCCCTCTTGGGTTTTCTTGATTGAACATTTTCTATCGGCCCTTAATTTTTGTCTAGGATGCCTTTTTTCGGTTTTCACCCTGATGGGGCGCCCAATTTTAGCAAGGCCGCCTTTTTTCGATTTTCGACCTGCGGGGCATTTATTCTCTTCTTTTTATTTTAGCCTTTAGCCATGGAATCTTTTTAATCTGTCGATATTGACCGATTATTTGAACTCATTCCTGTCACTATCTGCTAAAATTGCTGCTCCATTAGTCAGTAACTTCTTCAGCACAAATGGACCTTCCTAGGTTGGCCTGAATTTTCCACGTATGTCTGGCACTCCTGGCCTCATCATCTTAAAGATCAAATCCCCTTCCTTCAATGGGTGCCTTCGTACCTTCTTGCCAAAGGACCGAGCTAGCATATTTTGAAAATCTGATTGTGATAATATGCCCGTAACCTGTCTTCATCCAACAGATTTAACTGCAACAGTCGCTGTTATGCCCATTCTGTCTCTGGAATCTCAGCTTCCATGACTACCCTCAAAGATCTTAGTTCAATTTCGACTAGCAAAATTGCTTTAGTTCCATATGCCAGAGAGAAAGGTGTCGCTCCTATAGAAGTTTTGACTGTGGTTCTGTAACCCCAAAGTGCAAACGGTAGCTTTTCTGCCCAGTCTTTATAGCTCTGAACCATCTTGGCTAATATTCTTTTAACATTCTTATTCGTCGCTTCAACCGCGCCATTAGCCTGAGGTCGGTAAGGAGAAGACTTGTGATGCCGAATTCCATATTTCTGGAGCATTTGTTTAGTTTCTGCTAAGAATTGTACCCCATTATCAGACACAACGTGGTGCGGGAGGCCATATATGCATATCAAATTTCGCTCGATGAACTTAGCCATGTCCCTAGCATCAACCGTTTTAAAAGACTCAGCTTCAACCCATTTAGTTAAGTAATCGATGGCGACTACAGTAAATCTGTGCCCATTGGAAGCTGTAGGGCGCATCTTGCCTATGATATCTATCCCCCAAGCTGCAAATGGCCATGGAGATATCAGATTATGTAGCTCTGAAACTGGTACATGCCTCAAATTTGCGTACTGTTGGCATAACTGGCATTGCTTCACATACCTTGAACAATCTGTGTCCATTGTGAGCCAATAAAATCCTTGGTGCATGATCTTCTTTGCTAAGGCTAGACCATTCATGTGAGTTCCACAAACACCGGCATGAATCTCTTCTATAATCCTTTCGGCTTCTTTCTCCGCCAAACATCTTAATTGGATACCATCCACTTGCCTCTTATACAAAGTTCCGTCCACACCGATGAACTGAGAGGATAACTTTCTAATCATTCTTTGGTCTTTCTTAGTGGCTTCTTCTAAAAAAATTGACCGTTTTAAGTAGTTCTGAATATCATAATACCAAGGTTTTCCATCAGCGACCTCAACATCCATTATCTGCTTAGTTTCGAAACAAGGCTTCTTCGCACTAAAGATCAGCACAGGTCTCATAGCAACCCCTGTTGGATTATCCCACATGGACACTAATGTCACAAGAGTATCAGCCAACTGATTTTCATCCCTGGGGACGAAGTGAAAAGTGCAGGTCTCAAACTGGCTACTCAACATTTTCAAGTGCTTCACATAAGGTGACAGCCTCTCTTCCTTGTCTAACCATTCCCCTCTGATCTGATGAATTACTAAGGATGAATCTCCGAAGACTTCTGCGGTCTTTTCCCCCAGAGCAAGCAATGCTTCCAATCCAAAGATGCAATCTTCATATTTCGCTTCATTATTGGTCGCCTTGTATCTCAACTTCTTGGCTAATGGTAGCTTTTCACCATCCAGGGTTATAAGAATAATCCCTGCTCCTGCCCCCTTTCTGTTAACTGCCCCATCAAAGAACATCTGCCACCCTTGCACTGTTATGGCCACGACATCTTCATCTGGGAAATTGTATTTGAACTGGTCTCCCTCAATGGAGTGTTCAGCCAAGAATTCAGCTACAGCTCTTCCTTTAATGGTTTTCCTGGTAATGTATTCAATATCAAACTCCTGCAACAGTAATAACCATCTTCCATCTTTCCTAGTAGAGAGGGTACCTATAGAAGGTACCTAAGTGGGTTATGCTTTGCAACCGCTTGCACGCTGAAACAGTGAAAATAGTGTCGCAACTTCTAAGAAGCCCATATTACGGCTAAGCAAATTTTTTCTACTTCGACATATTTTGCTTCATATGGTAGGAATTTCTTGCTAAGGTAATAAACAACAAACTCCACTCTAAATTCATCATCCTGGGCCATCATGGCACCCACTGAGTTGTCTTCTATTGCTAAATACAGGATTAGTGGCTTGGCACAACATAGTGGTCTTAAGACAGGTGGATTTAAAAGATAGTTCTTTATAGTATCAAAGGCCAGTTGGCAATCATCATTCCACACCACCGATTGGTTCTTCTTGAGAAGCTTAAAGATGGGCTCACATACTGAGGCTAGCTTGGCGATAAACCGACTGATGTACTGAAGTTTTCCTAGGAAACTCCTAACCTCTTTCTCTTTCTAGGGCGTTGGCATCTCTCTAATAGCCTTGAACTTATTAGGATCTACTTCTATTCCTCTTTGACTTACCACATGGCCCAATAGTTTACCTGAGGTAACTCCAAAAATGCACTTCTTGGGGTTAAAGCGCAGGTTGTACTTACTGATCCTTTGAAAGAACTTTTCCAGAGCTTCAAAGTGGCCTTTTTTAGTTGCTGACTTAATCACCATGTCATCTACATATACCTCTACCTCCTTGTGAATCAAGGCATCTAGGATTCTTGTTGCCATTCTCTGATAAGTTGCACCTGCATTCTTTAATCCAAAAGGCATAACCCGGCAGGCAAATGTTCCCCATTCTGTGATGAAGGCTGTCTTAATTCGATCGATTATCTTATTGAGGATCTGATTATAACCTACATAACCATCCACGAAGCTATACATCATGCAAGCAGTTGCACTATCTACCAGTACATCTATGTGAGGCAGTTGAAAGTCATCCTTCAGACAGGCTTTATTCAAGTCCCGATAATCCACACATACGCGGACCTTTCCATCCTTCTTAGCCATAGGACCTACATTAGCTAACCAAGTCGGGTACTGAACTTCCACTAGAAACTTACCCTCAATCTGCCTATGGATCTCTTCTTTCACCTTTTGTGCCCATTCTAGCCTAAATCTTCTGAGTTTCTGCTTGACAGGTTTAGACTCTGGGTAAGTTAGAATAGCATGTTCGGCGACCTCTCGATCGATTCCCAGCATGTCCTCATAAGTCCAGGCAAAGACCTTTTCATATTTTCTTAAAATTCTCTCAAATTTTATTCTCTCTTCAGGAGTTATATATGATGCTATCAAAATTTCCTTTGGGTTTTTCAAAGTTTCAAGATTAAATGTAGTTATGCTAATTGAATTAACATAAAAAATAAATGCATCATGTTTATGATCATGAGAAATGAAATCGTCAGAAACATCACACAAATAAGCAAAGTTGTTCATTTCATTAATATAATAAGAAATATTAACATTGTCATCATCAAATAGTTCTAGCATAAAAAGACTATCTATATGACTATTGTCTTCATCTTCTGTTGGTGCTGATGTTGCAGTAGACTGTGCTTTGGCCTCTTGGCTTGATGAAGGCTTTTCAGCTATCTCTGGTGAAATCCTCAGATCTTCAATCTTTAAATCTGGCTCTACCATATTCTTTTTCCCTTTCAATCGGGTGGCTAACAACTTCTCAGTTACAATCTCCTCGAGCTCACCTCTATCCCAAATGCTACACTATGTCATAATCTCCTCATCCCATAAATCCTCTGCAGATTTGATTACCCAAACATCCCAGTCAAAGACATCATTAAAAATTTTGAACCCTGGAACCATCTTTCCATTCACCCACTGAAGCTCTTCTTCTCCGGTATAAGCACATACTGAGGATGCAGGGACAAAAGTTTCTGAAATATGGGGGATCTTTTCTGACTTCTTCTTCTTGTCGCGTTCACCTTTATACCCCAAACCCTTTCGATCTTTCTGGCCTCTAGTAGTGATAGCAGACTGCAGCCCTTGCAAATTTTTACCCAGACCAGCTCCTGGAAGAAAGTGCATTTTTTCATCATATTTACCACCTGAGGGGTACCTGCTGAACCTTGCTCTTCTCCTATCATAGACATATGAAAGCCACTAAATGGTTGGTTAGAAATCCCCAAAGCAGACACTTGGTTTTCTCTCACCGCCTTAATAGTCACCACCTCCCCTTCATGTGGTATCTTGATCATTTGGTGTAGGGTAGACGACACTCCTCCTAACTTATGGAACCACGGCCTTCCAAGTAGAGCTGAGAAATTGGCTGGAATAGGCAAAACCACAAATTCTGCTTCCGTCTCAATAGGTCCAGTCTTGACCAGAGCTTTAAATGTTCCTGAGGCTTGTCTTCTAGAATTATCATAGGCTGTGATGGTCAAATCAGACTTGCTAAGCTTGCTTTCTTCTAACCCAAAAGCCTGAAGTGCCACCGAAGGGCGGACATTTATAGATGATCCGTCATCCACCATGACACAAGCGGTGTGCTTACCATTAATTTGTACCTTGATGTACAGTGGCCAGTTGTGATTGTGGCCCTCAGTTGGTAGGTCAACATTTGAATAAACCAATCTCTCTCCTGATCCCCCTATGATAAGATCTAGAAATTCGGATGGAGAAATTGTGATGGCCACGGTAGACTCACTCAAAGCCTCAACCAATCTTTGTCTGTGTGAAGGAGACTATCTCAAAAGGTCCTATATAGATATCTGAGCCGTTGTCTTCTTCAACTGCTTTACTATTTGATTCTCTTCTAGCTCTCTTTCTGCTGGTGCTTGCACTGGTTCCTGCGACTTCTCCACCTTCGGGACAACTCTACCACTCCTTGTTACAGCCCCTACTTCTTTCCCTTCTCCATCTGATTCCCATAAGTCAACAGATTTTTCTTCTTTCTCCTCATCTTCATCTTCTTTGCCACTCTCACTGGTGGACCAATAATCTATTGCCCCCACAGACATCCTTTCTTCATCAACCCCATGGCGAGTAACAACAACATATTCATTCCCATACAAATCCTACACGACATACCATTCGGGTAGACTTGACCCAATCATGAAAAGGGGTGGTGGCACAGCATTATAGTTGGACTTCTTCTTACTCTCTCTCCGTTATGGGTCAGTGATCTGTTTGCCGTCGATCAGATGTTGAATCTGGTGCCTCAGCGTCACACAATTATCTGTTAAATGTCCGGTATGCTGGTGATAAGCGCAGTATTCATTCTCTTTATGCCCCAGCTATCTTTGGTTTCTAGCTAGCCTGGGTGCTAGGGGCTACAGCTTCCCCTCTTTCATCAATCTTTTTAACACCCACGATAAAGGCCTACCCAAATTCAAGAAGTACCTCTGACTAATGCCCGTTGCCGATACCTCAACTATCTTTCCACTTCGATTTCCACTACTGGAGCTCACTGGCTTGGTTGCCCCCTGATTAGCATAACCCCTCTTGGCATAAGCTTCACTATTGGCCTTTCTCAAAAGGTACTCTGCCTCACCCTCAATAGCGATGTCTTTCAAGGACTCCCAGTCTCTTAATCCCTTCATCTTCAATCCATCCCTCAGATAGCCGTACTTGATCTTGAGTATCTGGTTTGCGCTTTATCTCCATAACTCAGTTTCTCCAACGAGTGAGGTACTCACGAAAAGACTCCCCTGCCTTTTGCTGCAACAATTCTAGGTCCTTTAGGGTTACTTTCATTCTCGTATGGCAATCATATTGTCTGAGAAACTCCTCTGTCAACAGATCCCAATCCTCCTTCATCCTTCGATCTAGCCCATGGTACCAATCCATCGCCGGGCCAGTTAAGCTCAGACAAAAATACTCAATCTTCTGTCTCTTTGTTAAAGTAGTACCCTTCATTACCAATAAGTACTGTTTTATGTGTGCGGTGGGATCATAAGTGCCATCGAATTTAGAAATGTCAGGCATCTTGAAGTTTTGAGGTATTAGATCATCACTATCCAGTTCTCGATCCTCGGGATTCATCCCTCTTCCTACCTTCAACATCCTCGTCATAGCTTCAAATTTTTACTCCATTTTCCTCCACATTGTATCTTCCAGCTTGGGCGATTTTCCCTTCACTGCCGTCCGTTCCTCTTGCTCCTCCTATAAGTCAATCATAGATTTAGGGCCTTCCCTCTACTCGATAGGCGCTGGTGCCCTTGGCTCGACCACAGGTGGATCAACTGCAGCTGGGGGATCCTCTATAGCAACCCCTTGCTCATCTTGCTCTTTAGCTAGAGCAGCAGCCTGTCGCCCGGCAAGTGGGGCTAAGGTAGTGGCAAGGTTGCCCATTATCGTCATCATCCTGGCCTCAAACTCTTCCATTCGCTTGCCCACTTCTTCGGCAACCATTGCCCTAGTTGCATCAGAACCACTTGCTGGATTAGACATATTTGTTTCAACTGATGATTTTGAAGACAATATCTCACTACCCTCTGAAAAGGAATTGGACCCCTGATCTGAAACCAGCTCTGATAATCACAAAAGCGAAATCTTTCTTAACCGACCGTCGAGACCTCTAAACCACCGATGAATCTATGATGGCTGCAAAACATACCTTTGTTAGGATGATGCATGACTTGAAGTGCAATGCATGGTCGTGCTGGTGCAGTATAGACAAACACATGCAAGCAGATAGATCCTTCCAACCTTATTTCTCCCACACACGGGGCCGTACGATCTCTCTCTTAGGTGGGCTTTATCCAAGGGTTAACAGGGAACCCATTGGACACGTATAGTGTACGGTGAAAAATCGGCAGCATAATAACTCTTAACTAATGTACATTCGTATGGGTGTTTGGCCCTTATGTATTTAAACAATTCAACTAAATTAAGATGGGCCCACTGGGGCATGAAAGTCTTTGATGAAAGTTCATTTAATTTAATTGACTTTATTTAATATATGATGGCCCAAATAGCAAGCACGATATTATGGTACATTTTACCTAGGGAGAGTATCTATTGCTGTTACATGTGCTTTGGTCAAAAGGTGGTGTTACTTTAGGTCTACCAAAGCATGGTCCCTGCCAACGGGTCTAACTCATCACGAGCATAGCGACCAATCGGGTCTCCGTTTGATATACCGTTTGATGGTACGAGACTTGGGCTGGTGATTATCCCGAATACTTCCCTACAATGAGTGAAAGTAGGGTCGTGTTTTAGAAATGCACCGGGCTAGATAGGAGACCAACTAACATATTTTAAGGCTCTAATGTATATAATGCAATTTCGATTAGAAATGGAATTTTTGATTCTTAATAACTCAATTATAATTTTAACTTAAGTCACTTTCAAAGCAAAGTTTCGATCAAATTCCCCAGTGGAGTCGCCACTGTGACGCGCGCCGAACCTAGCAAAGGCCCTCTTTGAATCCGTTTTTAGGACTCGAGGGATTGGTTCGCGTCTTTTATGATCTTGGGCATCATAAGTCATCTTGGATGCCTCCTTTCTAATAGAACATTGGAAAGGATCATCTAGACTCACAATACCTTTAGGCACCTTTGAGATATTTTGGAGTCGCCACCCAATTTACAAGAAATTGGAAAAGGTTTCTAACCTCTTTTGGTCTAAACCAGAGATGGTGCTCGGAACTTCACTCTTATTAATGGCTTAAGTTTAAAAGTGAGTTTTTAAGAAATCAAAATTCCATCTCTCATCTCACGCGATAGTGCATTAAATTTAAAGCGCATTTGCAATCATATTAGAAAGCGATTAAATAAAGCGGTAAAGAAATAAATAAATTATGAAATAAAATTAAAAAAATGGGATATAACAATCCCCCAATAAATAAAATAAAAGAATACAAATAAATAAAACTTGCTCACAATAAACGAGTAAATACAAAACAATCAAAATGCAACATACATAAATCGGGTCATTTATTGAATTTTAGGAACATTGGTTCCTTTTTATTCATTAGAAAATTAGAGAACTATTTTTAGGGTATTGATTGAGAAAACCGGGATGAGTGATCCCATTTTATGAAAAGTAGTTCTCTATTTGAAAGTGAGATTTTATTGGTTAAAATAGGATATTGGTCCAATTTATTAAGAAAAGTCTCAAGTTATTAGTTATTATAAAAACATGATTTTCTATAATACGGATAATAAAAAATATATTTTACATACAACACATAAAAAATAATACAATAGAAGAAAATGCGGAATTTAAAAATGCAAACCCCAAATCAAAGGTCCTTCATCTCCGATCCTCCGACTTGAGTACGAATATAACTCGCGAAGATAAATAATTATTTAGACAAATAAACAAAATGAATAAAATATTAGTGAATTAAATAATTAATGAACAAATAAATTAATTGAATAAAATAATTGATTAAAATAATTAATAGATCAATCAAATAAATAATCAATTAAACTAATCAAATATAAGCATTTAATTAAATAGAAATAATTAAAGATAAAACAATTGCATACAAGAAAAAGAAGAAAATCAAGAGAATGGAACAGTGTAGAAAACACAGCTGTGTTTTCTTACGAAACATAGCTGTGTTTCTCCAACAAGCTTCGGGCAGTGCAAAAATGCAGCTGTGTTTCTGCTCTGTCAAGCAAAAACACAGCATTCCAAAAGAAAGAAGAGGAAAAAACCGATTTTAATTTTAAAAAGCTAAAAACCACAAACCCAAATCAAATGGCATGCATTACCAATGATAATATTAATCTATTAATAATAAAGTATAAATGGGAACATAACAGAGTCAAATAAGACAGAAATACACAAGACAGAACGGGGAGGAAGGATGACTGGGCAAAACAGCATGCACGAGTCGTGAATTCCATTCACGACTCATGAATGGATTGCACAAGACGTGCTAACGAGTCATGAATGGATTGCAATCCATTCACGACTCGTTAATGGATTTCATGAGTCGTGCAATCCGAATCGGGAAAACGGGGGATAAAAAATAATATACTGTCCGATCATGGAAACAAGCAATACATACTAGTCGGGGGATTAAGATCCGATCGAAAAATGAAGAAAGAGAACAGAAAACAGCTCGATCGGAAAGGAAAAGGGAGAGAAAGCAAGAACACGACTCAAACAGCAAGTCACGACTCGAACAACAAAAATACGATCAGATGAATAGCAAAACAGAGACGAATAGAGGATTAACAACAGACGAGCAAAAATAACATCATGCAATCAAAACATGTATAATGACCCAACTAGCATGCTTATATATTCATAATAGCAACAAACATACGATCAACAAGTTAATAAGATCAAACAAGAAATATATATACAATATATGCAATATATATACAGAGAACAGAACTTACTGGTTCAACAAAACAAAGAAAAGAAGTAAAGAGAAAGAAGGAAAGAAGAAGAAGAGAGAAATAAAATAAAGGAAAAGAGGTGGCTAGTAAGTATTTACCCTCAGATATTGATCGTTGATATTCAAATGAAAGGTTCTGGTTTCCTCTTTGCTCTTCTTAAAAATGAAGTTAAAACAGAGACTTCCAAGCTCTTGACAAAAGTTTACGTTAAAAAGAAAATAAAAGGTGATTGAATCTCCAACTCAAGAATTGATTTCCTGGGCTTAAGAGACAAAAGAAGAAGATGAATAAGAGAGAAAGAGAGAGAGTGGACAAATATCACATGCAAAAAAATGGGTTTCTCTCTCCTCTAAATGCCTTATATTGCATGTCTAAGGGTGATGTGGCAAGACCATATAGTGACACCCGGATTCCACTTCATCAACTCCCTTAATCATGATTAGTTTAATTGAACTCCACTTTCCTTTAATTAAACCTTCTTAAACTTAATCATTCACATCTGTATAATGGCCACTTAAACTTATTTTTTTTATGCAATCAAGTCCACATTTCCAATTTCACTTAATCCTAAATTAGCAAACTCAAAATTAAATCTCAAAGTTTTTTTTCTTTCTGTGTTTTTCTTCTTCGTTTCTTCTCTCTAATAATTCCTCTCCCCTTTTTCTTCAGCTTTCACTTCTCTTTAAATGTCTTAGACAGGATTAGTTGTTTTTCCTACTAAATCCCATGTAAAACCATACTTTCAAACTAAATCTCCATGAAAAATGGACAAGGAGAGTAGGAGCGCATGAGGAAGGTGAGAGTCCCCTCTCCCGTAAGCTGGGCCTCACGTGGTGAGGCAGCATCTCACCAACCTGAGATGGGCCTCACCCCATAGGCCCCCAAAACTTTTTTTTTTTAAATAACGAAAAATAAAAAATATTTTTTTCGAGGAATCCATCACTTCCATTTGTCCATTCGCCCGTGAATGGGCATTATTTTCATCATCGGGTAACTTTGGTCTGAGCTGCCTCAAGACCCGGTTTTTACACTAGCCCGTATATGAGGGATGGGCTAAAGATGAAGGGTCTGAGAGATTGGGAATCATTGAAGGATATTACCATCAAAGCTGAGGGAGAGTACCTCACAAGAAGAGCGACCAATGAAGGTTATGCAAAGAAGGGTAGTAGCAGCCAGGGGGCAAGTAGGCCAATAGGCTCCACCAGTGGCATCAGGAAGACGGTTGAGGTTTCAGCTACAAACACTGCTCTGAGTCATTTATCTAATTTTAGGAGGTCCCTCTCATGGGTGCTCAGGAGGCTGATGAAGGATGGGAAATTATAGCCTTTACCACCACGACCGGCCAGGACCCAGGGACTTCCGGGACACAAGGAAAATGAGTACTGCGAGTACCATAAACATATCGGGCATTTCCGGTTCTATTAATAATATGAATAATTTTGCTTACTTGTGCGATGTTTCGGATGATTTCATCATGCATAATCATGATCATGATTCATTTATATTTGACATTGATTCAATCGATGCTACTACATTTAATCTTGGAACTTCGAAAAACCTAAAAGAGATCTTGATAGCATCTGACATAATTCCTGAAGAGAGAGAAAAATTTGAGAGAATTTTAAGAAAACACAAAAAAGTTTTTGCCTGGACCTATGAAGATATGCCAGGAGTAGACCGTGAAATTGTAGAGCACACCATACCGACATACCCAGACCATAAACCAGTCAAGCAGAAACTTAGGAGGCTCAGGCCAGAATTGGCAAATAAGGTGAAGGAGGAAATTCATAAACAGATTGAGGCCAAGTTCTTGATTGAAATACAATATCCAACCTGGTTGGCCAATGTCGTCCCAATAGCCATGAAGAACGGCAAGGTACGTGTGTGTGTGGACTATCGAGATCTGAACAAGGCTTATCCAAAAGATGACTTTCCATTGCCTCACATGGACATATTAGTAGACAGTGCAGCTGCTTGCATGATGTATAGCTTCAAGGATGGTTATGCAGGCTACAATCAGATCCTTAACAAAATAGCTGATCGGATCAAAGCAGCCTTTATCACTGAATGGGGGATGTTTTCTTATAGAGTGATGCCATTCGGTTTGAAGAACGCAAGCACAACTTATCAAAGAATGGCAACAAGGATTCTTGATGATTTGATCCACAATGAGGTAGAGGTGTACGTGGATGACATGATGATCAAATAGCCACTAGAGAAGGTCATTTTGAGGCTCTGGAAAAGTTCTTCCAGAGGATCGGTAAGTATAATCTGCGATTGAACCCCAAGAAATGCATATTTGGAATCACTTTAGGGAAACTGTTACGACATATAGTTAGCCAGAGGGGGATTGAGATAGACCCGGACAAGGTTAAGGCCATCCGAGAAATGCCGGTGCCTTAGAAGGAAAAGGACATTCGAAGTTTTTTAGGTAAGTTGCAGTATGTCAGCAGGTTTATCGCCAAACTTACTTCAATTTGCGAGCCAATCTTTAAGTTGCTCAGAAAAAATCAGCCTGTAGTATGGAATGAAGACTGTCAGAAAGCCTTTGATACTATCAGAGAATACTTGCTGAATCCACCAGTTTTGAGACCGCCACAATCAGTCAAGCCGCTTATTCTGTATTTGGCTATAGAAGATAGTTCTGTAGGTGCCATGATGGCTCAGAAGGATGAGTTCGGGGTGGAGTTTGCAATCTATTACCTTAGTAAGAAGTTCCTTTCCTATGAGGTCAAGTATGCAGAAGTAGAAAAGATTTGCCTCGCGATAATCTGGGCCTCCAAGAAGTTGAGACACTACTTTCACTCTTACAATGTACAAGCGGTGGCAAAATAAAATCCTTTTAGATACCTGTAGGAGGCTCCATCTTTGCTAGGGAACACTACAAGAAAATGATAAATTAGCGACGGAGTCATTTCCGTCGCTAAATAGCGACGGAGATTAACCTCCGTCGCTAATTAGCGACGGAATTTAATTTCCGTCGCTAATTAGCGACGAAATTTAATTTTCGTCGGTAAATAGCGACGGACAATAAAATCCGTCGCTAAAAATGGCGCCAATATTTTCCACCAAAATTGCCGACCGATATTTGCGACGGTTTGTAGGAACCGTCGCTAAAAATAGCGACGGAAATTCTTTTCCGTCGCTGAAAAAAATAAATAAAAAATTAATTATATTTTTAGAGACGGAATAAAAATCCGTCGCTAAAATAGCGACGGAGTAAAAAAACCGTCGCTAAAATTAGCGACGGAATATGCTTTCCGTCGTTAAATATAAAAAAAATTAAATTCCCTCTCTTTTTAGCGACGGAATATTCTTTCCGTCGCTAAAGATAAAAAATTTCAATTCCCTCTCTTTTTAGCGACGGAAGATACTTTCCGTCGCTAAAGTTAAATTAAATTTAATTTCCCTCTCTTTTCTCTCTCTCTCTCTCTCTCTCTCTCTCTTCTCTCTCTTTCTCTCTCCTCTATCTTCTCGCCCCGTCTCTCCTCCCTCTGCCCAGCCGCCGCCGACCACCGCCCCTCCCCCTCCCTCCGGCGCCGATCGGCGCACCCTCCCTCCCCTCCCTCCCTCTTTTCCCGCTCCTCCTTCCCTTCTCTCTTTCTCTCTCTCTCTCTCTCTCTCTCTCTTTCTCTCTCCTCCCTCTCCTCTCCCCGTTTCTGCCCTCTGCCCAGTCGCCGCCGACCACCGCCCCTCCCCCTCCCTCCGGCGCCGATCGGCCTCCCCTCCCTCTTTTCCCGCACCTCCTTCCCTTCTCTCTTTCTCTCTCTCTCTCTCTCTCTCTTTCTCTCTCCTCCCTCTCCTCTCCTCGTTTCTGCCCTCTGCCCAGTAGCCGCCGACCACCGCCGACCACCTCTCCTCCTCCTCCGGCGCCAGGTACAGATCTGCCTCTCTCTTTTATTTATTATTATTATTATTATTATTATTATTATTATTATTATTATTATTATTATTGTTAATTGGGTATGCTAATTGGGTATAATAAGAATTATTATTATTATTATTTTATTTATGTTAGATGAATATTGGTAAATTTTAATTATTGTTTAAATTTATATTTCTTAAAACTTTATTGTTATTAAATTTATTAATAGAATTTTTCATATTATGATTATTATTGTTAATTAGTGTTAATTTTAATTATTATTATTATTCAACATATTATTATTATTAAATTATTATTATTATTATTCAACATGTTATTATTATTATGTTAATTTGTATTGTTATTATTATTATTTATTTATAATTTGTATTGTTATTATTATTATTTATTTATGTTATTTGTATTGTTATTATTATTATTTATTTATAATTTGTATTGTTATTATTATTATTATTTATTTATGTTAATTGTATTGTTATTATTATTATTTATTTATGTTAATTGTATTGTTATTATTATTATTTATTTATAATTTGTATTGTTATTATTATTATTTATTTATGTTAACTGTATTGTTATTAGTATTATTTATTTATAAATTGTATTGTTATTATTATTATTTATTTATGTTAATTGTATTGTTATTATTAATTTTTTTTAATTTGTAAAATTTCCCTACGGAAATTAAATTTTCGTCGGGAATTCCTTTCCGTCGGCAAATTTCCCGACGGAAATTAAATTTCCGTCGGTAATTTTACCGACGAAAATTTGTTTTCCGTCGGTAAATTGAATTTCCGTCGGCAAATTTCCCGACGGAATTTTTTTCGTCGGGAAATTTGCCTACGACTATATTGCCGACGGAATGAATTTCCGTCGGCAATTTAGTTTCCCGACGGAAATTCCTTATTTTCCGTCGGGAATTTCCGTCGGGAAATGCTATTTTTCTTGTAGTGGAAAATGGGGAGGTGGTTGTTATTATTATAGGAATTCGACATTGAGTACATCACCCGAAAGACTATCAAGGGGCGCGCAGTAGCAAAGTTTCTAGTTGAACACTCGATCCAAGGAGATTCGTATGAGTTCAATATCCGGAACGAGGATATGGCAGCTATCACAGTACAAGGTTGGTAACTGCACTTTGACGGGGATGTAAATAGCAAGGGGGCAGGAGTAGTAATTATTCTAACAACCCTGGATGACAAAAAACTTCCGTTGGCTAAGAAACTAAGATATAAATCCACCAATAATGAGGCTGAGTATGAAGCCTGCTTTAACACCCTGATACCCCCGTTGGAAGGATACCGGGGGCGCCACGCGCATGAACTCATATACAAACACAAATACATAAACATATACTCAAATAAGTTAAGAAAACAAATACATTTAATCAAAATATAAGAAATCCATATATATAACCATATAGTTTTTACAAAAGGGATTTGTAAATGATAAACATATACATATACAAAATCATTCTTTACAAAAATTACATTCCCAAAATCATACTCCATATACAAAAATACAGCGGAAGACAAAATAACACCAACTATAGACTTTTAGTGGCCGATCTGCAGATGTCCGACTCCAACATGAACCTGGCACCTACACTGGAAAAGAGCCCGTGCTAAGCGATAACGCTTAGTGGGGAGGAACAACACATGCATGTACATATAATTGCAATAAACATATATATAAACTTAATAATAACAAAAGCATATAAACATATACTACTCATTCTCATTACAAGTATTCATCACACACATGTATATCGGAAAGTAATCATTCATATCCAAGTAGTCAATATTCATGTATCAACAAGAATATAATCATATAACCATTCATATCTGAATACAAGTATTACATTTCATCTTGTCACATCGCATATGCATACACATGTAACATATATCCATTTTATATACATAACAGCTTTATACATCAAACTTGTATAATAACCTCAACTAATAGCCTGATTACTCACTAACTAGTGGATACGGGTACTAATGATACTGATAGGACATAATATCCCAAGCATATGGAGACATGAGTCTCAAAACATTTTATAATCATGTATACCCGAAAGTATATCGGAGACCGAGGTCTCAAACATCTTATATGACCCAAACGGGGCCTGTATGTAACAAATAACATATAGCAGCTGCACTCACACCCTGACCCTTGATAAGCGCTTATCTATCCACTACTATGACTATCAGGCTCAAATAACGACTCAATCATGATCTAAAATAATTTTCATATAATAGAGGATAAATCAAGTATAATCATGTTATTTTATGTATACATGTGTATTTAATCAAGATGAAAGCATATAAATCATGTACAAATCTAATTAAGAACATATAATTTATCAAATAATAGGCCATATAAGACAAATCATGTGTCATGTAATGAAAACCCATATAAAAGAACCTTGAAACTCATTTTCAAAATAGGGCAGGAAAGGCGTCACTGTCGCGCTCGCGACAAGGAGTTGTGCTCGCGACAGTAGCCAAGGAAAGGAGAGGCCAGTCACGAGTCGCACATGCTGTCATGACTCGTGATGCTAGCGCCTCGCAGGAAAGGGGCAGTCACGAGTCGTGATCCTCACCCACGACTCGTGACTGCCAGAGAAGAGGGCACGAGTCGTGATCCTCGCTCAGGACTCGTGTCCTTCTCACCCAAATCCTCACGTGTTGCGAGGAATCTTCACGACTCGTGAAGATGCCAGGCACAAACTGCCGAGTCGTGCTGCCTCCTCACGACTCGGACAGAGCATCTTAGCGCTGGGCGAGAAGGTGAATTTCGGGATTCTGTCGCGATCGCGACAAGCATCGCGCTCGCGACAGCATCGGGTTCTTCAAATTCTCAGCAGACCACGCAAAACCTAGAGTTCAACAAAATCAAAACCCATTTTACCTAACATCATAATAATGCAAAATCACATAAAAACATACCTCCTGTGCTCTCCAATCATGCTTATAACAAATATAACTCAATTTACACAATAATTACATGAATCAAACAACATATATTAAGGTTGCACAAACCTAGAAATTCATCTCATATTCATGTATGTTCATTCAAAATAGAGATGCAAACACTTATAACTCTATCATCTCAACTCATATACCCAAATCTATTAACACATACTTTTACATGTATCAAAAACACATAAATAACAAATAATTGCATATCAACTTAAGATCGAAAAATAAATGGACAACCATTCTTAAATATACACAGTCAAATGCAAGCTCCCAAACAAACATATTCACAGATAACTCCCAAACCTGGAAATGGAGTTCAACCCGCTAGCTTCAAAATCCAATCTTTCCTTTCCCTTTATCCTTCCTCCTCTCTTCAGATTCTTGCACAAATCCAATCAAAATAAAACCCAATTAACCCATGCAAACAATCACATAACCCATTACAAAACCAAGCGGAAGGAGAAGAAGAAGATCCAAACCAAATAACACAGCCACTTACCTCTTGGAACACTTGTGATCTCAAAGCTCAACCTTAAGGAACACCCACATGCAAAACTTGAGAGCATAAAATGGAGAAGAGAAAGTGAGAGAGAGAAAATGTGAGAATATAAGGGAGAGGGCAAAATCAAATAGCTTCCACGGGAAGCTAAAATTTCTGCCTTCCCTCTCTCTACTCCTTTCAAATCCCCATTAATGCACTCACAAACTTATCCACATGTCACTCATTCATTAGACCTCTTTTACAACTTTCTTGACTTTTACACTTAGTCCTTGGCTTTTCCCTTATAAATCCTTGGCAAATTACATATCACTCACTAACAACAATTCTTTTCATTAATTACTTTAAATAACTCTTCAATTAAGTCCTTAATTCACTTGTATAAATTACCAAAGTACCCTTTAATAATTCAATTACACATGCAATTTCTACTAGGCCATATTTAGGATGTGACAACTCTCTCCTCCTTAAGAAATTTCGTCGTCAAAATTTCCCTGCTAACCACTTATCCCAAAACCAAAACCGAACTCAAATATAACTTAACAAGTCAACATTTACCGGAAGGACCTGTAGCCTCTGAAGTATCCTCTCTAATCATCGCATAGACTCTTGCCGGAGCATACTGTCCCGTAGTACCAGGTCGCTGCACTGATTCCGATGGGGCCCGAGGAGCTCTATTTCTGTCCCGAGTACTTCTTGTTGCATTTGATCTATTTTTTTCCGCTCCACTCTCTTGCTGGCTTTTATTCTCTTGTCCATCGGGGCAATTAGCAAACTGATGCTCCATACTTCCACATTTGAAACATGCACCTGTGATCTTGCGACATGTACCCCAATGGTTTCTTTAACAATGCTCACACTCCGGTGCTCTATTTCCTCTACTCGCTGGTGGTGCTACACTTCCCACCTCAGAAGGCACTTGAGCAGTCCCTCTAGTTCCTTGTCCTACCGGAGCACCTTTAGACTTCTTATTACTAGCAACTCCACCATCCGGTGCTCTCCTCTTCTGTTCTATTCTTTGATTTGCCATCTCAAATTCTTCCAACTTTATCGCTACAGCTACTAACTGATAGTATCCAACCGGATGCATAACTGCCATAGCTGACAACGGACCTCTAATGACTTCTCTTAATCCACCCTAAAAATGCTGGCACTTAAAGTCTTTCGTCAATAGCGGTTCGGGCACATACTTTGTTAATCGGCTAAACTCTTTCTCGTAGTCGCTGATCGACAAATTCCTCCGCTTCAAATTTATAAATTCATTCCACTTTGCCTCCCGATAGGCCTTGGTCACATATTTTTGCTCAAATTCTTTCATGAAAAACTCCCATGTCAATTCAGCTGGCCTCTGGGAATTGAGAAGCACAAGCTTCCACCAATCATATGCTGATCCTTGCAAAAGCGATACAACACAAGTAACTCGTTGATGCGGAGGGCAAGCTATCTCTTATCAAATCCGATCAATTCTCTTCAACCAGAATTCCACCACATCCGATTCATCCAAAGAGGTTCCATGGAACTCTTCTCCTCCCCTTTTCCTTATAAACTCAGAAGGAGCCTTAAGAGCAGTCAATCGGTCTACCACTTGAAGCAAACCTTGCATTAATGCCGGATCAAAACCCTGACCTTCTACTGGTGCACTCTTGCGTGCAGGTCTATCCTGTCCAACCGGATTACTTTTGATCGGATTAACACTTTCCACTGTGTCACCCATATACTCACTTGGACCCGACTTCATCTAGACACTACACAAAACAACATCTACATTAGGCCACGACTCTAGATAGACTCTCATGCATAGACTCCATACTCAAACAATCACATAGAACCAGAATCGACTAAACCTACGCTCTGATACCAAGCTGTAACACCCCGATACACCCGTTGGAAGGATACCGAGGCGCCGCGCGCACGAAATCATATACAAACTCAAATACATAAACATATACTCAAATAAGTTAAGAAAACAAATACATTTAATCAAAAGATAACAAATCCATATATATAACCCTATAGTTTTTACAAAAGGGATTTGTGAATGATAAACATATACATATATAAAATCATTCTTTACAAAAATTACATTCCCAAAATCATACTCCATATACAAAAATACAGCGGAAGACAAAATAACACCAACTATAGACTTCTAGTGGCTGACCTGCAGATGTCTGACTCCAACATGAACCTGCCACCTACACGGGAAAAGAGCCCGTGCTAAGCGATAATGCTTAGTGGGGAGGAACAACACATGCATGTACATATAATTGCAATAAACATATATATAAACTTAATAATAACAAAAGCATATAAACATATACTACTCATGCTCATTACAAGTATTCATCATACACATGTATATCGGAAAGTAATCATTCATATCCAAGTAGTCAATATTCATGTATCAACAGGAATATAATCATATAACCATTCATATACGAATACAAGTATTACATTTCATCTTGTCACATTGCATATGCATACACATGTAACATATATCCATTTCATATACATAACAACTTTATACATCAAACTTGTATAATAACCTCAAGTAATAGCCTGATTACTCGCTAACTAGTGGATATGGGTACTAATGATATTGATAGGACACATTATCCCAAGCATATAGAGACATGAATCTCAAAACATTTTATAGTCATGTATACTCGAAAGTATACCGGAGACCGAGGTCTCAAACATCTTATATGACCTAAATGAGGCCCGCATGTAACAAATAACATATAGCAGCTGCACCCTTGATAAACGCTTATCTATCCACTACTATGACTATCAGGCTCAAATAACGACTCAATCATGATCTAAAATAATTATCATATAATAGAGGATAAATCAAGTATAATCATGTTATTTTATGTATACATGTGTATTTAATCAAGATGAAGACATATAAATCATGTACAAATCTAATTAAGAACATATAATTTATCAAATAATAGGCCATATGAGACAAATCATGTGTCATGTAATGAAAACCCATGTAAAAGAACTTTGAAACTCATTTTCAAAATAGGGCAGGAAAGGCGTCACTTTCGCGCTCGCGACAGTAGCCGAGGAAAGGAGAGGCCAGTCACGAGTCGCACATGCTGTTGCGACTCGTGATGCTAGGGCCTCGCAGGAAAGGGGCGGTCATGAGTCGTGATCCTCACTCATGACTCGTGACTGCCAGGAGAAGAGGGCACGAGTCGTGATCCTCGCTCACGACTCGTGTGCTTCTCATCCAAAGCCTCACGTGTCGTGAGGCATCTTCACGACTCAAACTGTCGAGTCGTACTGCCTCCTCAGGACTCGGACAGAACATCTCAGCGCTACGCGAGAAGGTGAATTTTGTAATTCTGTCGTGAACGCGACAAACATCGTGCTCGCGACAGCATCACGGTCTTCAAATTCTCAGCAGACCACGCAAAACCCAGAGTTCAACAAAATCAAAATCCATTTTACCCAACATCATAAATCATGCAAAATCACATAAAAACGTACCTCCAGTGCTCTCCAATCATGCTTATAACAAATATAACTCAATTTACACAATAATTACACGAATCAAAACAACATAAATTATGGTTGCACAAACCCAGAAATTCATCTCATATTCATGTATGTTCATTTAAAATAGAGATGCAAACACTTATAACTCTATCATCTCAACTCATATACCTAAATCTATTAACACATACTTTTATATGTATCAAAAACACACAAATAACAAATAATTGCATATCAACTTATGATCCAAAGAGAAATGGACAAGCATTCTCAAATATACACAGTCAAATACAAGCTCCCAAATAAACATATTCATAGATAACTCCCAAACCTAGAAATGGAGTTCAACCCGCTAGCTTCAAAATCCAATCTTTCCTTTCCCTTTATCCTTCCTCCTCTCTTCAGATTCTTGCACAAATCCAATCAAAATAAAACCTAATTAACCTATGCAAACAATCACATAACCCATTATAAAACCAAACAGAAGGAGAAGAAGAAGATCCAAACCAAATAACACAGCCACTTACCTCTTGGAACACTTGTGATCTCAAAACCCTAGCTCAACATTAAGGAGCACCCACATGTAAAACTTGAGAGCAGAAAATAGAGAAGAGAAAGTGAGAGAGAGAAAACGTGAGAATACAAGGGAGAGGGCAAAATCAAATAACTTCCATGGGAAGCTAAAATTTTTGCCTCCCCTCTCTCTACTCCTTTAAAATCCCCATTAATGCACTCACCAACTTATCCACATGTCACTCATTCATTGGTCCTCTTTTACAACTTTCTTGACTTTTACACTTAGTCCTTGGCTTTTCCCTTATAAATCCTTGGCAAATTACATATCACTCACTAACAACAATTTTTTTCATTAATTACTTTAAATAACTCTTCAATTAAGTCCTTAATTCACTTGCATAAATTACCAAAATACCTTTTAATAATCCAATTACACATGCAATTTCTACTAGGCCATATTTGGGATGTGACACCTGCACTTTCGGATTAGAAACCTTGATAGCCTTGGGGGCAAAGAACGTGGAGGTGTTTGGAGATTCATCGCTGGTAATCAATCAGGTTCGAGGCGGGTGGGCTGTTAAGGAAGAATGACTAATACCACATGTAAAACACTTGATGGATCTGAGCAATCAGTTTGAAGAATGCACATTCCACTTTATTCTGAGGGACGAGAATCAGTTAGCCGACGTGCTAGCAATTTTAGTGTCAATATGGGATAACCCGAAAGGGATAGTTATGAAGCTAGTACTGATTTCTAGTGCTAAGAGGCCTAGATTTGAGTCCAACCCTATCATGGAAATGGAAGTTGTGGATGGGAAACCATGGTACCATGATATCAAGAATTACCTGGAGAACACAACGTTCCTAGAAGAGGCCATCGAAAAAGATCAGAGGTTAATTCGCAGGTTATCTACTCAATTCATCTGCATTGATGGGGTATTGTATAAGTGACAAGTCGACGGTATCAAATTATGGTGCCTGGATGAAAAAGAGGCCGAAAGGGTAATGGAGGAAACTCATGCCTATGTTTGTGGGGCCCACATGAATGGTTTAATGCTGGCCAAGAAGATCATGAGCAAGGGTTTTACTGGCTCACCATGGATATGGACTGCTCGAAGTACATAAAGCAATGTCAGTTGTGTCAACAGTATGCAGATTTGAGGCACTTGCTAGTTTTGAAACTACACAGTTTGACGTCGCCTTGGCCGTTCGCAGCTTGGGGGATAGATATTATTTGAGAGATATACCCCACGGCCTCCAATGGACATAGATTCATCATAGTCGCTATCGACTATTTTACTAAATGGGCAGAGGTTGAATCTTTTAAGAAGGTCGATGCTCGGGATATGGCCAGATTCATTGAAAAGAACCTGATATGTCACACCCCATTTGCCCCCTAGAAGTTTGAGCCATGTTTATGCATGTGCATTTAGTGTGTTTTGTAATGTGATATGGGTATTTTGGGAGAATGCACGTTTTGTGGGTTTTAATGGTGTGTGCATGAGCATATGATATTAGGGTGTGAATTAGTTGGGTTGTATTTGGGTGTGTTGCTCACATGTTTATGGGATGTGAGTGAGTGAGTTGTGTTTGTGTGTTGTGCTCACACATTTATAGGGTGTTATAAGTTGGGGTGACATTGTGCGTGTGTAGTGCATAGTTGTTGGGTGTGAGTGGTTAATTTCCACCACTAGGGAGAGGACACATGGCTAGGTTAGGAAAAGAAAAGTAGAAGAAGAGAGAGAATTGGGAGATCATAATTCTTCATCTCCTTTCCCGTTTTCCCCTCTTCTCTTTG
The DNA here is from genome assembly GCA_947683425.1 of Excoecaria cochinchinensis. Lineage (NCBI taxonomy): Eukaryota > Viridiplantae > Streptophyta > Magnoliopsida > Malpighiales > Euphorbiaceae > Excoecaria > Excoecaria cochinchinensis. The sequence continues at coordinate 7,841,951 of CANTUQ010000110.1, forward strand.
TCTTTCTTTTCCTTTACTTTCCATTTCTATGCCCTAGCTCGAATTCAAGTCTTTGTTAGTGGGAATTAATCATCTCTTAGCATTTTAAGTGGTAAGTTTATTGCATTTGTTCTTCATTTTCTTCATCTTGTTCCTCATCTCCTTATAATTTCTGGGTTTAGAGTTAATCTAGGATTTTTGTTTGCGTGCCCTTATGGGGTTGTTGTTTTGTTGAGCCTCCTCGTGATCCTAAAGGCAAGGAGAAGGAAGTGGCAGCAAGTGATTGGAGCTTAGGAGTATCAGGTTTGGGAACTTTCTTTGAATTGATGTTCATATGTGGGTTTGAGTTATGCATGCAATTCTGGAAATTTATGATGTGTAAATAGGCTTATATTAGTATATATGATATGGGATTTAAGTTTTGATGAGTTATGTTGCATAATTATTGAATTATTGAATTTTCAGCTCTTACATCTAAACGCTGAGGACTTGTGAGAGTCGTGAGCCATGCTCACGAGACGTGAGCCATGCTCACGAGTCGTGAGCCATCCTCACGAGTCGTGAGCCATGCTCACGAGACGTGAGCCATGCTCACGAGTCGTGAGCCATGCTCACGAGACGTGAGCCATGCTCACGAGTCGTGAGCCATGCTCACGAGACGTGAGCCATGCTCACGAGACGTGAGCCATGCTCACGAGACGTGAGCCATGCTCACGAGTCGTGAACAACCCTCCATGAAGGTTATTCACATCCCTGGCCATTCTGTCACGAGCGCGACTTTGTCGCGATCGCGATAGTGACTACAATATGCCCTGTTTCTCTCAAGTGCCATGTTTTTCTAAAATGGGTTTTAAATGTCTTTTCTTGGCTTTTCACTGCTGTATGCTATATTATTTTGCTTATACGTGTAATATCATGATTTCTTCATGACAAATAACGTGTTATCCATGATAAATTATATGCTGTATCTTGCAACATGATTTGGATTACGCATGACCTGTAAGAGTCAGTCTAGTGGATAGTAAGGCATGCCTAATAGAGTCTTTTAGCTGCAGCCCTCCTTTCTGTTTGGACCTTGATCAGGTCCCCTTTTGGATCCTCGCGATCCCTGAAAGTATTTGGATCTTGTTTAAGGTCCCCTCTGTAAATTGTTTTGAATGTAATAAAATAAAATGGTTTTCGATTCGTACCCGTAAGGTACCGTAACTGTTCGATTCATACCCGTAAGGTACCGTCACTGTATACTCGTTATCCACTATTGTGAGTCAGCAGGTGCTCTATTTGTTTTGTTTTGCTTTGATATGATTACAAGAATATGATATTCGAATGCGCATAATGATAAGTATGAGTAACCAGTTAATATGTATATGAATGTGGATATGAGCTTCTGAATGTATGTATTTATTCTGCAAGCATGATTATATATCTGACATGATTATTCGCATATGTCATATTGTATGTGTTATGCTTTGTCGACCATTGTGAATGGCCATCCACTCTTTTGTTGTGTGTTTTCCCACTAAGAATTATCGCTTAGCACGGTGTTTTATCCGTGCAGGTGCGAAAGGCGTTGTTACTTTAGGAGAGTCTCCGCCAGTCAAGCCAACACAGAAGGGATTAGTGTTAGGGCTTATTTTTGTAGTATCTTATGATGATTCTTTTTATAATAGAACTCTAATTGTATCAGTAATTTTGTAAGCTTCCGCTCTGTATATTTTGGATATGTAATTATTTTATTTTAGCATTTTATTAGAACATTATTATAACGAATGTTGTTATATTAATGCATGATCATGCTACTGTTTCTCTAAAGTTTTAATTTTTGCTGTATTTTCGTGTGTTTGTGATGTATGAATGTTTGCTTTGCCTCGTTCTGTTTGGTGCGACACCCCTGCTCCTACGGTATCTCACTCCTATTCGGATGGGTTCGCCTACGTATGGGTAGGGGGTGTTACATGATATGCAGATACGGTCTCCCACATCACGTGGTATTCGACAATGGTGTCTAATTCATGGAGAAAACGAAGAAGTTACTTCAGAAATACGGCATCGAACATCACAAGTCCTCTCCGTATCACCCATAAGCCAATGGGGCAGTAGAAGCCACCAACAAGAATGTCAAGAAAATCCTAGACAAGATGGTTCAGAACTATAAGGACTGGGCAAAAAAGTTGCCTTTTGCACTTTGGAGTTATAGAACTACCGTCAGAACTTCTACAGGAGCCAGCCGTGTTCTTTAGTGTATAGGACGAAAGCGGTACTGCCAGTTGAGATAGAACTCAAATCATTGAGGGTAGTCATGGAGGCCCAAACTCTGGAGGCTGAATGGGCACAACAATAGTTGCAACATCTGAATATGATAGATGAGAGCAGGCTGAGGTCCTATTACCACAATCAGATTTATCAGAAAAGGCTGGCCAGGTCATTCATAAAGAAAGTCAAGAAACACCCGCTGAAGGAGGGAGATTGAGTATTCAAATAAATGAGACCGGGTGCGCCAGATATAAGGGGAAAATTCAGACCGATATGGGAAGGTCCTTTCATCCTCAAAAAACTGTTGTCAAAAGGAGCGGCAATTCTTGCAGCTAGCGATGGCAACGAGTTCAAAGAACCAATCAATGTTGATAGACTCAAGAGGTTCCATGGATAAAAACTAAAAATCAAAAGAAGAGAAAACAAAAGTCCCACAGGTCGAAATCCGAAAAAAGGCGGCCTTGCTAAAATTGGGCACCTCATCATGGTGAAAACCGAAAAAAGGCACCCTGGGCAAAAATTAGAGGCTTGAGAGAAAATGTCCAATCAAGAAAACCCAAGAGGGCTGATTGGTAATAGGAGTTTGATGCTATCAGGATTTGTGTTAGGAATGAATGTAGCTTTGCATTTTGAATTAGTGTTAAATGATGATCATGTATACTGAAATCATACTGAAATGTACACAATTTTGCAAAATGAAATAAAACTGAATTTATTCATTTACATTATTTTCTAGTTCTGTTTTAAAAAGAAACACATTGCTCAAAATGCATGTAAACCTGAACTATACTCTATCACTACTCTCACCGGCCAGATGTCTGAATTGTTGAGTCCTGTTATCAACTGCGGGGCTAAGCACCCATCTCTTATATGCACTAGTGGAAGTGACAGAATAAGTTCTGAAGGAGGGTATGACAATCTTCACTGGTAACTTGACCTAGAGATCATGATATTGGGAAGCAAAGGCTGAAGATAGAACTCCACCTCGAAAAGATAGAAGGAGTCTCACCACATCCTGGGGCCTCCCGAGCTGTCGAGTGTAGCGGGCTGTGATGTAAAAAGTGGCTTCACGAAGCCCGCGCAGGGGAACACACCCCGAAGAGCCATCGCCTATTGTGATAGAGAGAGGAAGCCAAACATTCATGAAACTGATATCCTCGTCTGTTACCTCGCCGAGTCTGGTAATGCCCTCATCAACGGTCGCGAATGAGTACAGTTGCTGACGGGGAAGGAAGTGCTTCGGGAAATATTATAACACCCCAATAGCCCTCGGGAGGGATATCGGGATGTCACACATGCAAATAAATACATTCATGCAAATAACTAAAGCGAAAGCTTTCAGGAACAACATATATATATATATATATATATATATATATATATATATATATATATATACACTTGCATTTTAGAACATATAAATATATATATATATACACTTGCATTTTAGAACATATAAAGTATACATATAAAAAATCATTACATTAACAAATATTAGAAATACATGCCTTTCAAAATGTTTACAAAACGTACAAAGCAAAAGCGTGACTATATAAACATATCCCTATACTAGTACAAAAAGAAGACTTCGACTCCTAGTGGCCAGCAGATGGGGACTTACGATCAGTACGGAACCTGCAGACCTACATGGAAACAAAACATCCGTGCTAAGTAATAATGCTTAGTGGGGATGAACCAAAACAAAGGATTACTCAAGCAAGCATAATAATTATCAAAACCAATCATGTTCATAGCAATGATTACATTCTCACTTTACATGCCACATATCTAAATCATAACATTATTATGTCCACTTGATAAACATGGGCTGAGTCATAAGCATTAACATGAAGTGTTCAAAACAATTTTTCAATCACTAAGCATAAGCTTAAATATCACAAAACCAAACGGAAAGCAAAGAGCCTAAACTTTCATAAATCGTGGATACCGGTACTGAAGATACTAGTTGTACACAGTATCTGAACACATACGAGTCTACTGAGCAAAAGACCCATACGAGTCTACTGAGCAGCTGCACTAAACCCTTTATAAGCATGCTTGTAACACCCCCTTCCCATACGTAGGCAAACCCATCCGATAAGGAGTGAGATGCCGTATGAGTCAACGTGTCACCAAACAAAAGCAAAGCGAAATCATACATTCATTCATAACATACATTCAGAAATACAGAATAAATAAAAACTTTACATACAGAAAGCAAAAGTTGATCATGCATTACTATAATGAACTATTACAATAATGATCTGATCAACTAGCTGATACAAAATAATATTACATATCCAGAATATAATTACAAAACCGAAAGCTGATACATGTGAGTTCTATACAAAAAGAATCATCACTGATACAAAACTGAGCCCTACACTAAAACCCTTCTGTGTTGGCTTGATGACGGTGACTCTCTCAAAGCAAAACCTCTTCCACACCTGCACGGGTAAAAGCACCGTGCTAAGCGATAAACGCTTAGTGGGGAAACACACATAAATAATGGACGGCCATTCACAATGGTCGTCAAAGCATAACGCATTCACAATGGCAGAATGCAAAGGCTATAACATAATCCATACAAACATGCTCATGTCATAAAGCCATACAATCAGTATTTCATAATCATATTCATTCAGAAATAATCCAAAATACATTACATCTATATACTCATTCAGATAATTCATTTATAGCCAAAACAGATCAGAGCAGTTCAAATAAACATTCAAAGAACACCTGCTGACTCTAGGTAGTGGATAACGAGTGTACAGATAGTACTTTCCGGGTACGAGCCGATTACAGACAGTACGTTACGGGTACGAATCGATTAAACCATTATACTTTAACTTTCACAGATATTTTCAGAAGGGACCTTAAACAAGATCCAATACAGAAAAGGGTTCGCGAGGAACCAAACGGGGACCTGATCGGGGTCCAAACAGAACTATGTGCTGCAGCTAACAGACTCTATTAGGCATGCCTAACTATCCACTTACTTGACTCTAGCAGGCTATGCGTCACTCAAATCAAATAACAGAATATCGTATACAAACATCAGAAAAATCATGGTATTACGCATGTCGAAGCATTTAAAAGTATGACATACATCACACAGCAGTAAAGTCCATTTAGAAGAAATACCAAATTCATTTCTGAGTTAAAAACTAGGAAATTTCGGAAAAACGGACTGAACGGAGAAACGGGCGAGGTTGGCTGGTCACGAGGCGTGACTGGCCTCCTCACCAGGCAGGTCACGAGATGTGACTGAGGGTCACGCCTCGTGACTTGCTTGTCCCTCGCAGATCACGTTGCGTGATCTCGCAGATCACGCAACGTCTCTCGACGGTCACGCGACGTGACTGGCTTCTTCCTCAGCTGGTCGTGCGACTAGCCTTCTCTCTCAGGCTGGTCACGAGGACTAAGCTTGCCTTTCTTGCCAAACCGAAGCACTTTCCTCCAAGGTGAAACCTTAAGGAAAACCTTGTCCCCGATCTCAAAATGCACATCTTTCCTTTTCAAATTGGCATAAGACTTCTATCGATCCTTGGCTGCCTTCAAATTCCGCTGCACTACTCTGATCTTCTCTTCAGTATCTCTAACTAAGTCTGGTCCAATCATAGATCTCTCGGATAGCTCGGTCCAACAAATCGGAGTCCTACACTGACGACCATACAAAGCCTCATATGGTGCCATACCGATACTCGACTGAAAACTGTTGTTGTAGGCAAACTCCATAAGCGACACATATCTGTCCCAGCTACCCGGAAAATCCAAAGCACAAGTCTCATCATATCCTCCAAAATCTGAATGACTCGTTCTGACTGACCATCGGTCTGAGGATGAAACGCTGTACTGAAGTTCAAACTAGTGCCCAAAGCTCTCTGTAACTCCTTCCAAAACTTGGAAGTAAATCTCGGATCCCGATCTGACACTATGGACAAAGGCACACCATGCAACCGAACTATCTCATCCACATAGATACTGGCCAATCTGTCCATGGAGTAGTCCACTCTAACTGGCAAAAAGTGAGCTGATTTCGTAAGCCGATCCACAATAACCCAAACTGAGTCATGTTTCCTCTGAGTCAAAGGCAAACCAGAAACAAAGTCCATGGCGATATCATTCCATTTCCACTCAGGAATGGATAAAGGCATAAGCAACCCCGAAGGTACCTGATGCTCAGCCTTTACCTGCTGACAAGTCAAGCACTTGAAAACAAAATCCACTATATCACGCTTCATACCGGACCACCAATAGAATTGCTTCATGTCTCTATACATCTTCTCACTGCCCGGATGCATAGTAAAGACTGAACTATGCGCCTCACTCATAAGCTGACTCCTCAAATCCTCAGACTCTGGCACACACAAACGATCTCTGAACATAAGCACCTCTTCCTGAACTGAGAACTCTGACTGCTTACCCGATCTGACCTCATGCACAATCCGCTGAAGTCTCTGGTCATCTCTCTGAGCATCCACTATCTTCTGTCTCAATGTAGGCTTCACACGCAACTGAGCAAGCAAAGCCCCATCTGAACCAAATCGCCATCTGAATCGCCTCAAGAACAAAGCCGAAACAGACTTCCGACTCAAAGCATCGGCGACTACATTGGCCTTACCAGGATGGTAATCCACAATGCAGTCGTAGTCCTTAAATAACTCAAGCCAACGCCGCTGTCTCATGTTCAACTCTTTCTGTGAAAGGAAGTACTTCAAGCTCTTGTGGTCCGAAAAGATCCTACACTTTTCCCCATACAGGTAGTGACGCCAAATCTTCAAAGCAAAGATCACAGATGCCAACTCTAAATCATGCGTCGGATAATTCCTCTCATGTGGCTTCAACTGTCGAGAAGCATAAGCCACTACTTTTCCTTCCTGCATCAGCACACATCCAAGACCAACACCCGAAGCATCACTATAAATAACAAACTCCTTACTCGAGATGGGTTGAGTAAGGATAGGAGCCTCAACAAGCAACTGCTTTAACCGATCAAAACAAGACTGACACCTGTCTGACCACTCAAATCTGACTCCTTTCCTCAACAATCTAGTCATCGGAGCAGCAATCACAGAAAATCCTTTAACAAAGCGATGGTAGTAACCTGCTAAACCGAGGAAACTCCTCACTTCCTGAACATTTCGAGGCGCTTTCCAATCAACTATCGCCTCAATCTTGGCTGGATCTACCTGAATACCTCTAGCTGAAACAATGTGACCCAAGAATGATACTTCTCGAAGCCAGAAATCACATTTGCTAAGCTTAGCAAACAACTGATGCTCTCTCAACATCTGCAGAACTAATCGGAGATGCTCCTCATGCTCACTCTCATCCTTGGAATACACCAAGATGTCATCAATGAACACTACTACAAATCGATCTAAGTATGGCCTAAACACACGGTTCATCAGATCCATAAAAGCTGCTGGAGCATTTGTCAAACCAAACGGCATCACAAGAAACTCATAGTGGCCATACCTAGTCCGAAATGCAGTCTTAACCACATCTGCATCCTGAACTCGAAGCTGGTAGTACCCTGATCGAAGATCTATCTTGGAGAAAACACCTGCACCTCGAAGCTGATCAAACAAATCTTCAATCCTAGGCAAAGGATACTTGTTCTTCACTGTAACTTTATTAATATGCCGATAGTCAATACACATCCGCAATGATCCATCTTTCTTCTTGACAAACAGAACTGGAGCTCCCCATGGAGATATGCTCGGTCTAATAAACCCCTTATCCAATAACTCTTGTAGCTGAGATTTAAGTTCCCTCAACTCTACAGGAGCCATCCGATAAGGTGCTCTCGAAATAGGTGCAGTACCTGGCATAATCTCAATGGACAACTCAACCTCTCTCTCAGGAGGCAAACCAGGCAACTCGCTCAGGAACACATCACTAAACTCCCGCACTACAGGAATGTCCTCAATCTGAACCTGATCCCTCTTAGAATCTAACACAACTGCTAGAAAAGCCTCACAACCTTTCCTGACAAATCTCTTGGCTTGCATCACAGAAATCACATTATTCACAGAACTAGCACCCAAACCTTTCAGAAACACAAGAGACTGACTTCTATCCCGAAGTACAACTGTCTTCCTATGGCAATCAACTACAGCCCGATGCTTACCCAACCAGTCCATACCCAGAATCAGATCAAACTCTCTGAAAGGTAACTCAATCAAATCCGCTGGAAGCACAGCTCCCTCAACAATTAGAGGACAACTCCTAAAGACTCTACTCACACTGACACTATGCCCTAATGGACTGGTCACACAAATCTCATAATCTAAATGATCAACAGAATGCAATTTATCAACAATTTTATCCGTGCACAAATATGAGTGTGTGGAACCAGGATCAATTAGAGCATATAACTCAGTGTAATGGAGTAGGAACTTACCAGCAATAACATCAGGCGCATCCTGCTCATCTCTGGCTCTCATGGCATAGGCTCTAACGGCACCCTGAGGAGGACGCTCAACAGTCTCAGAAGCAGCTCCATCTCTATGCCGACCACCTCTACCCCTACCTCGGCCTCTACCACGGGTAGCCTGAGAAGCATTCGAACCAACCCTACTAGCTCCTCCCTGAGGTCCTGAATCCTCAATCGACTGGGGACAACTAGCCACACGGTGCTCAGTGCTCCCACATCTAAAACATCCCCCAGTGAGACACCTACACTCACCCCGGTGAGCCTTGCTGCAATTCTCACAAATAGGTATGGCATCAGATTTACCTCCCCTACCAGAACCTGACACAGCTGCAGAACCCTGTCTTCTACCTCTAGAAGCCGGACCAGAAGATAATTCGTCCTGTGGGTTCCTAGATCTCTTACCTGATGAAGATCCTCCCCGAGAAGAGTTCCTCCTCTGAGCTCTCTCTCTCAACACAGTCTCTGATAACTCAGCTCTCACAGCAGCCTCTACAATCTGATAATAACTGACCCCAGGTATGCACATCAGAGAAATCAAAGCAATCTTCAAAGACTCATTTAACCCTGCTTCGAAATGCTTACATCTAAAGTCATCAGTCATAACTCCTCGTGGGGCATAGCGAGATAACCTGTTGAACTCCTTCTCATAATTCGCTACAGACATAGCCCTCTGTCTCAAACTCAAAAACTGTGCCCATCTCGAATCTCTATAAGTCTGAGTGATGTACTTCTTTGTGAACTCACCCTCAAAGAACTCCCAGGTAATCGGATCCGGTAGCTGAGGATGCCTGCAAACCAATTCCCACCACTCAAATGCAGACCCTTGCAGAAGAACTAGTGCACACTCTACCTGCTGATCGGGAGGACACCGAATCTCTCTCAAGGCACGCTTTACTTTATCTAACCATTTCTCTGCCAACTCAGATTCATTCAAACCAGTGCCATAGAAATCCTCAATTCCTGCCCTTCTCAAATTCTCCATAGGTGCTCTAGGAGCAGTCACTCTCTCCAAAACCCTAGCCATGTCCTGATGCAACCTGAACATAGCCTTAAAGGGCATGGCTGCAGCCTCAGGCTGGACCCTAGCATGCTGAGCCGACACAGTAACAGAAACAGACGAATCCATAACTGGAGGATTCACACTCTCGGCGGATTCCTCGAGTGATCCACGAACAGAATTAGAAGCCATCTAAACAAACAAGAAACAACCGTATCAGCCAACACAGAACTAGACACATACACATCTAAGAAACTCAGAACAATCACAATAACACCCAGAAAAGTCTAAACCTATGCTCTGATACCACAAACTGTAACACCCCCTTCCCATACGTAGGCGAACCTATCCGATAAGGAGTGAGATGCCGTATGAGTCAAGGTGTCACCAAACAAAAGCAAAGCGAAATCATACATTCATTCATAACATACATTCAGAAATACAGAATAAATAAAAACTTTACATGCAGAAAGCAAAAGTTGATCATGCATTACTATAATGAACTATTACAATAATGATCTGATCAACTAGCTGATACAAAATAATATTACATATCCAGAATATAATTACAAAATCGAAAGCTGATACATGAGAGTTCTATACAAAAAGAATCATCACTGATACAAAACTGAGCCCTACACTAAAACCCTTCTGTGTTGGCTTGATGACGGCGACTCTCTCAAAGCAAAACCTCTTCCGCACCTGCATGGGTAAAAGCACCGTGCTAAGCGATAAACGCTTAGTGGGGAAACACACATAAATAATGGACGGCCATTCACAATGGTCGTCAAAGCATAACGCATTCACAATGGCAGAATGCAAAGGCTATAACATAATCCATACAAACATGCTCATGTCATAAAGCCATACAATCAGTATTTCATAATCATATTCATTCAGAAATAATCCAAAATACATTACATCTATATACTCATTCAGATAATTCATTTATAGCCAAAACAGATCAGAGCAGTTCAAATAAACATTCAAAGAACACCTGCTGACTCTAGGTAGTGGATAACGAGTGTACAGACAGTACTTTTCGGGTACGAGCCGATTACAGATAGTACGTTACGGGTACGAATCGATTAAACCATTATACTTTAACTTTCACAGATATTTTCAGAAGGGACCTTAAACAAGATCCAATACAGAAAAGGGTTCGCGAGGAACCAAACGGGGACCTGATCGGGTCCAAACAGAACTATGTGCTGCAGCTAACAGACTCTATTAGGCATGCCTAACTATCCACTTACTTGACTCTAGCAGGCTATGCGTCACTCAAATCAAATAACAGAATATCGTATACAAACATCAGAAAAATCATGGTATTACGCATGTCGAAGCATTTAAAAGTATGACATACATCACACAGCAGTAAAGTCCATTCAGAAGAAATACCAAATTCATTTCTGAGTTAAAAACTAGGAAATTTCGGAAAAACGGACTGAACGGAGAAACGGGCGAGGTTGGCTGGTCACGAGGCGTGACTGGCCTCCTCACCAGGCAGGTCACGAGACGTGATTGAGGGTCACGCCTCGTGACTTGCTTGTCCCTCGCAGATCACGTTGCGTGATCTCGCAGATCACGCAATGTCTCTCGCCGGTCACGCGACGTGACTGAGGGTCACGTCCCGTGACTGGCTTCTTACTCAGCTGGTCGTGCGACTAGCCTTCTCTCTCAGGCTGGTCACGAGGCGTGACGGGGAGTCACGTCTCGTGACTGGCCTCATTTAAGCTGGTCACGAGCTGTGGCAGACAGCCACAACTCGTGACTGGCCTCAGACTGGCAGGTCACGAGTCGTGACCTGAGGTCACGTCTCGTGACTTGTCTCGCTTCTTGGCTAGTCACGCGACACGATCTGTAGGACGGGATTTTTGACAGTATCGATTTCCAAATTTTTCCCAGAACACAAAAATAAATTCAAATTTGATTCATAACCAATAAAACCTGTTCTTACCTTCCAGAATTCATCTCAAACAATATAGGCAACATTTAGACAACTCAATTCAACATTTAAACATTAAATCAATTCAAGAATAATAACATTCAAATTTCTCAAGAACAAGAACCCTAGAAAATTGACAATAACTTAAAATCACACAATTCACAATCAATTGTTCCCAAACCTGGAATCTAAGCTTCTAACACTTAGTCCCACTGCTCCCAGTAACCTCCTTGCCTTTGGGATCGCGCGGAGCCTCAACTAAACACAAATATACAACATGCAAAACCCTAAGTTAAACCTAAGCTCAAGGAAGAAGAAGAAGATGAAGAATTACAGTAAGACAAGGACAAGGATATGCACTTACCAAGTTAGGAGCAAGAGTGACCAATTTCCACAACCACACTTAATTAACAGATAGCAAGCAGTAATTAGTAGAGGAAAAAGGAAGAAGAAGATGGAGGTTGAAGGGAAAAACGTGAATCTAATTTCCTTTCACAGTTCCTTCATTTCTTTCTTCATTTTCCTTAACCTAATACACATGTCATCCTTTTGGTGGTGAAACTTGCTCACTCACACCCTAACTCCACACACAACACTCACACTTAATGTATTCCTAATTAAAACACCCTACAATGGTATAAGCAAGTGCACACAAATGTAACTTAATTAATTCACACCCTAATGCCATGTATGCATCCACGCACTAACAAAACCCCAAACATACATTTTACTGGAATACCCTTATGAAATGACGTACACATGCGAATGCTTACACATACAGACAGACAGACAGGCTCATTCTAATAGGGGGCAAACGGGGTGTGACAATGCTTATCTATACACTAACTTGACACTTCAGGCTCGCTAACACTCTAATTACTATAACACATATTCACGTATCCAATCACATGTCACATTTCACTCAATTCATGTACATGCTAAACAATCCAATAAATATATATAATTCCTACTAGCAAATAATACCTATGATTATAATATGCATGTTCAAACATATTCATATAGTTCACCATACAAGTACACATACCATTATGATTCAATCATATATCATCAACATTGCATGTCATATCATGTTCAATAATTAAAAAGCATGCATACATCTAATTCCTTTATCAAAGTACTATGCCATAGCCTCATTTACTTATAATTTCCATTGACAAACATTCATATACTCATCTCATAATGTTAAACATGAATTAGTTCGGGTGCATTTCGGGAAGGATATACACATAAAAATACACAAACTAAAAGGGGGTAAAGGTGGGTAGTGATTCATGCCAACCATGGGATCAAAATATGAAGGAAAATCCCTCATATAACTGGTTCTGTCGTGCTTGCTACAGCAGGCTCCAATAGGTGCCCAACGAGACTGCTTTTCATCTCAAATTTGTACCGCCTAAACCAACATCTAAACCTCATTTTTAGGTAAAAAGTCCTCTTAAAAATTGTTCCTTAGGATTTTAAGTTTCAAATAGAACAATTTTTAGGTCATTTTGACATATAAAACATAAGATATGACCTAAACAAGAAATACTGTTCCAATGGACCCGTCAGAATAGAGACTCTTATGTTATGGCCATTTTTGGGCAAATTAGAGCTAGAATTCGATCATAGTCATTTCTAGGACTTTTATAGGTATGGAAGTAATGGTTCTAATGGCACAATAATAACTTAATTTAAAGTTCTAAAACTCCATTTATCACTAAAAAAGCACACGGAGGTCTGATACAATTTCTTGATCACTATACTATACTCATGGCAATTCAATTGACACTACAAAACACATCCATTTTACATTTCAATTACATAAAATATCAATTAACACATTAAACATGCATCAATTGACACTACATCATAATTCACTACGCATGCAAAAATCAAAGGGCACACGATTCCTACCTCTAGTAGTGCAGCCGAGACACCCCAAATTCAGATCTTGTCCTTACCCTTCTCAATCCTTCTATCCAGAACTTCATACCCAGCCAAGAACACCAACATAAAATCTCTTAGTCAATTACACAACTAGCTCAAACCAAAACAGAAATGGAGTAGAAGAAGACCCAACACAAAGCTAAATCACACTTACCTTCTAAATCCTTTATTAACCTCTTCAACCAAAAATGCAGAAATTAGGCAAGGGAAGACAAAATCAAAGAAGAAATGGAAAAAGTGAAACCAAAAAAGAGAGAGAAAAGAACCAGAATGCATGCAATTCACTTAAGACAGATTTTCTCAATCAAAATCCTTTTATTGCATGCCAAAGCCATATGGCAACCATGCACCAAAAGTCTCACTTACAATGTTTGCCAAATGTCGCCCATGCACCAGAATTCCACTAACATGTAAATTATCACTTATATCCACGGAAAAGTTCTCTTAGGTTCCTCAATTGTAACTTAAAACCCACTTATGTCAGATTCCTCAGCGTGTTCTATCGCGCTCGCGATGATGTTGCTCTCACGACAGAACCCTCACTCAAACTACTAAATCTAATGTGTCCTCTCTAACTAGTACTGTAACACCCTAACACCCCTTGGGAGGATATCGGGTTGCTACACACGCCAAACACACAAATATGCATACACATGCATGCACAAAGGCAGAAGCGATAACAATAAATAAATATAAGAACATTCTTTTGGGCCAAACACATACTATTTATAATATATATATTGTACATATTACAAAAGTTTTATAAATTTTTGCATATTCATTTTCGGTACCTATACACAAGAGTTAACATTTACATGTCCATATAACACTACATATATACATAATGATGTTACTCAAAATGTAAGAAACTCTATCTAGTACGAAAAGATTTCTATAAGAGCTCCTAGTGGCCTTGACCTGCAGATGTGCACCCTCTGATCCAGTCCTGAAAACCTACACGGATAAACACCCGTGCTAAGCGATAACGCTTAGTGGGCATGAAAATAATGCAAAGGACTTCTTTTTGAAGTCACACATGAATCACACATTTCATATAATGATAATCAAATAGCTCATGCATATAACTTTCAACCTTGTATAGATCATGTGCTCAAATATAACATTAGCCATGTGTTCACATTCATGCAACATTTACTTGTACACAGGACTGTCATGTACTCAAAATATTATTCTCATGTACTATAACATTTATTCAGAACAATACTCGAAATCATTTCATGTTCACTATACAATAGTAATAAGCCTGAATTCCTTTCATGGTGGATACGGGTAACTCTGGATACTGTTTACAGTATCTTACATGTAGAGACTTAACTCAAACTCTATGGAATACACAAGGTATTCAAAACTCTAGGCACAATTAAGGCCAACTCTAGCAGCTGCACTCTAGCCCTTTATAAGCATGCTTATCTATCCACTATAACGGTAATCAGGCTCAAAAACAACTCAATTATACAATATATCATTGCCGAAACTATACTATAATTCAAGTATACTCATCAAATTCAGAGACATTTAATTCATGTACAAACCTTATTAAACTCATGCATAGGCTAACTCAGATTCCATGTGCAAGTAATAACCCATGTGAGAAGAAACAGAAACTATTTTTAGGAAAAAATAAAGTGAACAGGAAAAATGTACTGTCGCGATCGCGACCAAAAGTCACGCTCGCAATAGAAAGCAACTCAACCGGAAACAAGACAGAGAGAGCATGACTCGTGCTCATGCGTGTGACTCGTGCTCAAGTGTTTGACTCATGCTTATTTGTGTGACTCGTGCTCATGTGTGTGACACGTGCTCATTTGTGTGACTCGTGCTCATGTGTGTGACTCACGCTCATCTGCGTGACTAGTGCTCATTTGTGTGACTCGTGTTCATTTGCGTGACTCGTGTCCATCTGTGTGACTCGTGCTCATGCGTGTGACTCATGTTCATGCTGAGACAAATGGGAGAAATTCGTCTCTGTCGCGATCACGACGAACGTCGCATTCTCGATAGAAGCTTATTGCTTCCTAGAATGCTCTGTTTTACTCTGTTTTCAAACCCCAACATGGTCCTATCACTCACACATGCCATAAACTCCTATGTTGGCATACAACCACCCTCTAAAATCATGCTCATGATCAAAATTACACTCAATCACATAGATTAACAGCCATCCAAGTACTGCAAGTAATCAAAATGGATATATATACAAATATACACTAAAAGAGCTGTTGAACTAATCAAAGCTCATCATATATCTCTACTCAATCATATCTTTGCTCAAGCATATAATAAATTAATAAAAACACACATGATCCTAACCTTAGATAGCTCAATCACGTCCCTCTATTCGGTTCCGAGCTTCTCCTTTCCCTTGTCCAATCTCTTGTCCACAGCTTTCATGCACAAGCAACCAAGAAAACACTTATTCCAATACTCTTGACTTTAAATCAAAAATAGAAATATAGAAAGAAAAAGGAGGTCAGATCGGATAACTAATTGAACTAACCTTATCAAGGACCAACTCTACCCTTCACAACTCTCTCTTCAACCCAAACCGAGAGATTCTCTTAAGAACAGCTCAAATGAAGAAGAAAGGAACAAAAAAAAAGGCAAGAGAGGAGAACGGCAGAAACCCAAGGAAAGAAAGAAAAGAAAAACTAAAGCCCAAAAGCAAATTCAACGTGGGAAAAGGAGGAAAAGAATGTAGCTGGTCAATCCTCATCCAAAACAATTAATGTCACTAACCCAAATTAATTCATCCATATCTTAAGCTAAGCCAAACCAAGTCAAGCCAAACCAAGCGTCTTCTGCCTACAATGCCACTTGGCACACTAATTAAGTAAAACAATTAAATCTCTTGCCACTTGTCACACTCCTACGATGCCATGTGTCCGATACACATCAAGTAATTCAAAATAATCCAACTCAATTAGGCTTCCCGTGAAACGTTCTGTCGCCCTCGCGACAGAACCCACACACTCAATTTAGCCGAATGTCCGCTGGAGGCTTCCATCGTGCCCGCGACAGAACTCTCATGCTCCACATTTAATTTTCTGAATAAAAACTCTGTAATTCTCCTAGGGCCAGTTCAGGGTGTTACAAATCTCTCCCCCTTAAGAAATTTTGTCCTCGAAATTTACCCGCTAATCACTTACACAGGTAAATCCTTAAACAAATCTCCAAATCGCTATCACTCATACCATACGGCTATCAAATCGTACACACTTCACACTGAAACCGAACTACTCATGACATCTTAATATGTAATTCTAACACTTCGAATCTATCTGATGCATATATAACTATCCTTATACACAAAACACTCATTACATAATCAAAATCTTATCTCTTATAAGCACACTATTCCATAACACTCTTTTCTTCTTAACTCTAACTACTAACACCTCATACTTTCCTTAATGCACTGCACTCTAATCCATACACGTCTTTTAAACATCAATCACTCAATGTATATCCTGTCAGATTTTCTCAATGAAACACATACAATGATACTTTTCACATGCAATTGAGGGATGCAGATGAAATGGCCATGTAATGATTTATTTATGCAAGATGATGCGAAAATGCAATGTAAGCTACTATAATGCAGTTTTTCCTATCCCCATGTTTCAATATGCTTTTGTCAAATGATTTTAAGGAGATAGCTGACAGGAATACAGAGTGTCACCTCAAACCCTACTAACCATATAAATTCATATTACTCACTATATCCGACATCTCACTAATCTTTCCACTCGCATCTAACTCAATCTATACACTGCACAAAATGACATTTGTATTAGGCCATAACTCTAAACAAACTCTGACATTTATCCTATACTCTACATCTTATAGACCAGAACCTCTAACCTATGCTCTGAAACCACTAAATGTAACACCCTGATACCCCTTGGGAGGATATCGGGTTGCTACACACGCCAAACACACAAATACGCGTACATATGCATGCATAAAGGCGGAAGCGATAACAATAAATAAATATAAGAACATTCTTTTGGGCCAAACACATACTATTTATAATATATATATTGTACATATTACAAAAGTTTTATAAATTTTTACATATTAATTTTCGGTACCTATACACAAGAGTTAACATTTACATGTCGATATAACACTACCTATATACATAATGATGTTACTCAAAATGTAAGACACTCTATCTAGTACGAAAAAATTTCTATAAGAGCTCCTAGTGGCCTTGACCTGCAGATGTGCACCCTCTGATCCAGTCCTGAAAACCTACACGAATAAACACCCGTGCTAAGCGATAACGCTTAGTGGGGATGAAAATAATGCAAAGGACTTCTTTTTGAAGTCACACATGAATCACACATTTCATATAACGATAATTTAATAGCTCATGCATATAACTTTCAACCTTGTACATATCATGTGCTCAAATATAACATTAGCCATGTGTTCACATTCATGCAACATTTACTTGTACACAGGGCTGTTATGTACTCAAAATATTATTCTCATGTACTATAACATTTATTCAGAACAATACTCGAAATCGTTTCATGTTCACTATACAATAGTGATAAGCCTGAATTCCTTTCATGGTGGATACGGGTAACTCTGGATACTATTTACAGTATATTACATGTAGAGACTTAACTCAAACTCTATGGAATACACAAGGTATTCAAAACTCTAGGCACAATTAAGGCCAACTCTAGCAGCTACACTCTAGCCCTTTATAAGCATGCTTATTTATCCACTATAACGGTAATCAGGCTCAAAAACAACTCAATTATACAATATATCATTGCCGAAACTATACTATAATTCAAGTATACTCATCAAATTCAGAGACATTTAATTCATGTAGAAACCTTATTAAACTCATGCATAGGCTAACTCAGATACCATGTGCAAGTAATAACCCATGTGAAAAGAAAGAGAAACTATTTTCAGGAAAAAATAAAGTGAATAGGAAAAATGTACTGTCGCGATCGCGACCAAAAGTCGCGCTCGCGACAGAAAGCAACTCACCCGAAAATAAGACAGAGGGAGCACGACTCGTGCTCATGTGTGTGACTCGTGCTCAGGTGTGTGACTCTTGCTCAGGTGTGTGACTCATGCTCATGTGTGTGATTGATGCTCATCTATGTGACTCACGCTCATCTGCATGACTAGTGCTCACTTGCGTGACTCGTGTTCATTTGCGTGACTCGAGTTCATTTGCATGACTAGTGTCCATCTGTGTGACTCGTGCTCATGCGTGTGACTTGTGTTCATACTGAGACAAATGGGAAAAATTCGTCTCTGTCGCAATCGCGACGAACGTCGCGTTAGCGATAGAAACGTATTCCTTCCTAGAATGCTATGTTTTACTCTGTTTTCAAAACCCAACATGGTACTATCACTCACATATGCCATAAACTCCTATGTTGGCATACAACCGCCCTCTAAAATCATGCTCATGATCAAAATTACACTCATTCACATAGATTAACAGCCATCCAAGTACTGCAAGTAATCAAAATGGACATATATACAAATATACACTAAAAGAGCTGTTGAACTAATCAAAGCTCATCATATATCTCTACTCAATCATATCTTTGCTCAAGTATATAATAAATTAATAAAAACACACACGATCCCAACCTTAGATAGCTCAATCACGTCCCTCTATTCGGTTCCGAGCTTCTCCTTTCCCTTGTCCAATCTCTTGTCCACAGCTTTCATGCATAACCAACCAAGAAAACACTTAATCTAATACTCTTGACTTTAAATAAAAAACAAAAATATAGAAAGAAAAAGGAGAACAGATCGGATAACTAATTAAACTAACCTTATCAAGGACCAACTCTACCCTTCACAACTCTCTCTTCAACCCAAACCAAGAGATTCTCTTAAGAACAGCTCAAATGAAGAAGAAAGGAACAAAAGAAAGGCAAGAGAGGAGAACGGTAGAAACCCAAGGAAAGAAAGAAAAGAAAAACTAACGGCCAAAAGCAAATTCAACATGGGAAAAGGAGGAAAAGAATGTAGCTGGTCAATCCTCATCCAATACAATTAATGTCACTAACACAAATTAATTCGTCCATATCTTAAGCCAAGCCAAACCAAGTGTCTTCTCCCTACAATGCCACTTGGCACACTAATTAAGCAAAACAATTAAATCTCTTGCCACTTATCACACTCCCACGATGCCACGTGTCCGATACACATCAAGTAATCCAAAATAATCAAACTTAATTAGGCTTCCCATGAAACGTTCTGTCACGCCCGCGACACTGTCGCGCTCGCGACAAAACCCACACACTCAATTTAGCTGACTGTCCGCTGGAGGGTTCCATCGCGCTCGCGACAGAACTCTCATGCTCCACACTTAATTTTCTGAATAAAAACTCTGTAGTTCTTCTAGGGCCAGTTCAGGGTGTTACAAGTACACATCCTCAAACTTATTAAACACAATAAATCCTATTAGGGTGTATAATGGGTTGTTATAAATATTGACTGATAACCCTAGTAGGAGGTTCTGACAGTAGATTAAGCTTTTCTTGCCGCCATATCTGAAAAAAATATAAAAGAAAAATCAAAAAAATAATAAGAAAAATAAAACATAAAAGCCGCTGGAGTGAGTTGGATTCACCCCAGGCAAAAGTAAGGCGTAGGGTTGTGTGAAAATCCAAAAAGGACATATTTCCTGCTAAGAAAAGCTAGTGTGAAAATCCGTGAGGGACACACTACCTTTTAAATAATGACGTACCTGGAGTAATAAAGGGCTCCCGGAGAAGGCGACAGAGGACTCAGCACGAATAGAATCCAAACCCAAAATGGTCTCGGCAAGGATCAGTGGGATAGGGGTTAGCCCACGATGAAAATCATCCACAATCCTGAATAGACGAAGATCACCGGTCAACTCCTCTGAAGTCACGGTCAGATACCTCATGAGATAAAATAGAAAAATGACACCCGTACGGAACAAGGGAACATCAGAGAAGTCATCCAATGCCTCAATCAGTGGCTCTAAGGCAAAAGTAGAACCCTGAGGGATCAATCGGGCGGCATCAAAAGAAGGAATGCTCAAGGCCAATGCAATGTCCTGGGAATGGATCAGACCGCAGCGGGGAAGGCAGGGTAAGGCACTGGGAGGATACCTGGACCCAACAATGGTAGCAAACTCTTCAGGCAGGGGGCATAGTTCCTGATAAGTGAATCTGAAGACATAAAAACGGGGGGTCCCAGAAGTGGGCTGCAGCCAGAAGGAGGTTGTGATCTATCCTCACTCTTCTTAGGAATTTCAGGCCGAAAAGTGGAGAAAGGGCGGTATTTTCCCAAGTTTGGGGGGTTATCCAGAACTCGGTGCATCTTGGTGATGACAGACATAGACATTAAAATTAACAAAGCAAAGTGATTAAGAAAAGAGAGAAACAACCTGAAAAAGAAGCTTTGACTGAGGCTCGAAGTGTTGAAAGTGCAAAAAGTTCAAGGAAAAAGGGGTATTTAAAGGGAAGAGCCGACCGACGGGATGCCCGTCTGTTGGTATTCCGATGGGAAGGCCATCGGTCAACCTGTGTGACTCTTGGGAGATCTATTTTCTTACATATTCCATGCATGTCACACGCATAAAATAATTTTTGCATATTTCTATCATCCTTGCAATTTGACAGAGACTTGACACGAAAATCGGAGCAAGATATTCAGGGAGTGAAAAAAAAAGCGCAGCGCATTTAATGAGCTAATTAATTCATTTATTAGCTAATTGATGAAGAGGCAAAAATGGAGCGGCGAAAATGGGATTTTTAGCGACCGACGGGCTGCCCGTAGCTCAGTGTTCGGACGGACAGCCCGTCGGTCACGAAAAAGTGTAAAAGGAGCGCCCAGCGATGCCCCTTCAACTTTTTCTCTTCTTCCTTTTCTCTCTCGCAAAATCGATGCCCCCTTGCAGTTTTTTGCCCTTTTCTCACTCATTTTTGATCCGTTTTGCGCACCACTTGCGCTAAAACACCCTTGCACCATCGCGCACCTTTTTGATTACTTTTTTCGCACTTTCATCAATTTTTTTTTAAATACATTTCGTCGACTACCAGGTTAGTTTGTCCTATTCTTATACTCTTTTCTATATCTTTTTAAGTAATTTGCATGTAAAATGTGTGTTTAGTATATTTTAGCAAAATGTAGGACTAAATTCTGCCCATTTATGCTTAGCCTTTTTGTACTGTATTTGAAGCATGACCATAGAAATATGTATATGCATGGACAAATAATAAAAAAAACAAAGAAAAAAGAAGAAACTATAGACTTGTGGACTTGCCCCCGTCTAACCGAATTTTGAGACCAATTTGGACTAAAGAAAATGCGTAAATAACATGCAATAATTATTGATTGGGGCCTGAGGCCTGTCCCATTATTCTATTTTTGTGTGTAGGGAGTTGGGCACATCTTTGCCAAGATGCTGCCCAAATTTTTTTAGGTTTTCTGGGTAGGCATATCCTTGCCGGGATGCTGTCGAATTTTTCTGGTAGGCACATTTCAGCCAAAATGCTGTTAGAATTTACAGAATTTTAATCTTGTGATCAGCTTGCTTGCGATAACAATAAAAGATTAATTTTCTTCTTTTCTTTTTAGGATGCCCCCGCGACTCAACATTCCCCGCAACCAGGCTGAGCCTCAGTCTCCTATATGGACATTTTGATTCCCTTAAAATACATAATTAAGGGCATTTACTTTTTTAGTACACACAAAATTCCATAATTACCATTTCGTTCTCAAACTTTTTAATTATTCCAATTATGTCCATTTTTTTTACACACACTACAAGAAAATTATCAAATAGTAACGAAAATTAGCAACCGAATTTGTTGAATATTCGATGCTAATTGAAATTAGCAACAAAAAATAGAAACGAAAAATTTGGTTGTAATTTTGATCGTTGGTATTTTTTAGCAACGGAATTTAAATTCCGTTGCTAAATATAGCAACAAAAATTATTTTTCGTTGCTAAAATTAGTAACGGAATTTAAATTCTATTGCTAAATCTAACCAATATACATTCGGTGAATTTGTCAATATTACCAACAGAATTGATTTTTTCGTTGCTAAATTAGCAACGAAAATTTATTTCTGTTGCTATATTTACCAAAGGCATAAATTTTCGGTTGCTAAAAATAGCAATTGAATTTATTTTCCATTGCTATTTATAGCAAAGGAATTTTATTCCATTGCTAAAAATAGCAATCGAATTTATTTTCTGTTGCTATTTATAGCAACGAAATTTTATTTCGTTGCTATTTTTAATATCAAAAATTATAAAATTATGCTAGCTTGGCATAATATTTTAGTTTCAATCAAATTTTTTGTTTATATATAAATAAAAATAATACAAATTCATAATGAAATTTAAGAAAATACTCTTATTGATATATAATATAAACACATGCACCATGAATAATTGCATTTAGATTACATGTCATAAATAATCAATATTTTAAATTTACAAAAGCTATCCTAAAGCATATACAGAATATACTATATACATATCCAAGGGTATCTAATATGAATACCAAATCTATACATTACAAAAGGTAATACATATCAAAAACAAAATCCTTCAAAAAATCAGCAGCAGGAAGTTGATTGTCAAAAATTATAGATTTTGTCTCCACCAGGTCGCCTGTGAGTAAAAGGTAAACAAAGAAATAAATTAAACGCCAATGCTATATGATAAAAATTCTCACTGAACAACGGAAATGAAGATTTCAGAAATAAATGTGCTAATGCATGTACCCACATGAGGTTTTTAATTTTCTATTTTAACTAAATCTATTTGAGTGTATTACTAAAACCAAATAATTGTAGCAGCTAGAAAACAACGAAGAACATAAGGGAATTTGACCATTATATATAATTTCCAATAAGAAATTGTGTTCTGTATTCAATAATAATCCTAGCATGAGAGGAAGCCCGAGTATAATGGGAAATATTTTTTAGTTTTAAGGTCCACATAATGGGAAATATCTTATTTAAGGCAGTGAACTTTCCATTCTCAGAGCCAAGCACAAAGTTAACACTTAATAGTATGCTGCTTAAAATTCAATTAACCTTAAGAAAAATATTATAGTTAACATTGACAAACATGCTATTGCTGCCTCTATAATACCACGAAATGTTGACCAATTACAACACCGAATTCAGCTAAAACTACAATTAACATTGACTAACATGCTATTGCTGCCTATACAACACCACCAAATGTTGACCAATTACAACACTGGATTTAGCTAAAACTACACTTTTTGGTAAGCCAATAACCAAAAGGTGCTGACAAGTTACTGCAAAAAGAATGACAAATTTCTAAAAACGTAAATGTGTATTAAAGGTTCGGGAAAGCCAATCATGAAATATAAATGTGTCATGTACTAATATAATAGCCAATCAACTTTATGTGCTTATGTTCTAACCCGAAGAAAGAATAATTGCAGCATAATCTAGATATGCATTGGCTTAGTAAATAACTTGGAGAGATCAAAATACCATAAGACGTCAAACATGTTATAGAGACTTACATAGCCTTGAGTACATTACTTTTCCAGGGCTACTAGTTGAGAATGATCCACCTCCACCCATTAGCATCTGCAATAAAATGTTTTATCATTTGTTGCTTCCTTTCAACTTGGCATTTGAATGTAAAGTATGAAACAAGAATTGTATATAAAAAAACACTGCAACCACAACATTAAAAATGTAATCAACTAAATACCTGAAGAATAGTGAAGGTCATAGCATCCTTGTCATTGGACTAGCCATTAGGAAATTCAAATGTAAGAGCAAAATGGGTTTGCTAGTCCTGCATTGGAAGTCAGAGTTAATAAAATCCTAGCTAGATGGCTGCACAGATGAATTTTCACTCATTTCCCAAATTGGCATAAATTCTATTTATATCAATATAATATTGCTTGTTTGAAATTACTGCTATAAATTAGCATAGCAGTGGTAATATATGCTTAAACAAGAATTGCTTTACTAATAATTAGGACAATGAGGTATTAAGTTGGATCTTATTCAGACCCTTGTACGTATATAAGAAGGTGGGGCTTTAGTTCAGCCAATTGATCCTCTAAAAACCAGTAAGAGCAGAATCCCATATTCACTTATGGAATAAATAGGACAAAACAGAGAAAATATCAAGAATATGATAAATAAGTGAATGTGAAATATTCTAGTTCTAAATATTTCAAATGCTAATCTGTATGTAAAGCTAGATACAAAAGAGATTTTCCACTAAAAATACAATTAGAGTTAATTATTCCTTGATTATAGAAATCTCAGTATGTCAAAAGCAATACAATTAGAGTTAATTATTCCATTGATCAAAAAAGTTTATGACTAACTAGATGTAGACACCGGGTCTTGAGGCAATCCAGGTCAGAGTTACCCGATGAAGAGATCCATGTTGGTTTCCGGATAAATGGATGGAATTTGGAGGTTTTCGTCTTTCGGTTTCATAAGGATTAAAATCTTTTTCGCTATAGCGTGAGGTTTTGAAAGAGTTTGGGAAATTTTGCTTGAATTTGCAAGTTTTGCTCCACGGACGGGATGACCGTCTGAAGTAGGGACGCCCGTCTCTATTTGGGGTGATCCCCGTCTCTATGCATAGTAGGGACGGCCCGTTTGTAGCTAGGGACGGACACGTGTCTGAGTAGGGACGCCCGTCCCTAGTCCCGCATTACGACCCGTCTGTAGCTAGGGATGGACACGTGTCTGAGTAGGGATGCTAGTCCCTAGTCCCGCGTTACGGCCCGTCTGTAGCCAGATTTCCAAGCGTACCCTTAGTAGGGACGCCCGTCGGTAGTTGCAGGGATGCTCGTCGGTAGTGGATCTGATCAGATAACGCCGGATTTGATAAAATTTAATCTCTAATCTTTGAAATGGGGATAGGTGTTGGTTAAAAATTGAATTTTAAAACTCCTTTTAGAATTCAAACTTTAAAACTGATGCTTATCTTATTTTATCTCCAAAAATTCTATAAATTGGGAGGAAGAATTCATTTTTAGGGGTTAGAAAATTTGACAATTTTTTGTGAGGAAAGTGATAAATTTTTGAGAGATTGGAGGTTTTTTTTAGAAAAGGATTTTTGTGAGCAAATTTACAAAAGATTTATAAAATCTCTGTTTATTTTTAGGATTTGGTTTGATAAAAATTCTTTCAATTAATTGATTTACTCAAATTCTTCTTGCGAATTAAGCCAATTTGAGGTCACGAAATTCATTCGTTTCCATCAATACAGCTAATTCAAACATTCGATCGATATTAAATTTTCAAAAAAGGGAAAATACAAATTTTCTTACTTTGATCTTTTTATTTGATCCTTGTGGAGCGTGAGGGGGACTGAAACCATTTGATATTCACCAAAAAAGTTAAATTCCGAGGGTAAACATTCTGGATTAATACTTGTGTGGTTTAATTAATTTACATTAATTATTTTCATTTTTTACCTTTTTTTTATGTTGTAACTCATTTCTTTTAAAGCTTCCTATTATTTTCCTTTCTTTACTTTATTCATCAATTTTGACACTAACATGTTTATTCCTATGAGTTATTTTGTGACCATTTGGAATTGGAGTTGTAAATGATGATGGTCGAGCCAATCTGAGGATCTCCATACGGGTTCTTTCTTCACCCTTGCTTTTTATTCATGTTATTATTAAGATTATTTCAATGTCGTTAAAGTGAAAAGGGCCAAATATTTTATAGTAATTAATTTGGGATTTTCTCAAAAGCCGTGGACCAATGTCCTGTTTCTAACCAACAAAATTGACGTTTCTTAAAATCAGTTTGTAACAAATATTCATGGCAGGACCAATGTCCTCACTCCAATGAATATCCCGTTTTCTGTATGGTTTATATATTATTTTTATAATGGGGGTTGTATTCCGCTCCTAGTTTTATTGTAATTTATTTTGAGGATGTTTATTTTAATAATGCTTTATTTATTGCTTTTGACGTTAATGATTGCACCTTAATTAAATGCATCGTGTGAAAAGTTGATGAAACAATAAATTCAAAACTTAATTATAATATTGATCAAGGTACAAATAAATGAGAAGTCCCAAACTCACTCTGGTCTTTGGGGCTCAATGAGGCGAGAGGTCTAGGACTTCCAAGACACCTCTTGAGTCTCACCAAAAGACTGAAAATTACAATCCTAGGCTCCAGGGGGTAGAGGCAGAGGCCTCCAAGATCTATCTGGCTAGCCCAAAATGGATATGTATGCGCCGTCTTAGGCTCGCTGAGGCTAGACGACCCTCCCCAATGTTCTATTGGGTGGCGACTCGAAGAAACCTCATTGTTGCCCAAAATAGACGCACTTGTAAATACCTTACAAGTTTTAATGAATCCCATCCTGATCGCCCTAAAGCGGGCTTTCGTGAGGCCACGGGGTTCGGCGTACGTCACACTAGACCTCTTAATTCATCACATTTTCAAGCCTATAACTGGTGTCTCAAATACATGACACAAAACAAACCAGACCTAGTTAAAACCTGAATGGAGCTTCATAACCTCGATAAAAAATTCATTAGTTTCAAATCATAGATTGCATGCAAAGAACTTTAAGAATATGTAGAAGCACATAAACTCAAAAAAAAGCAAACTCAGAGCAATAATTAAAGAGTATAAAATAAGAAATCAAGACCCATAGAAAAAAAGAAGATGGCCAGCACAATAAAATGCTCTCCAACTAAACTAATTGAAACCCATCACAAAATGGTTTCACCATAATCAAAAATTCCTAAGATTCAAGAAATGGAACCAACTTAAGATCTCATTGAAGCAAATCAAGAATTCCCGTATCCAAAATCACTCATAAGAATCACAAAGAGACCACATCCACAAAAGCAAAAATCAAATAACAAAATAATAAAATTACGCAGCATGAAGAAAAAGAGGAAGAATCAAATAAAGAATGAAACATATTATAATAAAAAAAAAACTAACCAGCAAGGGATTAGAAGGAGACCAGAGTCTAGATTCTGGTTCCATTTTTGATAAATAAATTGAAAAATATTTTATTATATTTTTATAAATATGGTTTATGCATGATAATTTAACTACACTGGGTAGGCCAATGACGGACTACCATACTGATAACTGATTGATTTTTCTGTGACATTGCTGAGTGGTCCTTCCGGGTCATTCTTTACCGTTGTAGACCACGAGATTCACACCCTGATTACCTGGTTCACATATTTCTATCGGGTTTATACTAGGGACATAAATGAATATAATGTTGGGTTTCGACGGAATAATTCAAATTAAACGCAGTGGAATAAAACCAAAACCCGAAATAGGTTCCAAGTATATTCAATTGATTCAAAAGGAAGAGATTAAGATTTACTGACCTTAGAACGAAAATAACTCCTTATCTCGAACTTTAGGTGCTGCTTCAATCACGAACACCCTCTACCGGTATCCACACGCATGAACCGACGAACAAAATTTCGCAGGGCTGCTAGCTCCCTTATGTTGTGACTAGATTGTGTTATTTCTTTCTCAAAGAAAAAATGTTGGCTAGGTTATTTTTCTTTCTTCACTTAAGATGTTACAGCCACTCTCAATCTCTGCTTTTTAGAAGAACGTGATTCTTCAATTATTAGGGTTAATCTCTTTTCTTAACATATATCTATATATATGTAAATAAGTTTAAAACCCTAATAGGTAAATAATGATATTATCTCTAATTCAAAATTGAGAGATATTTATATTATATATATATATATATTTATTTATTTATTTATTTCTTATTCAAAATAATAAGAAATATTATATTAATACATACTATTATCTCATATTCAAAATAAGAGATATATGTATATGTACATATATAAATATATATAAATATGTAATTTTGAAATTAAATATAAATACCTTTATTTATATATTATTCCGAAATAACCTAATAAAATCCATTTTGTTCATTTTGGTCATGGTGTGTGACCCAATAGGTTTATATTATGTTGGCAGTGGGCCTAATCCCTTAATAAGCCCACAAGTCATAATTGGTCTCTAGCAAGACATTATGACTACCCAAATAATATAAATATCGTTAGTCCGATTTTAACCTGACAATAGAACATGTTATTATCCTTTTGTCACACGATATCTTGTTTGAACATAAGTCATGGTACATGTTAAACTTATATTGTTCAAACATATAATTTCCCGAATACTAAGTAGACTGATAAATTCAAATGACATTGATGACACTATCAATTAATTCGAGCATGGCCATGCATTTTACAGTCCTACTTATCGAGGGGCCCTATAGATATCTCCCTCACAAGAGAGGGACAAATTCTATCTTGATTATTCACTTTCCTCCGCATAATTCTCATTATGTCCGATCATAAACTTTATAATTATCTAATTAAAGATAACGTTTGATTATGTCAAAACATAATGTTCCTTATGTAGGAAACCATGATAACCTCAGGTCAAAGGATTCAATAACATATCTATTATGTTGTGCATTTTTTAATGATGCTACAAACCGCAAGTATACGGTGTACCGCAATAGTACTTTAGATATCGATCCCACAGGGAACGTGTTACACACTATTACTAATTGATTTTAATCTTGTTTACAATGATCATAAAATGATAGAGAAGTGGTTCTAATTTAATCTAATATGTAAACTTATTAAGTCAAGTTTATGTGAATCCAAAACGATAGAAAATATTAATGATGCTAGATATAAAAATGGAACTCAAATTAATTGTTCTTTAATGACTTTAGCATTCTTGTCTTGTAAGTCAAGTTGAATAAATTTCCTACTTACTTTCTCAATATAAATAGGACTGCCCAAAACATACACATATAAGTCTAATTCCAAATTTTCATTTAAGAACTAGATTATTATATATGCAAATCTTAAGAATAAAACACAACCTATAACAACCATTTTAATATTCTGATTTCTCAAACAATATCTCAATGATGAATTTCCAATTAGATGTAAGAATGAATTTATTTCTCAATCGAACTCATACTTATAATGACAATAAATAATTTACTAATGAGAAATTCTACAATTAAGAACACTTGAATAAATATGAACAATAAAATAATTTAATATTAAACATTTAAGTTCAGAATTCACATCATAAAACAATTACAAAGAAGAATTAAAAGATAGGAATTGAAGAAGGAGATTTCTCAACCCTTTTCAAGTCACCAATTGTAGTCCTCTTCCTTGTATAATATCTTCTCTTCAACACATAAACTCTACTTAAGCAAAACTAAAGAAAATTATTCTAACTTGCAGAAAAATATTCAAATGTTCAATTCTAAGTCTAACATATCTAAATTACAGTTAAAATCAGTATTTATAACATCAGCTCATGCCCCTTCAGATGCCCTTCTACAAAGGTTGTAATTGATGGAGGAAAGATACAACTTTTCAAGTTCAAATTTGAACTTTAGTGTCTAACGGATCCCTCTGTCGCGATCGCGACTCCTGTCGCGCTCGCGACAGAGCACGCCTTCTCTTTCGCTCGCCTTTCCTCGCGTGTGCCTTCTCCGCGCCCTGTCGCGACCTCGCGACGTCTTCCCTTGGTCGCGACAGCTCCTATTTTCTTCTCTTTTCTCTTCTTCTCTTGATCCTCCTTAGCGCGCTCTGTCGCGCTCGCGCCTCCCATCGCGATCGCGACAGAGACTCTTCTGCCTTAACTCAATTCTTCTTCTTCTCTCCATTTTGCTCCATATTTTCTCCATTAACTCCATACTTTCTCCATTTGTCTCCTACACACAAAACTTAACAAAACACATAAAACATACCTAATTCCTACAAATAAAAACACTTAAAACATTACTTATAACCATAAAATATAATTTAATTATGAGCTAATTAAGCTCATATCAAACCCCCACACTTAAACATTTGCTTGTCCCCAAGCAAAACACTTACACAAAAACAAAATATATATTAAACACAATATTTTGGAGCTTACTTAGACATTTGATAATTATTTGAAAACACCATGCATAGAATTATCCTTCTAACACACTAGCTTCAATAGGTAACAATTTAAACATTCCCATCATTCATTAAACTTTAACCCTCTTTGCACATTTGGAAAACCATGAAATTGCAAAACACAATGATGTTTGATCTCAAGAAATTAAATATCTTAACACATGTAAGAGATTATTTCACACAAAGCATTGCCTAAAATAATTTTCACTCAACACTTATTTTGATAAACACTCAATCACTCAAGTGTATAAAGGTTAGTGCTTTCCCTCATTCCTTGATTATGCCATTACATACCATAAGCTTGTAAGTAGTAAAAATCTCCACTACTAGTAAAAGGTAGTAAAGAGGATCAAAGGGTCTTAAAAGGGTTGTAATGTGGCTTAGGTTAAGGTAAGGAACTTTTGGGTTTAAGTAGCTATTATTGTGCAGAGAAAAGCAGTAATACAACATAGGAGAATTAACCAAATCAGAATAGCAACAAGCATGATATTTTTAATCAAATTCCCTTCTCTTTCAAAAATATAAATTTGCTGCTAGCTCTTAATTTATACTTACTATTTTTTTTTCTCTCTTTTTTTTTATTTTTCTTCTTGGTTTTTATTTTCTTTTTTTTTTTTCTTAGGATAGCAAGAGAATTTAGTGTGGGTGCATTTTAATGCGCCATCCCTCACATAAGTAATTTAGATGTACATCTTGCTAATCCCATTTTATTTCTACTAGCAGTTGGAATTCTAACTTTGAAAAGAAGGACTTTGCAATTGCAACTTTTTACTAAGTTCATGCTTTTCAATAACAAAAATATCTCCCATGCTATATCAATCCTAATCCCTCCACAATAGGGTAATTATAAAGAAATTAGGCCTTGTTTAAGCAAAAGTTTGGGTTAGTAATATGTTTAAACAAGAAAAAACAGATATAGGCTCAAAATTGGCTACCTAAAGTTAAAAGGTAAAGGAATTTTAAAAAAATAAGCCAAAATAGGTTCATTCTAAATGCCCTTATCATATCCCGTGTACATCCTCTACTAAAATGTAATCTCGAAATTTACTACAAACAAGTTCTAGAGGATATGGCATAATAAGGCTCTCATACATGAAGAATTTGTGTATAAGGCTTCAAAAGCTCACATGGCTATAGTTAAACTATAATAGGCAATAAGTTGGCAAAACAATCTTAATTTACATATAAAAAAAATATTTAACTTAAAAAGAACCTACACCAAAGTGATTTGCTAAGTCATACCCTTCACTATGTACAACAAAAACTAAAGTAAAACCAATAATGAAAATAAGCAAAAAGTTACTATCTAAACTAATGGTCAAAAACATAAAACCTATACATGCTCTAATTTTCAAATATTCATCAAATACTAAGCTCCAAAAATATTTAGCATAAAACAACCTAAAACAATAAAACAACATATACCTAAATCTAGCAGTTCATGCAAACACAAGCTATACTACACTAAACACATAAAACTATATATACATATATATACTAAACACATAAAACATATATACACTAAAAACATAAAACATATCAAAACATAACCCCCCCACACTTAAAGGACACAATGTCCCTATTGTGTAAAACGGAATAAACGAAACAAACTAACATAATCAAAACACAAATACAAACAAGAATAAAACAAAGAAAAAGATAGGAGACAAACTCAAAAACTCCCACTAGGTGAGCTTGGTGGAGTTGGAGAAAACTCAACATTCTGCTTGCGGAAGAAACTTAAGAGCTTGCGTCCCAAACTCTTCTGGTTTTGCAGCACAGCCCGCACATCAGTCTCTAGCACATCCATCCTAGCTGCCATACTCTGATTGGTGGCCTCAATACCATCCAAACGATGCAAAATAGGCTCCAAATCTACAGCAGCCTCTCTAGTATTCCTCCTCTCAGCATTATCAGCACCAACAGCCGCCTCGTTCTCACTTGAGGAGTCATGAGCAGGAGCTGCAGATGCTGACTCACGTGCCCTATCACGGGGCACACTTGGTCCAGCCACATTAGGGTCATCCCTATTTGATCCACCTGCACATCTATCAACAAACCTTGGGGGCCAAGCTCCCTTGGTTAAAATATTAGCTCTACGCAAATACACCACATCCAACAAAGGAATTGTTTCTTTTTCTTCCATTACAAAATTATGCAAATCTCCCAAACATCCCAAAATAATACCAGTTACCATATGACACATACCTACAGATTTACTACGGGCAGTAGACGCATGATAAAGGCCATCAAGTATAAAATCAATTGAATCAGGTGTTTTGTTAGATTGCAGTAAATCTAAAACAAACAAATCCTTTGTTTGGACCTTAGTACTCTCTACTCTACCAAACATGGCATGACAAAGAAATTTATGGAAGAGCATTAAGGCATTGTCTTTAATTTGTCTATTTGTAGAATTTTTGTTATTAAACCTGTCAAGTCCTGATAATCTATTCCACACAGGTGTTGGATGGAAAATATGGGAATCAAATCTTTTACCATTCAAAGGAAAACCAAACCAGTTATGCAAATCATTAATGGTAAAAGTATATTCAATACCCTGGTGCCTAAATTTCATTGAATCCCTTCTTTTATCTACATAATCCAAAGTAACAAAAAATTCTAAAGCCCATTCCTTTCTAACAGGTAAAGAGTACGTAATAAATTTCCCCCATTTCATGTATCTCAGGAAATTATTAATTTCATCATGTAAACCCATGGTATTCAGAATAGCAAAATCTAAACCCCACATTCCCACATACGATTTTTTAGCAAAATAGGCAAATTTCACACCCTCTTCATCAGATAAAAGTTTAAAAGGGCAATCATACCTGTTCTGAAAAATAAAGGAGTTAAGCGTGGGTTCCTCTCCTTGAGCGCTGGTTTCCCCCATAGGGCGTTTCCCTTGGCTTTTATCTCCAACATGCTTTGTTCTCACCATTGTGAAATCACGTTACAGATATTTGAATCACACCAAGAAGAAAACGAAACACAAGAAGAAGAAGAACAGGAAACTTAAAAACAAGAAATACGGAATTTGGATGAAGAAGTTAGAGAGAAAAATCGGGAGGAAGTTAAGAAAATCAAAACGAAATTAGAGAGAAGATAACGAAAAGGCAAGAGAAAATGAAAAAGAGAGAGTAATTAGGGCAGATAAAAGAACATTTAAGGAATTAAATGTGAGTCTAACGGTTGGTTTGACCGAAAAATTCAAACGCCGCGTTCTATCGCGACGTCGCGACAGCGTCGCGATCGCGACAGAGAGCAAATCAACAATTTGAATTTCGCGATAAACGTCGCGTCATCGCGACAAAATTATCCGGTTGCCATCGCGACCTCGCGACAACGTCGCGATCACGACAGAAAGGATTTATGAAAAATGGAAATTGATCCTGTCGCGATCACTCTACACGTCGCGCCGGCGCGATAAAATCAAAAATATGCGTTCCCCTCTCTGTCGCGCTCGCGACAGAAAGGAATTTTTAAAATCACATTTTATTTTCCTTTCACAAACAACACACCAAAGTATACAAAATAAATTTATATATGAAAAACATCTGTGGAACAAAAGAACAACATTAGTAGATATAGATATCACACATAAAACAAGTAATTGAAAAAGAAAAATTAAACCAAGTAATCATGAAATCATTTTTAATGAAAGAACTGAAACCTCCCTTCCATGAAATGTTTCCTCCAAATACACTTTACATCTTTGACCATTGGCTTTAAATAACTCATTTTTATTATTTTTAAGTTCCAAAAACCCTTGATCAAAAACTTGTGTAACTTCAAAAGGTCCACTCCATCTTGACCTTAATTTTCCCGGGAAGAGTTTCAATCTAGAATTATACAATAAGACTTTGTCCCCAATATTAAAATTTTTAATCCGTATATGTGCATCATGCCATTTTTTAGTCCTTTCTTTATAAATCTTAGCATTCTCAAATGCAAGAAGTCGCAATTCATCTAGCTCATTCAATTGTAAACATCTTTTGACACTTGCATCTTTAAGATCATAATTCAAAGTTCTAATGGCCCAATATGCTTTGTGCTCTAACTCCACAGGTAAATGACACGCTTTTCCATAAACCATCCTATATGGTGTCATTCCAATTGGAGCTTTGAATGCAGTGCGATAGGACCACAAAGCATCATCTAATTTATGTGCCCAATCCTTCCTAGAAGTAGAGACTGTTTTTTCTAATATCCACTTTAACTCTCTATTGGACACTTCCACTTGACCACTTGTTTGTGGGTGATATGGTGTAGCTACCCTATGATGAACTCCATATTTTTGCAATAATGAGTCAAAAGAACGGTTTATGAAATGCTTACCTCCATCACTTATGATGGCTCTTGGCACTCCAAATCTTGAGAAAAGCTTATTCAAAAACTTTATCACTACCTTTGAATCATTGGTAGGTGTGGCTTTGGCTTCAACCCATTTTGATACATAATCTACCCCAACCAAAATATAGTTTTGACCAAAAGAAGTGGGGAAGGGACCCATGAAGTCAATCCCCCATACATCAAACACTTCAACTTCCAATATATTACTCAAAGGCATCTCATCTCTTTTCCCAATATTACCAGCCCTTTGACACTTATCACATTTAGCTACATACATCTTTGCATCATGAAATAAAGTTGGCCAAAAGAATCCACATTCAAGCACTCTAGATGCAGTTTTAATAGCACCATTATGACCAGAATATAATGCACCATGACAATGCATCAAAATGTTTTGATACTCCTCTTCACTTACACAACGACGAATTATACTATCCCCACCTATCTTAAACAAGTAAGGCTCTTCCCAAAGATAATTTTTAACATCACTAAAGAATTTTTTCTTTTGTTGCCATGTCAAATTTTCAGGTACAATTCCGGCAGCAAGAAAGTTAGCAAAATCAGCATACCAAGGCTCATGCATATTCAAAATTGACATCAAGGCTTCATCCGAAAATGTTTCATTAATTTCAATACCATCACCTAAAGTTTGTTCATTATTTTCTAATCTAGACAAATGGTCAGCAACAAGATTTTCACTTCCCTTTTTGTCTTTGATTACAAGGTCAAATTCTTGCAATAATAATACCCAACGAATCAACCTAGGTTTAGCATCTTTCTTTGCAAATAAATACCTCAATGCAGCATGATCCGTATAGATTATGACTTTAGAACCCAACAAGTAAGATCTAAACTTATCACATGCATACACCACAGCTAACATTTCTTTTTCAGTTGTTGTATAATTAACTTGAGGAGGGGACAAAGTATGACTAGCATAATAGATCACATGCAAATTCTTACCATGTCTTTGACCTAATACACAACCCACAGCAAGATCACTTGCATCACACATAATCTCAAATGGCAATTCCCAATTAGGAGCAGCAATTATAGGTGCACTTATAAGGGCCTTCTTTAAAGTATCAAACGCATGCATACATTCATTAGAAAATTCAAAGGAAACATCCTTAACTAACAAATTAGTTAAAGGTTTAGCAATTAAAGAAAAATCCTTTATAAATCTTCTATAAAATCCAGCATGTCCAAGAAAAGATCTTACCCCTTTAAGTGTAGTGGGTGGAGGTAACTTCTCAATTAATTCAGTTTTTGCTCTATCAACCTCAATACCCCTACTTGAAATTTTGTGCCCTAATACTATCCCTTCATCTACCATAAAATGGCATTTCTCCCAATTAAGAACTAAGTTAGTTTCTTCACACCTAGCCAATACTTTGTCTAAATTTTTCAAAGAAAGCTCAAATGAATCTCCATATACAGAAAAATCATCCATAAAGACTTCCATTATATCCTCTATCATGTCTCCAAAAATTGAAGTCATACATCTTTGAAATGTGGCTGGGGCATTACAAAGCCCAAAAGGCATTCGCCTATAAGCAAAAGTTCCATAAGGACAAGTAAATGTAGTTTTCTCTTGGTCACTTGGATAGATAAAAATTTGGAAATATCCTGAATATCCATCAAGAAAACAATAATGAGAATGGCCAGCTATTCTTTCTAGCATTTGGTCAATGAATGGTAAAGGAAAATGATCCTTTCTAGTGGCCAAATTAAGCTTTCTATAATCTATACATACCCTCCAACCAGTGGTGGTTCTAGTTGGAATTAAATCTCCATTCTCATTCCTCACTACAGTCATACCCCCCTTCTTTGGAACACAATGTATTGGACTTACCCAATCACTATCCGAAATAGGATAAATGATTCCAGCATCTAGTAATTTAATAACTTCCTTTTTGACTACCTCTTTCATATGAGGGTTAAGCCTCCTTTGTCTATCAGCTTTTGGTTTATAATCATCTTCCATATTTATCCTATGCATGACAACATTAGGACTAATACCCTTCAAATCAGATATTTGCCATCCAATACTTTTTATCCTTTTTCTAATAACTTCTAATAATGCATGCTCTTGTTCTTTATTGAGTTTATTAGAAATAATAATAGGCAAAGTATGATTTAATCCAAGAAAGGTGTACCTCAAATGACTAGGTAATTCCTTTAGATCAACATTTGGTGGACTTTCAATGGAAGGTGGTAAAGGTGCTTCATTACGAATAAGAGGTTCACTTCTAACAATTTCTTGCTCTACCTCTTCATGAACTTCTTCTTCCATTTGGACTTCATCTTCATCTGCATTTTCTAAGACTTCCACGACACATGCATCAATGACATCTATTTTCATGCACACATTTTCATCCATTGGGTATTTTAGTGCCTTTTCCATGTGATATTCAACACTATCATCCCCTACTCTTAAAACTAATGTGCCCTCATAGACATCAACTAAGGCTCGACCAGTCCTCATGAAAGGTCTACCCAATATTAAGGGACATTTCTCATCATATGCAAAATCTAAAATGACAAAATCAGCGGGCAAAATAAATTTATCCACTTTTGCAAGTACATCTTCAACTATTCCATATGGTTTCTTAATGGATTGATCAGCTAGTTGTAAAATCATGGAAGTAGGTTTGACATAATCTAAACCCAACTTTTTAAAGATAGAATAAGGCATGAGATTAATACTTGCCCCCAAATCACATAGGCACTTAGGAAACTCTCTATCCCCTAAGGTACATGGAATGGTGAAACTACCATTATCTTTAAGTTTTGTAGGCAAATTATTTGTGATTATAGAACTACATGCTTCAGTTAATGCAATAGTGGATATATCCTCCCAACTTCTTTTCTTAGAAATCAATTCTTTAAGAAATTTTGCATAGTTAGGAATTTGTGAAATGGCTTCAATAAAATTCAAATTAATGTGCAAATGTTTCAATTTATCCATAAAAGATTGAAATTGCTTATCTTGGTTTTGTCTCTTCAGGCATTGCGGAAATGGTGGACTAGGTTGAAAAATTTTAGAAGAATTTGCTTTAGATGCCCCTTCTGTCGTGATCGCGACAGGTATCGCGATCGCGACAGAAGACTCTCCTCCTGCTGTCGCGCTCACGTCTGGTATCGCGCCCGGTTTCGCGCCTGCAACATTGGTTGGCTTCTCCTCTGTCGCGACCGCGACAGGTGTCGCGATCGCGACAGAAGACTCATTCTTCTTTTTATTTTCCTGAAATTCTCCATTTTTGTTAGTAATAACAAATTCATTGGTGTAAGTTTTACCTGACCTCAAATTTATGGCTTTTAGATGTTCTCTTGGATTTTCCTCCGTATTACTTGGTAAAGTACCTTGTAATCTTGAAGGTAAAGCCTTTGCTAATTGCCCAATTTGCACTTCTAAGTTGTGAATGGATGAGGCTTGATTCTTTGTGATTTGATCAAACTTATTTTCTAACCTCTTTTGGTTCTCCTCTTGTGAATTAAATTTCATATTAATCCCCTCTAAGAACCTATCCATTTTAACCTCCAAGGCCCCAAACCTATCTTGAGGTGGTTGAAAACTTACTCCTTTATTTTGATTACTACTATTCCCCCATGAAAAGTTTGGATGGTTCCTCCATCCAGGGTTATATGTATTGGAAAATGGATTACCTCTTCCTTGCCCTTGAATAAAACTAACTTGCTCCTCCGAACTATTAATGCCTAAATTGCATACCTCACTTGGATGTCCTTGTTGTCCACAAATATTGCATCTAGTTGGTTGATTACCTCCCATACCCATATTATTGAGTTTGTGAGTCAATGCTTCCACTTGAGCTTGCAATGCAACCACTGAATCAAGTGCATGAACTCCTCTCATATTAGTAGAATTTGAATCTCTACTTCTCTCGGTAGGCCACATGCAATTGTTCATGGACATCTCCTCCAATAATTCAAACGCCGCTTCAGTAGTTTTTCTCATCAAAGATCCTCCAGCAGCCGCATCAATAGTTCCTCTTGTGGTAGGATTTACTCCATTATAAAATGTTTGCATTAACAATTCTCTTGGCAAGTTATGGTGTGGACACATCCTTTGCAATTCTTTGAATCTTTCCCAAGCCTCATATAATGATTCATTTTCATTTTGAACAAAGGTGGTGATATCCTTTATGATTTTTGCGGTTTTGGCCAAGGGAAAATATTTTGATAAAAATGCTTGGGCCAATTGGTCCCAAGTAGTTATAGAACCCCTTGTCAAAGAATTCAACCAAGCCTTTGCTTTATCCTTCAAGGTGAATGGAAAAAGCCTAAGTTTGATTGCATCATTTGAAACCCCATTTATCTTAAAGGTATCACAAATCTCAAGAAAATTTGCCAAATGAGCATTTGGATCCTCATTTGCCAAACCATAAAATTGTATACTATTTTGAATCATTTGTAACAATGAAGGCTTAATTTCAAATTGATTGGCATTTACCGTTGGTCTTACCACTCCTTGTTGAGCACCACTCAATGCAGGTGTGGCAAAGTCCATCAATCTTGGTGGATTTTCATCAGCCATGACAATTGATCTCCTATTTTTGTTCTTCTTTTTATTTGATTTCCGATTACTTAATAAAAACCTCTCAATTTCAGGATTTATAGGCTCAAGCTCTTCTAAAGAACTCCTTGTACTAGGCATGAACTTCTAAAATCCTGTAAAAATAAAACACAAAATTAATTTAAACAAATAAACAAATTAAAACAAAACCAAATATTGTAATCCAAAATCATAAATCAATTTTTATAATGGCAAACAACCGTTCCCCGGCAACGGCGCCAAAAACTTGTTGTGCATTTTTTAATGATGCTACAAACCGCAAGTATACGGTGTACTGCAATAGTACTTTAGATATCGATCCCACAGGGAACGTGTTACACACTATTACTAATTGATTTTAATCTTGTTTACAATGATCATAAAATGATAGAGAAGTGGTTCTAATTTAATCTAATATGTAAACTTATTAAGTCAAGTTTATGTGAATCCAAAAAGATAGAAAATATTAATGATGCTAGATATAAAAATGGAACTCAAATTAATTGTTCTTTAATGACTTTAGCATTCTTGTCTTGTAAGTCAAGTTGAATAAATTTCCTACTTACTTTCTCAATATAAATAGGACTGCCCAAAACATACACATATAAGTCTAATTCCAAATTTTCATTTAAGAACTAGATTATTATATATGCAAATCTTAAGAATAAAACACAACCTATAACAACCATTTTAATATTCTGATTTCTCAAACAATATCTCAATGATGAATTTCCAATTAGATGTAAGAATGAATTTATTTCTCAATCGAACTCATACTTATAATGACAATAAATAATTTACTAATGAGAAATTCTACAATTAAGAACACTTGAATAAATATGAACAATAAAATAATTTAATATTAAACATTTAAGTTCAGAATTCACATCATAAAACAATTACAAAGAAGAATTAAAAGATAGGAATTGAAGAAGGAGATTTCTCAACCCTTTTCAAGTCACCAATTGTAGTCCTCTTCCTTGTATAATATCTTCTCTTCAACACATAAACTCTACTTAAGCAAAACTAAAGAAAATTATTCTAACTTGCAGAAAAATATTCAAATGTTCAATTCTAAGTCTAACATATCTAAATTACAGTTAAAATCAGTATTTATAACATCAGCTCATGCCCCTTCAGATGCCCTTCTACAAAGGTTGTAATTGATGGAGGAAAGATACAACTTTTCAAGTTCAAATTTGAACTTTAGTGTCTAACGGATCCCTCTGTCGCGATCGCGACTCCTGTCGCGCTCGCGACAGAGCACGCCTTCTCTTTCGCTCGCCTTTCCTCGCGTGTGCCTTCTCCGCGCCCTGTCGCGACCTCGCGACGTCTTCCCTTGGTCGCGACAGCTCCTATTTTCTTCTCTTTTCTCTTCTTCTCTTGATCCTCCTTAGCGCGCTCTGTCGCGCTCGCGCCTCCCATCGCGATCGCGACAGAGACTCTTCTGCCTTAACTCAATTCTTCTTCTTCTCTCCATTTTGCTCCATATTTTCTCCATTAACTCCATACTTTCTCCATTTGTCTCCTACACACAAAACTTAACAAAACACATAAAACATACCTAATTCCTACAAATAAAAACACTTAAAACATTACTTATAACCATAAAATATAATTTAATTATGAGCTAATTAAGCTCATATCATATTATAAGATCACTTATGACACTATCCCATGAAGTGATCTTATAGTGGGCCTATCCAGTACTTTGTTCTCTAGCAAGTACCTATAGATTCGATTTATATCATCATATATAATCATCCCATGATTATCAATACAAATCTATACTAGTCTTAATTTATCTTTATGCCCATTAGTGATAAATGACTAGGGATAATATGAATAACATTGTTATTCATAAACATTACAATAATGTAACATGCCAATAATATTAATGTGAAGAAAACCATTATATAAATGAAAATGTAATGATTACATCAAGGTCCAAATGTTTGGCCTAGGGCATAACCACTAACATATAAATGATTTGAAAGTGATTATCTCCTCATAAAATGAGTTAATGAGTGAACGACTGTATGCAATGATTGTATGCGATGATTGTATGTATATATACCAGTCAAGTGTTCATCAAATGAATGTTTAAGTTGACGACTACTGTGAGTGGTCATTTATATTATGTTTATGTATTCCCCACTAAGCTTTAAGCTTAGCACAGGTGTTTCATCCGTGTAGGTTTGAAGATAGAAGAGTCGCTAGGGACATTCCGCAGCAGTCAAGGCGAACGAGTCTGTAGGAGTATCTTAATAAAATTGTAACTGTTAATTGTAATGTTATGAACTATGGTTTCATTACTAAAGGATCTATATATAATATGTTTATAGTGAAAGTATTATGCAATCTTAATATGTAAAAGTATTATGTATTAAAAAAAAATTATAACTCTGTTTTTGATATTATTTCTGTTGTGCTTTGTCTAGTAGCATTCTTTACTTGCCGTCGTGCTCTAATCATATTACTATGTGGAGTGCCACGTACGGGTAAGGGATGTTACAATTAGTGGTATCAGAACATAGGTTTAGTCGGTTCTGGACGACTAGTAGTTTAGAACTGTATCTGTATAGTTTTGTGTTGGCCAAAGCGAATGTCCTTATTTTCTGTATAAGTGACTAGAATAGAAGTCTTTTGAATAGGACAAGGTGTATAGTTAAAGTGTTAACCCAATAGATCTTGATTTACCTGCTTTGAGATATTTTGTTTATATAAGATCTAAAGTGTGTATATCAGATGAGTTACAAGAGATTCTGCTAAGAATTCTCTTCAGCATAATATGGACTTCTGGAAGAAGTTTTAGTGAGAATTTCTAAGTTTTACCTATAGGTGGTCGTTTCTTGGGAGAGACGCCCCTCGAGATCATTTTTTGTCCAATTCGCATATATTGTGGCAGGAATAGTGTGTTAAATAAGGCATAAATGATTATAGAATTGAGGATAGTGTGGAATATACATAGAGAATGTGATGACACTTTGTATGCCTGTCAGCTATCTCATTGGAATCATTTGAACATGAGTATGTTGAGACATGGGGGATGGGAAAAGTGCATCATTATTACATAAACTTTGCATCATTCTGCATACATGAACCGTCATACATCTATTCCATTTGTATCCCTCATTCATATGTGATAAGCATTTATGTATGTATTTCCTTTGGAGAGGAAGCTGACGGGGTGTACATTGAGTGTTTGGTGTTAAAAAAAGGATGTATTGAGGAAGAGTAAAGTGTTTGTTAATGAAAGTATAAGGTATAAAGAATCAAAGTTAAGTCGAAAAAAAAAGACAATTTTGGGAATTTATATAGGAAAGTGTGAGTAAGATTTCAAATGAAAAATAAGTAATATGAATGAAAAAAGTAACATGTATATCCTGTAAATTTGAGGTGTTAAGGAATAGTGCAATAAGATGATATGTATAGAATGGTTTGAAAGTAAAGTGTATACGTTTGAGTTCTGAATAGTGAATAAGATAGTAATTGTTATGTTTATTTTAATTGATCTGAAAATAAGTTCGATAAGAAGA
The DNA here is from genome assembly GCA_947683425.1 of Excoecaria cochinchinensis. Classification (NCBI taxonomy): domain Eukaryota; kingdom Viridiplantae; phylum Streptophyta; class Magnoliopsida; order Malpighiales; family Euphorbiaceae; genus Excoecaria; species Excoecaria cochinchinensis. Next base: position 7,885,018 of record CANTUQ010000110.1, read on the forward strand.
GAGTTAGGTGTGATGTGATGAAATGGCTATGTAAAGTGAAGGTGATTTAAGAAAAGAAATTATATTGATTTGGTAAAATTATTTTGTTAGGAGCCAAATAAGATTATAAACCAAAAATGGTTATTAGGATTAAGAAAATCTATTTGAAATACTACTAAATTGAAGTATTCAGACGTTAAGAGTTTTGAAGTTGACAAAAGCGAAAAACAGAAAATAGAAAGTTCAAAGAGATATTAAAATGGTATGTAATTATGCTGTAATAGCCCCAATACCGTGTTAGTCGTAAATAGTATTTTTCTAGAGTGAATAGTATTTTTGAGATGAATAGTACTTCCCAAAATTGAAAAATATTTTATTGGATCATTAGATAGAGCTCGTAAATACGAGTCCATAGGCGCAAATTTTATGTCAATCGGAGGTCAAACGAGTCCGAAATGGCCGAAACAGTAAGCAAAAGTATTTACTTCGGTGAAAAGTGGGCCCAGGTGGGACCCACTGAAAAGTAAAAAGTGGGCCCAGGTGGGACCCACTGAACAGTGAAAGTGGGACCTACTGAATAGTAAAAGTGGGACCAGGTGGGGCCCACTGAATAGTAAAAATGGGACAATGATGACATTATGATGACATCAGCAATGTCATGATGATGAATAGTAACTGTGTCCCCTAAAGTGTAACATCATCATTGACTGGGTCCCATTGAATAGTAACAGCATCTTTAACTGGTCTGTGAATAGTAACTGTGGGTCCGTGAATAGTCACTGTGGGGCCCACAAAATAGTGACGCCAGGATGAATAGTATCTGAAAATATTTTTTTTCCACCATTAGAAATAGGATGAAAAATGTAGTAAATTGGTGCAATTTGGCGTAAAAACGAGGTCAAATAGGCTTTCGAAAGTTAGTCTGAAGTTTATCTGGTTCGGTTCAATTGAACCAAAGTTTGACTGAATTTTGACCGAATTTTTAAAAATAGTTAGAGTGAATAAAATGGTCTATTGTAAGAGGATAAAAGGCTTAGAATAAATTTTAGAAATATTTGACAGCATTAGAATTGTGTTTTATGGTAAAACCAGATTGAACTGAATTGTACCGATTTAAGTGAACCGGATCCTGAACGGACTCAGATTGAGCTGAAATTTTGTAGGGAGTCTAATTTTAATATTATAAGAATGATAGAATTGGTTGGGAGTGAAAATGAATTCAGAAACATTAAATTTCACCAACACAGTGGAAAATGACCCGAAAACTGAAAATCGGACCAAATCAGCTCAACCACTTTGGTTGGACCTAGTTGGTTACGATTGGACCCATATAAATAGACTCAAAAAGCTGGAAATCCCCTAGGATTCCATTTTTTTTCAGCTCCCTCTTCTTCCTCTCTTGGTTGAATGGTTTTTCCTCTCTTCTCTCTCATTTTTCTTTCATTTTTTCTTCATCTCACCTCAACATCAAACCTCTCTAACATAATACAGCCCCTCTAGAATCTATTAGTGGTCTCATAATTTCGTTTGGAGAAGTAAAAGTGGGTGAAATCTAGACTTGAAGTTTAGGTGTAAAATTGAGGTAAGTGATTTAAGTGATTTTAATTTAGTTTTAAGGTTCCTAAGGATACTCTAGGATGTTAATAAGACATTTATGAAGTTTTATTTTTGAAAGGAAGCTTGGATTTGATTAAATCTTAATTTTTATGTTTGGACATAATTATGTCCAATAGGTGAAGGAACCTCTAAGTAAGCTAAGGGCAAGGAAAAGGATAATTGAGAAGTATAATACATGGATTTGAGGTTTGTGATTGCAAATTCCATTTAATTCCATGGTAAAAATATGAATTTATGTTATGTTTGTGAAGAAAGTATGTGATTTATGCATGTTTAATTGAAATTAACATGATATTCATTCTTAAGGATGTTAAAAATAATGGTATGGATGATTAAATTGAAGAAATAAATTTTGTGTGAAAGTTGCTTCTTTGGCCGAACGGTAACATGTGAAATTCATGTGTTTTCATGATGTTTTATGTATATTTATGATGGATCTATGTTATTTGACATGTGAATTAATGAATGGTATGTGTTAGAGCATGTGAAACAATAATGAGGCATGTGATGTATGTATGGCCAAATGCATTTCATGTGTAAAGTCATGATTTTGATAGGTTTTCATGGAAATTAATGGTATGGTGATGTTATACATCATGAAATTGGCCTAAATAAATGATAAAATTGATAAAAAGAATTAATGTAAATAAATTGGTATGTGGGCCGTATGCATGTATGTATGTATGCATGTGTACCATGATGAAATAATAAGTTTACATGACATGTGATGATGTAATGATGATAATCACATGTGAAATGATGAAATAGCATGAAAAAAAAAAGAATGAAATATTATGATGATATACCATGAAAAATATGTATATCATATTAATAATGTGAAAAATAAAATAATATTGCCCTATGTAGTGATCTGATAGTTAAGTCTAGTTCAGGATATGTTGGCATGCCATAGGGACATAAGATCGCGGGTGTGAGCATTGCGTCTCACTTTTTAAATAGGCCAATAATGGTCCTATTTCATTGTATCTGAATGTTTCATTGTACTGTACTGTATTTAAGATAGTGATGGTCCGACAGGACTCCGCTAGTATTTCTGTGAACTTTTGGAGTTCACGTCTCGTTTATCCTATATTTAGAGTCTGTCAGTGCGTTAAAGGGGCATAATGGTAAAAATAAGATTAAAATGGTTAAAGTTTGATTAAAATAATATTTATGTGGAAAAAAGACATAAATATTATTAAATAAAAAATTTAAGGGAAAAATTATAATTTTGTGCATATGTATTTTTAGAATGGTTAATAAGGGTAAAAATGTAAATTAATGGTTAAATATGAAAATTGGCCACTTTTTAAGGGTAATAATGTAATTTGGCATGAAAATGATAGGGTAAAATCATAATTTGGTATGTAAATTAATAATAAAATAGTAATATTACTGAATTAAAAATAAATTAGTGGCAAAATTGCAATATTAGTGAAATTAATTAAACTAGTGGCAAAATGGAAATATTAGAGAATTTAAAATGAACTAATGGCATAAATGTAATTATGGTAAAGTATAATTGAACTAATGGCATTTTTGTCATTTTTAAAAAGTTTAGGGTTATAAATGAAATATTACCATAAGTTAATGATAAAATGGTAATTAAAATGGTTTATGTGCATTAATTGTGTAATTGCACAAATTATGTGATTTAAGAATAATTAAATATAGTATTGTATGAATAATTAGTAATTAAATTAAATGTGTTTAATTATGAATAAGTATTGTATGAATAATTAGTAATTAAATTAAATGTGTTTAATTATGAATATTAAATGATATTGTTATGATTAATATTTATGCATGATAAAATAATTTCAGTAGGAAATTTATGAAATTTGCAATCACCACTGAGCATATTTAATGCTCAGCACGTAGTTTTATTTGACTGCGTGTAGGTATTCCGTAAGAGTTTGGGAGTAGTGCATACCTCACACTTTGAAAGTGGTACGAGAGAAAGTATTTGGAATATTGAGTATGTTAATATTTTGGCATGTATATGTCTTATAATACTGCTTTTGGGTTTTTGACTGTAATAGCTTATTATAACTGTCTCAAGTATATTGTGATTGGCATGCCTAATAATTGGTAGAAATTAAGTTAATACTATTGGTAAAGTAAAATATAGATTTTTAAGTTAAAGGAAAATTGACAAGATGAATAGTAACTTGGACAGTTATAGGTCAATCGACATAGTTAATAGTGACTTAAAGCATAAATATTAAGTTGATAATTAATTAATAAGTATTAATAGACTTAAGTAAATTGTCTTTGCCATACGATACTATTCACGTATACGGTACTATTCAAAAAAAAAATTTACTGGTGTTAATTAATTGTCTATTTAATAACCTGAATAGTTTTGATTAGGTTAACTGGATTAAAATGAACAGTAATTTAATCGGATAAGTTAAGTATTAGAGGATATGTTAGTTCAGTGCGGTGGCATTCGGTATCCGTATCACATACGGGTATAGAGCGCTACATATGTTAGGAGACAGGAATTAATAAGGTGTATATGATTGGATTTCCAAATAGTGATAAGGAAAACAATTGTTATGATGATTATGATTGACTTGGAACTAGATTAATGGAAGGAAATTTATATATGGGACTTGATTAAATTGGTTTTCATAAGTTTGTGCATAACAGTGGATAAGAAATGTGTTATGGATTTTATAGTTATTTTGATCAAAAGAAATTGTTTGAGGCAATAACAAATTAAAGTATTATGAAGTTAAGAGATTTAAAGTATGTTAAGAAAGAAGTGAATGTAAAGAAATACAATAAGGAATTAGGTAAAAGTATAGTAAATGAAGATAGATAAGTATAGGACAAATAAGTGTACCGAAACGAGTAGAATATATATGTTATGAGTATACAATGTCAGTCTTATATGATTATATAGTGTAATACGTATGAATAGTAATGATATATAGTATAGTAGATAGACTATTTGATTTAAGTGAATTTCGAGAACGAAATTCTTTAAGGAGGGGAAAATTGTAATGGTCTCATTACCGGGTTAGCCGGGAATAATTTTTCCGATATTGAATAGTGATATCAGGGCAAATAGTACCTACCGGAGTCGAAAAATATTTTATTTGATTATTGAAAAGTATAAGTTAAGGTGAGTTTGAGATTAAAATTTGGAGTGAAATCGATATCAGGTATGGCCTTAAAAGTTGAAAATAAGAAAAAGTCACGGATTCGGTATGAATAGTAACTAGTTTGACGGAGTGTTTGACCGGATCGTAGAGTATGCTATGGACCTTAGAAAAATAATCTGAAAATATAGACGCGCTCGTATGAATGAGTAAAATCATATGGTAATGAAAAATTAATATTTGGTGACACTGAAAAATTGGGTTATTGGACTGATAAATAATTACCGGACCAGAAAATAACTTTTGATTGATCCCAAAATATTATTGGAGTCTAATTAATATGTGTTAAGAATCATGGAGTCATTTTTATGAGGAATTAAGCTTAGAAAGTAAGGAAAAATAAATGATTTCGGTTTAAATAGTACTCAGTTGACCGAAACTTTGACCGAAACTTTAAAAATAGCATATGATTCCCAAAATTGATAAAACTTTCCAGATAGGCTGTAGATGATATGTAGAAATTTTTGGTAGTAAAAAGAGAATTTTTCGAGGACATTGAAAATTTACTAATCGGACTGGTTTGAGTGAACCGGATCTAAAACGGATTCCAATTGAGGTGAAATTTGGTGTACAGCCTAGTTTTTATATGATAAGAATTAGAAAATTAATTTTGGGAGAATTTGAGTATGGTAAAAGAGAAAAATTAAATTAAGAGTGCAAATTGAGCCATAAAAGTGGTTTGAGTTTGGATTGGTTGGCTCAACTTGGTTGGACCTTAAACCAACCCAAAACCTCACTATATAAACCAAAGAAACTATTTGTGAACCAATAATTCTTGCATAATCCCGTTCTCTTCTCTTCTCTCTCAAAAGAAACATTTTCCTCTTCTTTTCTAAAGGAAATTCTTCCATTTTTCTTCCATTTAAGCATTAAGATTTATAATCAGCCCTTATTGAAGGTAATTCCAGCCCTTAATTTCTGGATTTAATGAAGATTAAGTGAGGAATCAAGAATTCTTAGTTTTGGGCAAAGATGAGGTAAGTTGTAATTAATGGATTTTAATTAATTTCTTTGGTTCTAATAACTCAATTAGGTTGTATATTATTGGTTTATAAGGTTTAATTGAGTTATTCATGGATGATTTTCTTAGTTGTTCTAGATGGAGATTTTAGCCATGATTGTTTTTAGGTGAAGAAGGTGATTCTTCTAACTTAAAAGAGTAAGAAACCAAGAAAAAAAGAGATCTAATGAAGATGAAGGAGCCATCAAATGAGGTTTGGGAATTGGTTTGTTAATTTTTGTGTTAATGATTCTTAATTGCTAAATTGAATATTTTGAAGTGTTAATTTATGTGTTATGTTGGTTTGGATTAAATTTGGTGAATTGATTGTGTCAAATGAGTTGGTTTGAAGCTTGTTGAATTCCAAAGTGTAAATCTGCCTAGGTGGGTCTGATTGACCTTTGGTCATTTTTTTTATCATAAGTTAATTTTTACAACTCCAAAATGCATGATGCTAGTTGGGTTAAAACCATAACATCTGTGCCTAAAAACATTGTAGAAATAGCTGTAATTTATTTCTGACTCCAAGGACCTCAAAATTTGCCATTAGTGTAGCTAAATTTGTCAGGTGTGTCTTTGGAGCAGTGTTGACACATTTGAGTATATCTCCCAGATTTCAGTTCCAAATGACTTGAAATTTTGTCATTAGAAAGTTAACATCCAGAGGATTAAATCTTATGCAGACCGTTTAGTCTGAAAATATCGTTTATTAGTTCAAAATGCAGGTAGATTCAGTAAATGAATTCTACTGTGCACTTAATTTTGGTAGCTTTCGGTGACTGGCTTGAAAGCACAGCTATGCTTTTAGTAGAACACAGCTGTGTTTTTGGCAATCAGATTGACAAAATGGTTAGAGAGCACAACCTTGCTTTTGATAAAACACGGCTGTGTTTTAGAGTAATTTTTCCCTTTTCACCAATTCATCATAGAATCAGTTCCGTACCTCCAAATTAGTTCCAAAGTGTTTAGAAATGCCTGGAAATTAAATGTTACTTATTTTATGATTAGTGTAACACCCCTTACCCATACATAGGCGAACCCATCTACAAGGGAGTGAGAAGCCGTACAAGTCGGGGTGTCACCAAACAGAACGGTACAATAAACATACATCCACATATAATATATATAAAGAAATACAGCGAAAATAAAACTTTAAATCCAAACTGATCATTCATAGATGGAATAATAATAATAATCATTACATAAATGTTATGATATTACCAGAATAATTACATTTTTCAAAAATTACACTGCGGAAGCGGAACAAAAGAATAAATACACTGAGAGTGACTATTACAAAAAGAATCATATAACAAAAAGCTAAGTCCTAACATCAATTCCCTCTATGTTGGCTTGACTTGCGGTGACTCTCCCAAAAACTATACACCTTCCGCACTTGCATGGATGAAACACCCATGCTAAGCGATAATGCTTAGTAGAGAAACAAACAACAATAATATGGACGGCCATTCACAATAGTCATCGAGGCAAAACGCATACATAATGGCATAAGTTGAATATCATATAAGATATGACCATAATCGAATCACATTCGTAAGCATTCAAAGGCTCAAAATCACATTCATATATTAACTGAATAACATACTTATAATTGTAGTCATTCGGATTCACATTTTTATAACACAACGAAATATAACACCTGCTGACTCACAGTAGTGGATAACGAGTGAACGCATAGCGATACCTTACGGGTACGAATCGAAATGCAACATCACATTTTTCTCATTTCAAAAACATTAAACAACATCCAAACACATTGAGGTTCGCAAGGAACCAAACCGGGGACCTAATCAGGGTCCAAACGGAACAAAGGGCTGCAGCTACTGAACTCTATTAGGCATGCCTAACTATTCACTAAACTGACTCTTGCAGGTCATGCATAATACAATTCATGTTCCAATGCATAACATATAATTTATCATAAGGAAATCATAATATTATACATATATAAGCATATTTATTCCCATACAGTAGTAAAAACCCATGTAGAAAAGATGTGAAATTCATTTTAGAAGAAAAGGGCAAAATCAGAAAAAAAGGGCAGGTGGAGGCTCACTATCGCGCCCGTGATAGAGGCAAATTGGCCCCAGGTTGCAATTGCGGAAGTCTTCGCGCTCGCGCGAAGATAGAAGCACATCTCACTGTCGCGCTCGCGACAATGAGCGGCCAGCCAAAGCTATCGCGCTCGCGACAGAGAACTGCCCAAATGCGCTCGATAGCCGAGCGCTCGGGACAGAGAGCTCTCGCTGCAGTGGCTAGGCAGCCCAAATCCGCTCGGCCATGCGCAAAGGCTGAATTCACCGAGCTCTGTCGCACTCGCGACAGTGTCGCGCTCCCAGCTCTTACGTGAAAATCTGCAAAAAAATCACACTCCTAAATCACCCAAACCTCCAATCTCAAACACAAATCAGCCCAAACTTCGTCTTACCTCAAATTAACCTTCCCATCATCATAAATAACATAAAACACAACTTTTACAACCATTAACACAATCAAAATCATGAATTAACACGATCAAGATTCTCAAAAGTGACAAACCCAGAAAATTTCAATAAAATTCATCAAACTTCAAATTTGCTCCAATAATTCATCATTCATGCATCACAACTTAAATCAAACCAAAACCCATAACATTTGCACTAACATGAGCCTCAACAAACCTCAAATTTCCAAAAAATCATTCAAATATACTAAATCATAAAAATGCAACAAATTCAAATAAATTCCCAAACCTGAAAATTCTTATGCTCTTAGTTGCAAGCTCTGCTCCCAGTCGCCTTCTCTTTCTCCTTGGAATCACGAGTAGGCGCTTCTAAACCCGGAAACCCAAGAACCATACAAACACAAAAATCCTAGATTAAGAACACATCTAACAAATTAAGAAAAAAGATGAAGAAGAAGAGAAACCCCACTAAAACTTACTAATCAAAGCTTAAGGGATGATCAATTTCCACCAACACCACTTGGATCCAAGCTAGGGCACACTTGAAGAGAAAAGCGGAAGAAGAGATAAAGAGAAGAGGAAGAAAAACGGGAAAGAGGCGGCAAAAATGGCTACTCCCTTTTCTCTTTCCTTCTATTTATACCTACTTCTTAAAACCCTAGCCACATGTCACCCTAAGATTGGTGGATCTTGATCACTTACACCCTACACTCATGCAAGACACTACACACAAGACTAACCCTCACTAATTCACACGCTACTCCCCTATGAGCATGCACACACACAAACAAGACCCATACACACATACCCTAGTATCAAACATGTATCCAGACTCTAATAAAGCCTACAAAACATGCATATAATCCAAAATACCCTTAATACATGCCAACACAAACACACATGCACACATACACATGGCTCAAACTACTAGGGGGAAAATGGGGTATGATAATTAGGCAATGAGGATATGTAATTAAATTAGATGTGAATTGAATAAATTCTTATGATGAAGAATTAATTAATATGATGATTATTTAGCAATAATAAATTATATTTGTTAAGTTTTTGCTTTATTTTATGAATTATTCGTATGATTTAGTTTTCGTTTTAAATCTACTTTTAACCTGAACTCCCTGAAACTTATTTGGTATATTCGAACGACTTGTGATTAAAGGATTGACCAGGAATATATTGGACTATAATATAAATAATATGATAGGTATTAAATTGATGATATGTGTGACGCGCGCCGAAATCCGGGGTGCCCTGAAGACCTGCTTTTAGGGCTTTCGAGAGAGGTTCATTAAAACTTGTAAGAGATTACAAGTGTGTCTATGTTGGGCAACAAGGAGGTTTCTTGGAGTCGCCACCCAATAGAACATTGGAAAAGGTTGTCTAGCCTCAGTGAGCCTAAGACATCACATGTGCATCCATTTTGGGCAAGGCAGAGATATTTTGGAGGCCCCACCCCAACAGAACATTGGAGTGATCCTCTAACCTCGTGGAGCCTAGGATTATGTAAATTGGGCCTTTTATGGGTAACAAGAGATATTTTGGAGACCCCATCCCAATAGAACATTGAGATGGTCCTCTAACCTCGTTGAGCCTAAGACCAGAGTAGGTTCAAGACTTCTCATTTATTCATACCTTGGTTAATATTATAACTGAGTTTTGATTTTATCATTTCATCCAATTTCTCATTCAATGCTATTAATTAAAGTGCAGGTCATCCATACAAGGAAAGCAGTAAATGGGTGTAAAATAGAAAATTATGAACATAAATTACAACAAAACTAGGGGCAGAATACAACGCCCACTATAAATAACGTGCGAATCATACACAAATCAAAAATTCATTAAGAATGAAAACGTTGGTCCTCGCATGCACATTTATTAAAAAAACAAGTTTAAAATGTCAATTTTATTTGGCTAAAACATAGGACATTGGTGCTTAGTTATTAATGAAAATCTCAATTCAATTACTAGAAAATATTTGACCATTTTATTTTAGCAGGATTAAAATAATATTTACAACAATAATAAATAAATAAGATAAAAAGGGATAAGGTTGAAGAATGAACCCGGGTGAGGGTTCTCAGATCATTGCAAAGGTCGCCATTTAACAACGCCAAATCCACCCAAAAATAGTCAAATAAAACTCTAAAAAAAATGGAAATCATGTTAGTGCCAAAATTAAGAGTAAAATAAAATGCTAGAAATTAAATAATAAATAAAAAACATGATATGATAAGAAAATAAGTAAAAAAGGAGAAAGAAAAGATATAGCGGAGAAAAGGCCCAGGGACGGCCCAACACTAGTGACCGACGGGCGTCCCTGGGTTGGCTAGTGGGCGAAAGCAATAACCATCGACGGCCTGTCGCTCGCATGAGCGATGGCCATCGGTGGTTTTTCTACCCGTCGGTCACCCCTGACTTTGAAATTAAAATGCAAAAAGTCCAAAAAATTGATTTTTATTTTTAATAAATGAAAATCTTATTTATAAGATTAGTGTAAAATAATTAAACTACATAGATAATAAATCCAGAATGTTTACCTTCGGATTTTACCTTTAAAGGTGAATGTTGAGTGATTTCGATTCCTCGAGTTTTATAAGGACTGATCCGTGATTCATGATTTTAGGAGATTTTTGGTCACAAAAAATTGTGTTTTGAAAATAAATCAAGAAAAGAAAATTATATTTTTCTTTCTCGAAATTTTGATAGCAATTAATTGTCGAAAATAGCTAGATCGATGGAAACAAATGGATTTTGTCACCTTGTATTAGCTTAATTCAGAAATAAAAATGAGAGAAAGAAGAAATATTGAGAGAGAATTCTTTTGCAAAATGCGAAAATAAAATCTCTGTGAAAAAAAAACTGCTAAGATTTAGTTTTTTTTCCAAAATTTCTAACTCAAAATTTTCCTAACCCTGAATAATGAAGTTTAATCCCCTATTTATGGAGTTTAGAAGATAATTTAAATAAATTTAAATTTAAGATTTAAATTTGAAAAAGATTTATGAAATCAAATCAAAACCGAATCGATTTCTAGAAGATTCGTAAAATCAAATCTAATATTTGAAAATATTTGAAAAGATTTAGAGGATTTTGATAAGATTTATAAAATATTTGATAAATCTATAAAATTTTAACAAAATCCCAGAAAATTTCGTGAGAATAACTGACAGATCACCGACTGATGTGGGCTACCGATGGGCATCTGTCGGAGGGGTACACTAGGTCTTTTGACTGACAGTCCACACATGGGACGCGAAAGCGAGTTATACCTATCCCTCGCGATGAGCGGGCGTCTGTCGAATGAGTGACGGGTGCTGCTCAATTGCGAGAGACGGGCCCCACTTCTGACCAATAGCCGGCGCTCGTTGCGAGAGATGGGTCTCTCGTACGAGTGACGAGCATCCCACAACTGACGGGTAACCGGTCTGTTGACCAAAATTCCCATTTTTAAAGTTTTAATCATTTGAAACTTCCAGTTACTGAGAAAATTCCTCAATCCTTGTGAAACCAGAGAATGAAAACTCTCGATTTCCATCCATTTGTCTGAAAATAGATGTTAGTCTCTTTATTGGGTAATCTCTGATCTGGGCTGTCTCAGGACCCGGTGTCTATAGTTGCCCCCCCTCCCCCCCCCCCCCCCCCCCCCCCCCCCCCAATTTTGGGGAAACTAGTGCACTAGTGCCTAGATGAGCCAAAATTCAGAGAAGAAGGAAAGAGATGCGTACCTGAGGCAGTCCTTTACCTTCCGTGGTGTGTTCAAGCTGGTGACCCCTTGCTACAGAGTTGTGGTATATTTTACCACGACCCTTTGACGATGCGTTCTACCACCTTCATCCTGCTGGCCTCTTAATTATCATTTATTCGCTCTCTCTCCACACGATGTAATTTAAATTAAAGCGCATTCATTCATATCAAAAGCGGTAAATGTAAGCAAAATCCAAAATAAAGCATTCAAAAAACAAATTACAATAACACTAGGAGCAGAATACAACTCCCATTTATAAAAGTGAAATACATGCATAAAACGGGTTATTCGTTAATAGTGAGAACATTGGTCCTCGCATGCATATTTATTATGAAATAGTTTTGATGTGATGATTTATTTGGGTATGAAAAACTAGGACATTGGTCCCCTTTTATTTAGAAAAAAAATGTCAAGTTAATTAATAGAAACGTTTTTGTGATTTTCTTTTTAGCGTGCCTAAATAAAGAATTTTACAAGAAAATTATATGGCAAAATTAAATAAAATATTACAAATAAAGAAAATAAATATATGAACCAAACGAGCCTTTTTGGACCTCCCGATGTGCTCGCAAAAACGCCCAAGCGAAAAATGAGTTTAGACATAAAAACAAAATACAAATAAAATAATGTTAGTGATTAAATCAATTAAATCAATTAAAAATACAAAATAATGAATAACAAATTAAAATAAAATAAGATGATATGAAAAGAATGATAATGGAATCAAAATGTTAACAAACCAAAATAAATGAGAAACATGCATTATGTATGACAAATGATTGAATGATGTGATGAAAATAAAATATAATATGTTAATTAATTAGTACATGAAAATATACACATGATGACAATGATGATGAAGATAAACGAATCAAAGAATATATAAAATGATAAAGAAAAGAATAATAAATGAAAACAATTAAAGAATGATGAAAACAATTAACTGAACAATATGATTAATTAAATATGTTCACAAATGATATAAACCATTTACATGGCAAAAAGATCAATTAAAATGAATTTATTAATTACATGTTAAAAATAATGATGAATTAAAGTGAAATAAATTATATACATGTTAAAATTAATAAAAAATCAATACTTGTATGAATAAAAATCATATATAAACAAATTAAATAAAACAAATCTGAAATAAATAAAATAAATGAAAATAATAAAATAAAATATACATAAATAAATTAGATATGGACCAAAAGAAATAATAAGAACAAGCCCAGAATGTTTACTCTCAGAGTTTCGAATTCGATGAAGGTAAAAGATGATCAATTTCTTTGTTTGATGATTCACAATGTTAGAGTGAAATATGATGAAAATGTTGGAATTTTATTCCAAGAAACATGAAAAAAATGATCAAAAATTCTTTAAGAACAAAGAATTGATACTTTTGCCTAAAGAAATGATTTTGATCAAAAAAAAGTTTTTATTGATTAAAATAAAGAAAAATGATTTCAAGAACAATCAATCACTTTGTTCATAAAAAAAATTGATTGAAGTTTTATTTTAGAAAATCAAATAAAAATTAGATTTTGATGACAAACAATTATTTTATTTGTCTCAAAATCAATTTTTTATCAAAAAGAGATTCAAAACAAAATCAATGAAAAAGTTTTATTGAACACAAAATAAAAGATTAAAAAAACAATTTTGAGAACAAATAATTATTCTATTTGTCTCAAAAATTAAATCAAACAACAAAACTTCATCTAAAAAATATGTTTAGAAGAAATTATGTTGGAAAAAGAATGAAACATTTGATTTATCTTTTTGATTTTTGGTTGGGGAATAAATCTAGAATTTTAGTGGAAGAAGAAGAAGAATTCTGGAAATTTTAGGTCTAAAAAAATGTGTGGAGGCTCCTTGATTTTTCATTATAAAGTCTTTATAGAATAAAAAAGGTTGCCCTAATTTAATTAAGAAAAAACCTATTTTAACACAAAATTCCTTTATTTTTAATGATAAAATCAAGTTTTATTAATTAATTATCTAAAAAAATATTTTAGAATTTAACTTGAAGTCAAAAACCCCAAAAAAAATGGGATAAAAAAAGGATTTTTGGGTGAAAAAAATCGGAAAAAAGGCTGAAAAGAGGGAAATAGGGTATCAGACCCTATATCGACGGCCAGGATGGCCGTCGCTATAGAGCGACGGGCCTTCATGCAGCTAGGCTGCGCGCAGAGGCGCGGAAATCGCGCACCTCAGCGCGTGGTGCGGCTCGCAGTGCGCACAACTCTTTGGCGACGGTACACGTCGCCATATCGCGCCCGACACTCGCGATCCGAAAAAAAACTTTTTTTTAAAAAATTTTAAATTGACTAAAAACACTATGATTTTAAGCCCCCATTTTTCAAAATTAATTTTTTTTTAAAATATTTTTATTATTTTCTAATTTTTCACTCTAAAATGTAAATTTGACGAGAAAACCATCACTTTTAACCTTTTAAGCCTGTGAAGGCAATTATTATCATTGGGTAACTTCGATCTAGGCTTACTCAGGACCCGGTGTCTACAGTTGCCCCCAGTTTAGGGGAATCTAGTACACTAGTGTCTAGGTGAGCCTAAACTCAAAGAAGAAAAGGAAAGAGACAAGTACCTGAGTCAGCCGTCTTTTCGAACTGGAGAATTCTGAGATGGTGGTTATTACCATGGTGTGTTTTCGTTTGTTGAAGTGGTGCTATCTGTGAGCCCTTCGGTTGATTTCCCCCTGAGAGGTATTCGGTTCATCGATCGTTTGCCCCCTGAGAGGTCTTCAGTTCATTGATTGTTTGCCCCCTGAGAGGTCTTCAGTTCATTGATTGTTTGTTTGCCCCCTGAGAGGTCTTCAGTTTGCTGCTCCCTGAGAAGTCTTCGGTTTATTGATCGTTTGCCCCCTGAGAGGTCTTCCGTTCATTGCCCCCTGAGAGGTCTTCGGTTCATTGATCGTTTGCCCCCTGAGAGGTCTTCAGTTTCCTGCTCCCTGAGAAGTCTTCAGTTCATTGCCCCCTGAGAGGTCTTTGATTCATTGCCCCCTGAGAGGTCTTCGATTTTGCTGCTCCCTGAGAAGTCTTTGGTTGATTGCCCTCTGAGAGGTCTTCGATTTGCTGCTCCCTGAGAAGTCTTTAGTTGATTGCTTGGACTGATGTCGTCACTCGGCTTTAGTCGGTGTCCGCATCAAATCTCTTTTTCTGCAAAATAGGGAAACTGAAATATGCAGGAAAAATAGTGAGCATGCAAGTGAAATGCATGAGTCATGCAGGAATACAGGATAAAAATTTATCTATGTGGACTTGGAGATGATGGCCGGGCTAGCTGCAATTTGCAATAGGATCGATGCCTTTTAAGCTGCTTTTGAATTTCATGCCCTTCGGGATTGCGAGATTCTCATCCGGTACCTTAGTCATTATTTGAAGGTAGTGCGTCCCTTGTGGATTTTCACACTAGCTTTTCTTAGTGGGAAATGCGTCCTTTGCGGATTTTCACATAACCCTGTGCCTTATTTTTTTGCCTGGAATGGACCCAACCCAATCCAGCGGCTTTTCTCTTTCTTCTTTTTTTTTTGAAGGACAGACTGCCTGTTTTCAGGTTTTCACCCTATCCTTTTGCCTAGTTTTTGCTTAGAGCGCCAGTTATGGTTTTCACTCTAACGACTCTTTTTTTTTTTTTTTTAAGATTGCTGAAGTTGTTGGCAAGAATCTTTAGGGAGTCTTAGGACATGGTTGCATGAGCTTGATTTTGCACATCTGATAACAGGATGAATCGGCTGAAGCGTTTGCGTGCTGAGAGTAGCAAAGGGTAGGCAGATACATGACTTTGATCACACAGGGTACAATACTCTGATCACATCATTGCATAAATGCATGTGTTTCAATTTGATTTCATTAAACATGATCATTATTTTGGCATTGATTTTAAAAAATACAAGACTTTAGCTAATCTCGAGATAGATCTTGAAAGCATCAAACTCCTGTTATCAATCAGCCCTCTCGGGTTTTATGATTGAATATTTTCTCTCATCTCTTAATCTTTTTCTTTGAATGCGAACTCTAGATGCAACTTTGGGGACGAGATTTAACTCGAATGCATGAATGCACTCGTGGATCCTCGATTTAAGCTCAAGAAACACCATATGTCTCTTCTTACGTACCAAACCTTATTAGAAGGTCATCTTCGCTAATTGGATAAGACTGAACCAAGAATAAAAAAGGTCTTACTTTGGTTGTAATGTTAGGCTTAGGTAGATGGCTATCAAAGGAGGATCAGGTCGCTAGAGAAAAATGGTCGCGATATTTTCTCGACTGGTGGATGAACCATTCTCAGCTCAGTTGTATATACAAAGGTATTATTGAATTTGGATTTGATAACATTTTAGCTCATTTAAGATCAGATTGACAGTTAAAAAGGTAATCATCAAAACTCGTCAAGTGGTTATTATTTTGAGCTCTACTTTTTTTTTTTTAGGAGCTCATGTCTTTGGCGCATGACTGAAACCCTCTTCCCAAAGTGTAAACTCATCCTTACCAAGGCAATTTTGATAACCCACAAAGAAATTGTTAATTGTTAAAACGTTCATCCATCCCTGCTAGAGAGGCCACTCTTCTAAGGGGAAGCCAAAATCATTTTAGGCGAGGGGATAGTTTTAACATGTGTAACAACAAAATTGGCACGCATTTAGCATACCCACATAAAGGCTCAATGGGCTAGCAAGCGATTGTGAAGTAAGGGTAAGAAATGGTCATTTAGGGAACTATACAAAGAAAATGTTGCCTAAATCATTTTCTAGGTTCCGTCTTATCCAGGGATCGCTTTGACGGGTAATCAGAAAGGTTCTAGTGCTCTTAGTGAGTTCCCATCCAGTCCCCTAATTGCAACTAGTGTTTTTTATTTTTAATTTCCCTCTCTACAAGAGCTATGTTATATGCTGTCAAAATTTTCTTTGGGTTCCCCAAAGTTTCCGAGATTAACTGCAGTCATATTATTTGAATTAATGCCAAAGTAAATGTGTTATGATCATGCGAAATGAAATCAATAGAAACATTATACAAATAAGCAAAAATTGTTCTCTTCATTACAAACCGAAAATTGTAACATAAAATGTTCTAGAAATAAAAAGAATTTCAGCATCTAAAAGTAATATCACTAGTGGGCCACAAGACACGATCATGTTCGCGGTGGAGGAACTGCATTATAACCTGCTTTCTTCTTTTTCTCTCTCTTCTTAGGATCTGCGATCTGATTGGTGTCAATGAGATCCTGGATCTTATTTCTCAGAATACGGCAATGGTCAGTCAAATGGCCGGTGTGCTGGTGGTAAGCGCAGTACTGATCACCTCTATGTCCCGGCTGTCCCTGACTCAAGGCTGGTCTGGGTGCCAAAGGTTGCAACTTGCCTTCCTTCATTAGTCTCTCCAGCACCCAGGATAGAGAGCGGCCTAAGTTGGAGTAGTATCTCTGACGCTGCCCAACTCCAGTAGCTGAGACCTCTGCCGTCCTACTGTTTTTGTTGTTGCTGCTCCCGGCACCTCCTGATTTGAATCCCGACTGGTTCCCATAGCCTTTCCCAGCAAAGTTATTTTGGCTTGCTTTCTTTGCCAGGTAAGCCGCCTCAGCTTCTATAGCGATATCCTTAAGCGACTCCCAGTCCTTGAGCCCCTTAAAATTGAGCAAGTCCCTTAAGTAAGGGCATGAGTTTCTGATAAATAGTCTAATCTGGTATGCAGTGTCAGGCTTCCTCTTTATCTCCATAACCCTGTTTCTCCATCTTATAAGGTACTCATGGAATGACTCATCATTCTTCTGCTGTAGAAGCTCGAGGTCTTTTAGGGTAACCTCCATCCTAGTACTGCAGTCGTACTGCTTCATGAATTCTTCGGTCAAAAGGTCCCAGTCCTCTTTGGACCTCCTATCCAACCCGTGGTACCAGCCAACTGTCGGGCCCACCAGACTAAGGCAGAAATATTCCACCTTCTGCTTCTTGCTCAGCCCTGTGCCTTTCATGACCAGGGTGTACTGCTTGATGTGGGCGAATGGGTCAGAGATGCCATCAAATTTCGGCAGCTCGGGCATCTTGAATCTTTGGGGCAGCAGCTCTTCATCCCCTAGATCTCTGTCTTCTGGGTTGACCCCCTTTCCAACTGATAGCATGCGGGTGATAGCTTCGATCTGCTATCTCATACCTCTTAAAGCTTCATCCTCTACTCTGGGTGCTCTGGGCCTCGCAGCTTGGTGGACTATCGGTACCTCTTCTTCTTCTTCCTCCATCAGGAAATCATCGTTGGGGTTATGAATCCTTTCCCCTCTTGGCTCGATGGGTGCGGCGGCTCTGTGCTCATTGTTGGGTTGACGAGCAGCAGCTCCAACGAAGGGAGCCTCCCCACTAGCTGGTGGTTCGGCTTGCCCCCGAGGAGGGGCTGCCTGTGGCTGTAGAGCAGCAGGCGGCTGTGGGGCAGCAGGTGGATGGGCAATCCTTTCAGTCATGGCACCCATCATGTCTAGCACTCTCCGTTCGAAGTCCTCTAGCCTCCTAGCTAGGTCTTGAGTGGTCAGTGCTCCGGTTTCTTCTGCTATTGGTGGTTTTACAGAGGCTTCACTAATTGATGAGGATGACTCAGAATCCCAGTCAGACACTAGTTCCGGCAACTCAAAGAGCAGATTTGTCCTTACTAGCCGACCGTCGGAACCTCTAGTCCACTTAGATGAATCTATGATAGCTGAAAAAAATTAGATTGTTAGGATGATGCATGAATGACATATACAATGCATGATAGTGAGCTATGCAACATTTACAATCACATGCAAGCAAGTAAATCCTTCCAACCTTATTACTCCCACACACGAGGTAATGCGGTCTCTTTCCTAGGTGGGCTTAATCCATGGGTTAGCGGGGAACCCAATGGATGCGTATGGTGCTCTGTGGAAAACCGGCATCATAACATCTCTTATCTAATGTGCAAGCACATGGGTTATGATCGTTATGTATTTAGGCAGCCCGAACAAGTTGACATGGGCCTATCGGGGCATGAAAGCCTTTGATTAGGTGACCAATCAGATTATATGGGCTTGTTCAATATATAATGATCCACATAGCAAGCAAGGTATTACGGTTCATATTACCTAGGGGAAGTGACTATTTCCATTACATGAGCTTTGGTCATGGGTGGTGTTACTTTAGGGCTACCCAAGCTTTATCCCTGCCGACGGGTCTAGCTCATCACGAGCGTAACGACCGATCGGGTCACCATTTGATATACCTTGATGGTACGAGGCTTGGGCTGGTGATTATCCTTAACACTTCCCCAAATTGAGTGAAAATGAGGTCGTGCTTCAGGAACGCACCGGGGCTAAAAGAGGGACCAAACTAGCATATCCTAAGGCTCTAATGATATGCGAATGCAATTTTGAGAGAAAGCGAATTTATGAATTAAATTTTAATCATAAATGTTAAGCGAGGTATTTTCAAATCGAAATCTCGAACCATAAACGTCCCCAGTGGAGTCGCCACTGTGACGCGCGCCGGATCCCCGCGGTCACCCGTTCGACCGCCCGCACATGGGCGATCGGGGCATTAGTGGGTCCGTTGACAGCTTGCGATAAATCGCAAGTGCGTCTATGTTGGGCAACAAGGAGGTTTCATGGAGTCGCCACCCAATAGAATATTGAGAAAGTTACTCTCGCCTCGGAGAGCCTAAGACTGCGCTTGGTATCCATTTTGGGCCAGCCAGAGGGGTCTTGCAAGGTAAACCTCTCGGCCTAAGGAGCCTAGGATTAGCGCTAAAGTCTCGTGGCACAAAAAGGTGTCTTGGAGGATAGACCTCTAGCCTCTTTGAGCCCAAAGACATGAGCTGGGTTCGGGATTTCTCATCTATTTCTACCTCGATTATTTTATGATCAAATTTTAATTATCATTGATTCGCTCTCTCTCCACACGATGTAATTTAAATTAAAGCGCATTCATTCATATCAAAAGCGGTAAATGTAAGCAAAATCCAAAATAAAGCATTCAAAAAACAAATTACAATAACACTAGGAGCAGAATACAACTCCCATTTATAAAAGTGAAATACATGCATAAAACGGGTTATTCGTTAATAGTGAGAACATTGGTCCTCGCATGCATATTTATTATAAAACAGTTTTGACGTGATGATTTATTTGGGTATGAAAAACTAGGACATTGGTTCCCTTTTATTTAGAAAAAAAAATGTCAAGTTAATTAATAGAAACGTTTTTGTGATTTTCTTTTTAGCGTGCCTAAATAAAGAATTTTACAAGAAAATTATATGGCAAAATTAAATAAAATATTACAAATAAAGAAAATAAATATATGAACCAAACGAGCCTTTTTGGACCTCCCGATGTGCTCGCAAAAACGCCCAAGCGAAAAATGAGTTTAGACATAAAAACAAAATACAAATAAAATAATGTTAGTGATTAAATCAATTAAATCAATTAAACATACAGAATAATGAATAACAAATTAAAATAAAATAAGATGATACGAAAAGAATGATAATGGAATCAAAATGTTAACAAACCAAAATAAATGAGAAACATGCATTATGTATGACAAATGATTGAATGATGTGATGAAAATAAAATATAATATGTTAATTAATTAGTACATAAAAATATACACATGATGATAATGATGATGAAGATAAACGAATCAAAGAATATATAAAATGATAAAGAAAAGAATAATAAATGAAAACAATTAAAGAATGATGAAAACAATTAACTGAACAATATGATTAATTAAATATGTTCACAAATGATATAAACCATTTATATGGCAAAAAGATCAATTAAAATGAATTTATTAATTACATGTTAAAAATAATGATGAATTAAAGTGAAATAAATTAATTACATGTTAAAATTAATAAACAATCAATATTTATATGAATAAAAATCATATATAAACAAATTAAATAAAACAAATCTGAAATAAATAAAATAAATGAAAACAATAAAATAAAATATACATAAATAAATTAGATATGAAGCAAAAGAAATAATAAGAACAAGCCCAGAATGTTTACCCTCAGAGTTTCGAATTCGATGAAGGTAAAAGATGATCGATTTCTTTGTTTGATGATTCACAATATTAGAGTGAAATATGATGAAAATGTTGGAATTTTATTCCAAGAAACATGAAAAAAAAATGATCAAAAATTCTTTAAGAACAAAGAATTGATACCTTTGCCTAAAGAAATGATTTTGATAAAAAAAAGTTTTTATTGATTAAAATAAAGAAAAATGATTTCAAGAACAATCAATAACTTTGTTCATAAAAAAAAATTGATTGAACTTTTATTTTAGAAAATCAAATAAAAATTAGATTTTGATGACAAACAATTATTTTATTTGTCTCAAAATCAATTTTTTATCAAAAAGAGATTCAAAACAAAATCAATGAAAAAGTTTTATTGAACACAAAATAAAAGATTAAAAAAACAATTTTGAGAACAAATAATTATTCTATTTGTGTCAAAAATTAAATCAAACAACAAAACTTCCTCTAAAAAATATGTTTAAAAGAAATTATGTTGGAAAAAGAATGAAACATTTGATTTTTCTCTTTGATTTTTGGTTGGGGAATAAATCTAGAATTTTAGTGGAAGAAGAAGAAGAATTCTGGAAATTTTAGGTCTAAAAAAATGTGTGGAGGCTCCTTGATTTTTCATCATAAAGTCTTTATAGAATAAAAAAGGTTGCCCTAATTTAATTAAGGAAAAAACCTATTTTAACACAAAATTCCTTTATTTTTAATGATAAGATCAAGTTTTATTAATTAATTATCTAAAAAAATATTTTAGAATTTAATTTGAAGTCAAAAACCCCAAAAAAATGGGATAAAAAACGGATTTTTGGGTGAAAAAATCGAAAAAAAGGCTGAAAAGAGGGAAATGGGGTATCAGACCCTATACCGACGGCCAGGATGCCCGTCGCTATAGAGCGACGGGCCTTCACGCAGCTAGGCTGCGCGAAATCCGCGCGCAGAGGCGCGGAAATCGCGCTCAGATGCGAGTGGTGCGGTGCGCGCCCGCGAGCTGGGCGCCAGCGCGCTGCCGCGCCTGACACTCGCGATCCGAAAAAAACTTCTTTTTTTTTAAATTTTAAATTGACTAAAAACACTATGATTTTAAGCCCCCATTTTTCAAAATTAATTTTTTTAAAAATATTTTTATTATTTTCTAATTTTTCACTCTAAAATGCAAATTTGACGAGAAAACCATCACTTTTAACCTTTTAAGCCTGTGAAGGCAATTATCATCATTGGGTAACTTCGATTTAGGCTTACTCAGGACCCGGTGTCTACAGAGATGTAGTGTTCTCTAACTACAATCTCATCACGATTTGTTCTATGGCATGTGTTTTTCGCTAGCCTCATCTCGGCTTGTACGGTGTCCTTGCTAACCTCCATCCAATTTGCAAGGCATCTGACTAAATATTCTGCTCTGCTAGCCTCTTCTGGGCTCGCTAAGCTTGATCTTGCTAACCCCCATCCAATTTGCAAGATGTGATTCTAGATTCGCCGGATCACATCAGATCTGCGAGACATGACTTTTGATTTGCTGACCCCCATCCGATCTGCAAGTTGTGTGATTTTTAACTTTTCGACCCCCATCCGGCCTGTAAGGTACCATTTTTGGTTTACTGACCCTCATTCGATCTGCAAGATGTGACTTTGACTGAATACGATCTGAGTGATGTAGTGTCTGATTTGCTAATCATTACTTAATTGTTCGACCATCCTCAGGTCGGCGTGAAATCATGTTCCCGTGTTATAAAAGATTTCATCAATTCATTGCAAGTTAATTTGATTTGTAGATTTATAAACATTCTTTTATGTTGTCATTCATTTTTCATTTTTTATTTATATTCTTATCATATTATCAAATTTCCATCGACCGGATAATAATAAGATGAATATACGAAATGAAATGTAAATTTTAACAGAGTATAAACGTGAGTTCCACTAGCAAAATATCAATTTTGTACAATGCATATACAAATATGACAAAATAAAATATACAAAATACAGTCAGACAAGCTCCCTGAATAAGCTAGAGAGGACGGTAGTCTGAGGGCTCCTCTTCTGGGTCCTCGTCGTCGTCTGATATGTGAACTAGCTGGCTCTGCGATGAAGATGCGGAGGGTCCAGCTCTCGAGGTAGAGGGCTGACGAGGTGGCGCTGAGGGTCCAGTTTGTGGCTGGCAACAAGGTGGAATAGCGACCGGCACAAATAATGGCTCCCCCCTTACAGGGTCCCCCTGCTGGAACTTTACCTAGGCATACCCGTCGAGGAAGGGATGAACACACACTGCCATAAACTCCAATGTATCCCTAACCACTCTACCTTGCTCTATGAAGGCCGTGGACAACCTAAGAGTCTGGTCCCTAGCTGCATCTCTGATGCGCCTGAGCCTATCCTCTGTCTGTTCTCTGAACTCTCTGATGGACTGGGAGATGGGTGGTATGGCACCCTCCAGCACCTCAACCCTAAAACGAAGAGCACCAAATGGCTCATCCACCATCTGGATGACTGGGTCTGTCCTCTGAGTCGCGGCATCATGGGAGGCGCTCAAATTCTGCCTCGGCTCCTCAATGAGCCTCCCATGATCCCGTATGACCCTATCCTGCTGATATAGCCGCTCTAGAATCATCCTATCTTGCTCCTCCTACCTGTGCTCCATGGAGGTCAAGACGGAGGTCACTGCTGCTACTAGATCTGGGTGGACCGGCTGGGGCGATGGAGATGGTGCGGAAGGCACTGGCTTTGATGTCTGCTCAGGGGGTGGTGCCGTAGATGTAGATGCCCCCGGGTGTCCAACCCTACTATACGGGTGGAACCTCTCGGGAGCCCGAGGCGCTGTCCACTGTACCTGCTATAGAGGAGGAGGAGTGGAACTCTACACCATCTGTGCTGGAGGAGTCACGATTAACTCGTCCACACTAAACTCTATCCCCATATGAAAAGGGGTCTGTGGCTTATCCTCATCTGCCTACTGCTGTGGAGGCTGGTCCTCCTGGAACTCTGGCTGCTGGGGAGGCTGGCCCTCTTGATAGTCTGGCTGTTGGGGAGGTTGTTCCTCCATCTGAGGCTCCTCCTCTGCTGGCTGGAGAGAAGGAAGGCCGAAGGCGTGTCTGGTCTCGAGAATAGTGCACAGCCTGTACTCCTCAGCCTGTCCTGGCGCCTGAACTATCATCCCCATAGTCAGGGCCGACGAGGCATCCACATAAATAATCTCATCCAAAGCGGGCCCAAAACTATCTGATCGGGCCCCCAACTGTAGCAATAATCGGGTCACCACCCCTCCTGCAAATACTATAGGGGCTGCCACCCTAGATACCCTAACCAAATTAGCCATGATCTCGTAGCTAATATTGAGATGACGTCCTGCAGCCATCACTCAAAGACTCCAGATCTCGGCTACGTTCAGCAAACCTGGGTTACTAGCCCATCCCAGGTAGGAGTTGGAATGTACTCTATGAACGTACCGAAGAGCCTGCGACGAGAGCACCGTACTCTTCACCGTATCGTGGTCATACGGCACTCCCGGCAGGGCTATGATCTCCCAATGCTGCCTCCTGACAGCCCTCTGAGGCACTATAACATCGGACCCAAATGGTAATCCCATGGCCTCCACAAATCTCTGGTGGGTGATGCTGTACGGATAACCACGGACTCAAAACTGAATCACCCCTCCTTTGTATCTGATCTTTAAAGCCCTCCATAATGTAGAGTGGCCAGAAACTCACGGACAACCTCGAGATGGGTATGAAATGAAGGCCATAGAAACTCTATCCATCCCGCAGCTGCGACTAATGCGTCCACCTTCTCTAGCATCCCCATGGCCTCTAAGAAGGGTATGGAGACGAAGCGGCTGGCTCGGAACTGCACTCGAGCCAGCGCTCTAAACCTCTCTCTGGCCTCATCACTCATCCAGAGTGGAACCTGAGGCTCAGGCTGGTCACGTGAAATATGACATTGTGAAGGCATACTGAAAGGAAAATGAAAAAAATTAGCTTTGCATTATGGCTGCAGACAGGCCTACCGAAAGGCATATAAATAAATTTTGTAAATTTTTGATTATATTTCAGCTGAAATATGTCTACTAAGATCTCGGTAACACCCAGGCAAGGATGTGCCTACCTAGAAAAATTTTAAAAAAATTGGGCAGCATCCCGGCAAGGATGTGCCTACCGAGAAAAATTAAAAAAATTATGGAAGCATCCCAGCAAGGATATGCCCAACCCCCTGCATAAAAACAACAATGGGATAGGCCTCAAGCCCCAAGCAACATTTCAATTTATTTATTTTGTCTTATTCAGTTCATGCTAGTCCTAAAAACTAAGTCAAACAGAGTTAACTGCACAAGTTCAACAATTCTTTTTTTCTTATTGATTTTTTCCTATTTTTAATGCTCATGCATTTCTATAACTACATTTTACACAGTCCAAAGAAACTAAGTAGAGATAGGCAGAAAATACCACATTTTTCTAAACTACACTACATATGCATTTTCATGCAAATTATTCAAAAAGAAATAAATAAAGGAGTAAAAAAATTGACAAACTAACCTGCAAGTCGACGAAAATAAAACTCGACGAAACACAAAAATAATTACTCCTAAATGTTCGTGAAGGTGTGGGGATTGTTTCGGTGCAAATAACGCGTAAAACGGGTGAAAAATGAGTGCAATAAGTGTAAAAAATCGAAAGGAGGCATCGGTTGGCGAGGAAAGAAAGAAAAGAAGCGGAAAAGAAGTAACTAACCGTCGGTTACCCGTGCCTTTATAGATTTTGCTGACCGACAGGCTACCCGTCTAAAGCACTGAGCGACGGGCTTCCCGTCTGTCATTCAAAATTCCATTTTTCACCCCTCATTAATTACTCAATTAATTTCTAATTAATTACTAACTCATTTAATGCTTTTTTTTAAATACCCCCTGAATATTTTTTGACTTTCATAATCGGCGCGTGTCCTTGCAAATTATGAAGACTATAGAAATATGCGAGAATTATTTTATGCGCGTGGCATGCATGAAAATATGCTGGAAATTAATCTGTTAGGTGGTCAACTGGTTTGACCGACGGGAGTGCCGTCAGAAGAATAATAGACGGGCACCCCGTCGGTCATCTCTTGCTTATAAATTGCCCCTTTTTTCTTGAATTTTGCACCATTTCATCACTCCAAGCCTAGATCCAAGCTTCTTTCTTAGGTTTTTTCCCTTTTTCTTCCTTATTTCCTTTGCTAATTTAGATTTTCGATTATAGCACTTGAAAAATGTCTTCCCCTGCCATTAACAAGATGCACAGAATTTTAGATAATCCTCAAACTTGGGAAAACACCATCCTTACTCCGCTTTCTGGTCTGAAATTCTTGAGGGTTAGGATAGATTACAACCTCCTTTTGGCTGCAGTCCATTTTTGGGACATGTGCTTCCATGTTTTTAGGTTTACTTATCAGGAGTTGTGTCCCTTGCCTAAGAATTTGCTGCCATTACTGGAGCCTGGCGCCTTGCCTTGCATTCCTCGCTATGGTTTGATTCATACTCGAGATGTCGCATTAGCCTTAAGCATAGCTCCTTCTGCCGCTACCCGCTTGGTTCCTCAGGGTCCTGTATTTACCTTAGAGCCATTGATTGAGGCGTTGGATGGATTTTCTGACGTTCTACCATACTGTGCGAGTGTCATCTTCTTATTCTGTCTCATGAGATACTTGGCTGTGACTTCAGATGAGCTGATCGGTGACTCTCGTTTGTTTTGGATTCTGGATGAATTTCATCGCTGGCTGACCCCCTTCCCACTGATCCTTACTGAGACTGTCCTAGGTCTAGATTCTGTTCGTGCCGGGTCCTCTACCTCCTTCTCCGGGAGCCCTTTATTACTCCAGGTACGTCATTATTTTAAAGGTAGTGCGTCCATTGTGGATTTTCACACTAGCTTTTCTTAGCGGGAAGTGCGTCGTTTTCGGATTTTCACACAACCCTATACCTTATTTTTGCCTGAAGTGGACCCATCCCACTCCAGCAGATTTTATTATTATTTTCTTTTTCCTTTTCTTGTTTTTGTTTGTATTCTTTTGTTTATATTTTTCTTTTGTTCCCTTTATAGATATGGCTGCAAGAGAAGTTGAAACTGCTATCATAACCACATCTCTGGGTTATCAGTCAATATTCTTCGAGGTATTTTCTTCCCCGTCAGCGACTGTACTCATTTGCAACTCCCGATGAGGGCATCACCAGATTCGGTGAAGTAACAGACGAGGATATTAGCTTCATGAGCGTTTGGCTTCCCTTATCTACTGCGATAGTTGATGGCTCTTCAGGATGTGTTCCCTTATGTGGGCTTCATGAGGCTACCTTTTACATCACGGCCCAATGTGCTCGACAGCCTAGGATGACTCAAGATGTGGTGAGACTCCCTCTATCTTTCCGAGGCGGAGTTCTGTCTGCAGCTTTTGCCTCTCGGTACCATGATCTTTAGGCTGAACTACCTGTGAAGACTGTCATTCCCTTTTTTTGAAATCATTTAGTCATTTCTACCAGTGCATGCAAGAGATGGGTGCTTAGCCCTGCTGTTGACAACGGGACTCGATGACTTAGACATTTGGCCGGCGAGAGTAGTAGTAGGGTTTAGTTCAGATTTGTATGCATTTTGAGAAATATGTTTCTTTTTAGAACGGAACTAGAAAATAATATAAATAAATGAATTCAGTTTTATTTCATTTCACAAAATTGTGTACATCTCAGTATGATTTCAATATACATGATCATCCTTTAACATTAATTCAAAAATGCAAAATTCGTTCAAAGAGCCAAATCTTGATAGCATCAACTCCTGTTACCAATCATCCCTCTCAGTTTTTCTTGATTGGACATTTTCTCTCGAGTCTCTAATTTTTGACCAGGATGCCTTTTTTCGGTTTTTACCCTGACGAGGTTCCAAATTTTAGCAAGGCCGCCTTTTTTCGGTTTTCAACCCGTGTGGTTTTTATTCTCTTCTTTTGATTTTTATTGTCTTTAGCCATGGAACCTCTTGAGTCTATCAATGTTGATCGGATCCTTGAATTCATTGCCATCGCTATCTAACATAGTCGCCACTCCTTTTGACAACAACTTCTTGAGGATGAAAGGCCCTTCCCATATCGGTCTGAATTTCCTTCTGATATCGAGTGCACCCGGTCTCATTTGCTTGAATACCAAGTCCCCTTCCTTCAATGGGTGTTTCTTGACCTTCTTTCCAAATGACCTGGCAAGCCTTTTCTGATAGACCTGATTATGATAGTAGGCTCTCAATCTGCTCTCGTCCAGCATGTTCAGATGCTGCAGCCGCTGTTATGCCCACTCAGTTTTCGAAATCTGAGCTTCCATGACTACCCTCAATGATTTGAGCTCTATCTTAACTAGTAGTACTGCTTCCATCCCATACACCAATGAATACGGTGCGGCTGCCGTAGAAGTTTTGACAGTCGGTCTGTAACCCCATAGTGCAAAAGGCAACTTATCAGCCCAATCCTTATAATTCTGAACCATCTTGGCCAAGATTCTCTTGGCGTTCTTATTGGCGGCTTCTACTGCTCCATTAGCCTGCGGACGATAAGGAGAAGATTTGTGATGCTCAATGCCATATCTTTGGTGTAACTTCTTCATTTTAGCCATAAATTGGACCCCATTATCGGATACCACGTGATGTGGGAAGCCGTATCTGCATATCAGGTTCTTTTTGATGAATTTGGCCATATCCCGAGCGTCGACCTTCTTAAAAGATTTTGCCTCAGCCCATTTTGTAAAGTAATCGATGGCGACGATGATAAATCTATGCTCATTAGAGGCTGTGGGGCGTATTTCTCCAATGATATTGATTCCCCAAGCTGCGAATGGCCAAGGCGACGTTAGACTGTGTAACTCCAAAACTGGAAATTGCCTCAAATCTGCATACTGCTAACACAACTGACACTGCTTTAAATATTTCGAGCAGTCCGTGTCCATGGTGAGCTAGTAGAACCCTTATCTCATGATCTTTTTGGCCAGCATTAAGCCATTCATGTGGGCTCCGCACACCCCAGCATGGGTTTCCTCCATCATCTTTTCAGCTTCTTTCTCAACTAGACACCTCAACTAAATGCCGTTAGCTTGTTGTTTGTACAACACCCCGTCTATACAGATGAATTGAGTGGACAGCTTGCGTATCAGCCTTTGATCCTTCTCGATAGCCTCTTCAGGCAATGTCGCATTTTCTAAATAATTTCTGATGTCATGGTACCACAGCTTTCCATTTGCTACTTCTATTTCCATCACTGGCTTGGACTCAAAACTAGGCCTCTCAGAACTAGAAATCAAAACCGGCTTCATAACCACCCCCTCTGGGTTATCCCATATTGACACTAGAGTTGCGAGTGCATTAGCTAATTGATTCTCGTCCCTCGGAATAAAGTGAAACGTACATGCCTAAAACTGATTGCTCAAATCCTTTAAGTGTTTGACATATGGCATCAACCAATCTTCTTTAACAGCTCACTCGCCCCGAATCTGATTAATGACCAGAGATGAATCCCTAAATACCTCCACGTTCTTTTCCCCCAAAGCTATCAATGCTTCAAACTCGAAGGTGCATGCTTCATACTCGGCTTCATTATTAGTGGCCTTGTATCTTAACTTCTTAGCCAATGGGAGTTCCTCGTCATCCGAGGTCGTTAGAATAATTCCTACTCCTGCCCCCTTGCTATTTACAGCCCCATCAAAATGCAACTGCCAACCTTGTACCGTGATAGCTGCCATGTCCTCATCTGGGAAGTTGAATTCGTATGCGTCTCCTTGAATCAGGTGTTCAGCTAGAAACTCTGCCACTGTATGCCCCTTAATAGTTTTTTGAGTAATGTACTCGACGTCAAACTCCTATAATAACAACAACCAGCTCCCCATTTTTCCAAGTAAGGATGGAGCTTCCTGCAAGTATCTTAGAGGATTCTATTTTGCCACCGCTTGTACCCTATAAGAGTGGAAGTAGTGTCTCAATTTCTTAGAGGCCCAAATTACCGTGAGGCAAATCTTCTCTACTTCTGCATACTTGACCTCATAGGCTAGGAACTTCTTACTGAGGTAATAGACCACAAATTCTACCCCGAACTCATCCTCTTGAGCCATCACGGCACCTACAAAACTATCTTTAATGGCCAAATATAGAATAAGTGGCTTGACTGGCTGTTGCGGTCTCAGAATCAGTGGACTCATCAAATATTCTCTAATAGTGTCAAAAGCTCTCTGACAATCTTCGTTTCATGCTACAGGTTGGTCTTTTATGAGTAGCTTGAAGATTGGCTCGCAAATCGACGTAAGCTTGGCGATAAACCTGCTGACATACTGCAATTTATCTAGAAAGCTTTTGACGCCTTTTTCCTTCTGAGGCACTGGCATCTCTCTGATGGCCTTGACCTTATCTAGGTCGATTTCAATTCCTCTCTGGTTAACCACATGTCTTAATGGCTTCCTTGAGGTAACACCAAAGATACACCTCTTGGGGTTTAACCGTAAGTTGTACTTACCAATTCTCTGAAAGAACTTTTCTAGGGCCTCGAAGTGACCTTCTCTGGTGGCTGACTTGATCATCATATCATCCACGTAGACCTCTACCTCCTTGTGGATCAAGTCATCTAGAATCCTTTTGCCATTCTTTGATAAGTCGCGCCTGCATTCTTCAAACCGAAAGGCATTACCCTATAAGCGAATGTCCCCCACTCTGTGATGAAAGCTGTTTTAATACGGTCGGCTATCTTATTGAGTATCTGATTGTAGCCTGCATAGACGTCCATGAAACTGTACATCATACAAGTAGATGCGCTGTCCACTAGCACGTCTATGCGGGGCAATGGAAAGTCATCCTTTGGACAAGCCTTATTCAGGTCTCGATAGTCTACACATACCCTTACCTTGCAATTTTTCTTGGCTACCGGGACAAAATTGGCCAACCAGGTTGTGTACTGTACCTCAATTAGGAACTTGGCTTCGATCTGCTTGTGAATCTCTTCCTTCACCTTATCTACCCATTCTGGCCTGAGCCTCCTCAACTTCTGCTTGATAGGCTTACTGTCTGGGTACGTTGGGATGGCGTGTTCTGCCATTTCTCGGTCCACTCCTGGCATATTTTCGTAGGTCCAGGCAAAGACTTTTTCATATTTTCTTAATATTCTCTCAAACTTTTCTCGCTCGTCAGGAGTTATGTTAGATATTATCAAGATTTCTTTCGGGTTTTCCGAGGTTCCAAGACTAAATAGAGTAGCATCAGTTGAATCAATATCAAATATAGATGGATTATGATCATGATCATGCATAATGAAATCATCAGAAACATCGCACAAGTAAGCAAAATTGTTCACTTTATTGATAGAACTAAAAATGTCATTAACATTATTAAAAAGTTCTGGAGTAAAAAGAAAATCTAAACTATTCTCTTCCTCCTCTTCCGCTGGCACAACTGTTGAAGCTGACAGCTCTGCATCAATCTGGCTTTTTGGAGGCTCTGCAGCAACCTGTGTGGCTTTTTCTACCATTGCTTTCCCCTTCAGCTGGGTAGTCACCAACTTCTGAGTGATAACTTCTTCGGGTGCTTCTCGGTCCCAAACTATTTTACTGTTCATGATTTCTTCGTCCCAAAATCCCTCTGCTAGCTTGATTAATCTGATGTCCCAGTCGAAAACATCATTAAAGACCTCAAAACCCCAGTACAATCCTTCCATCGACCCACTGAGGCTCAGCTTCTCCCGTGTAGGCACACACTGCAGTGGCTGGTATAAAGCTCTTCCTAATATGGGGGACTTCACCCACCGGCTTCTTACCCTTCTTCAAGGCACCCTTATATCCGAGGCCCCTCCAATCCTTCTGGTCTCTAGTACCAATGGCCGTTGATGATCCCTAGGAGTTATTGCCCAGACCTGAGCTAGGGAGGAATGACATCCTCTTTATCATATTTAGCACTTAGGGACTTCCATCTACCTACTCCTCCCCATCTATCACAGTGATGTGGAACCCACTGAAAGGTTGCCTGGCAATCTCTAATATAGAGATATAGTTCTCCCTTTTAGCCCTTATGGTCACAACTTGCCCCTCGTGAGGAATCTTGACCATCTGATATAGAGTAGAGGGGACTCCTCCCAGCTTATGGAACCATGGCCTTCCCAAAAGGGCTGAAAAGTTAGCGGGGATAGGCAGAAGTACAAACTCCACTTCTATTTCTACTGGTCCGATCTTGACTACAGTTTTGAACGTCCCGGAAGCATGCCTTCATGAATTATCGCAAGCCGTGATCGACAGATTAGACTTAGCCAGCATATCCTCATTCACCCCGAAAGCTGCTATCGCCACTCGGGCACACGCTAATTGATGAACCATCATCCACCATGACACAAATCGTGTGCTTTTGGTTGATCTGTGCCCATATGTACAAAGGGCGATTATGGTTGCGGCTTTCTGCCGGTAGGTCAGCGCTTGTAAAAAGCACATTTTCCCCAGCTCCTCCTTTCACCACATCCAGTAGTTCTATGGGCGAGATAGTCATGGCCACTGTTGTCTCATATAAAGCCTCAACCAATTTCTGCTTATGGGATGGAGACTGTCTCGAAAGATCCCATATCAAAATCTGAGCCGGCGTCTTTTTCAGCTGCTTTATGATTAGATCATCTTTTGGCTCTTTTTCTTTTTGGCCAACTATCGGATCTTGTGGCCTTTCTAACTTAGGAGCTACCCTTCCACTTTGGGTCACAGCTCCTACCTTTTTCTTCTTCTCCTTCCTCTCTTCTTCCTCCTCCTCCTTCGAACCCCAAGGGTCGGGAAACACTTCATCCTCAAAATTGTTATCATCTTCATTTTCACTGTCATCAGTGGACCAGCAGTCGATCACTGCCATGGGAAGCCCTTTCTCACTTACCTCATGAAGGCTCGTGATAGCAGTGTTGACATCGATGCCGTACAAGTCTCTTAACATAAACTATTCGGGCAGACTAGACCCGATCATGAATACTGGCGGCAGCACATTGTTATACCCAGATGTCTTCTGATTCCCACTCTTCTCTGGGTCTATAATCTGTTTTGAATCAATTAAGTCCTGAATTGCATGTCTCAGCGCCTTGCAGCTATCAGCTGTGTGTCCAGTGTGTTGATAATATGCGCAGTACTCATTGTCCTTGCGCCCTGGTATACCCTAAGTCCTGGCTGGTCGAGCTGCCAAAGGCTGCAACTTCCCTTCCTTCATCAGCCTTCGAAGTACCCATGACAGAGACCTTCCTAAATTGGAAAAATGCCTTGGGATAGTGTTGGTGGTTGAAACTTCAACTATCTTCCTTGTGCCACTACTGGGGCCTGCTGACCTACCTACCCCCTGACTACTACTGCCTTTCTTGGCAAAGCTTTCATTGTTCGCCCTTCTCGAAAGGTACTCTCCCTCGGCCTCAATGGCAATGTCTTTCAAAGACTCCTAGTCTCTCAGTCCCTTCATCTTTAGTCCATCTCTCAGATACGGGCTCGCATTTTTAATGAACAACCGTATTTGATCTTGAGTATCTATTTTTTTTTTCATTTCCATTACCTGGTTCCTCCATCGGGTCAGATACTCATGGAAAGACTCACCCGCCTTCTGCTGTAGAAATTCCAGGTCCTTCAAAGTCACCTCCATTCTCGTACTACAGTTGTACTGTCTGAGAAACTCTTCTGTGAGCAAATCCCAATCCTCCTTTGTCCTCCGATCCAATCCATGATACCAATCCACCGGTGGGCTAGTTAAGCTCAGACAAAAGTATTCAATCTTCTGTCTCTTTGTTAAAGTAGTACCTGTGACGCGCGCCGAACCCGGCAAACCCAGCAAGGGCCCTCGCTTTGAATCCGCTTTAGGATTCGAGGTATGAAGGTTCGCGTCTTTTGATCATGGGCGCCATGAGACATCATCGGTGTATCCCTCCCAATAGAACATTGGGGAGAATAACCTAGCCTATTGACGCCTAAAGGCACCTTTGAGGTATTTGGAGTCGCCACCCAATTTGGGAAAAGGTTTCTCACCTCTATTGGTCTAAACCAGAGATATGGTGTCCGGAACTTCCCTCTTATTTATGCTTTGGTTAATTATAAATGGGTTTTTAAATTCTTTAAATTATATCTCTTATCTCATACGAGCGATGCATTAAAATAAAAGCGCATTTCAAGCACGTAAAGGAAGTAAACGAAAGCGATAAGTAAATAAAGAAAGCAATAAATGAAAGCGGTAAACACGCAAACACGCAATTACAAGAGAAATAGGGGTAGAATACAACCCCCATTGAAAGGAATTAAAGCTATAAATGGGGCAGAATACAATCCCCAAAAATGAATAAAGTTGCCCCAAAATTAATTACAAGGGCCCAAAAAGAAATGGACTTGAATTTTAAACACTCACACAAGATCGAAATAAAAAGACATGCATAAATCGGGACATTATTTTAGGAACATTGGTTCCTTCGCACTTGTTCAAAATTTAGGAACATTGGTTCCTTCGTATTAAATTGAAGAGGGTTCGAAGAGTCACTTTGGTTGTTTGGAAGAAAATCGGGATGAGTGATCCCATTTTATTGAAAATTGACTCTTCGTTTTAATTGTGACATTTTTACTGTCGGGCTAAAGACAAGGGACATTGGTCCCAATTTTATTAGTGAAAATTGTAATTTAATTATAGAAATATTTTTGTGATTTTTTTATCGCACGCGTGCATAAATAAAATAATTATTTACAAATAAACACAACAAAAGGATAGAGAATTAGAGAGATCTCACCGAACCGATGTGACCCTCCACGCGTCGCGACCCATCCGGGGAGTCGCGGGGCGCTCACATAGCCCGACCCAAAATTAAATCCTCAGAATTTTTGAGATTGGAAATAGGATGTCTCGATTGATTTCCTTGTCGGATTTTTTTGTGATAATAATATTTGAAGTAAATGCAAAATCTGTGTTCTAAACAAATTATCTTGAGAAAAATATTTTTTGTGGGATGAAGGAACAAAGAAAATTAATTTTTCTTGCTCAAATCAACCCAAGATTAAATATTTTGTAATGGCAAAACTAAGATTTTAGAAGAGAACTTGAAGATTTTTTTGAAGAGTTTTTTAAGAAGCAAGAAGAGCTTCCTGGAGAGTGGAAAAAGGTAGAGAGGAAAAGCTAAGAAAAAAATTGAATTTCATCCGCCGTCCCCAAAAATGAGGGCAAATTCCTCATTTAATTCTGTCTTGGCTAAAAATGGCAAGGGACAAAAAACTTTCATTTTTAGTTAATCTAAAATAACATAAAATGGTGAAACAATGAAAACTGAAAAAATCAGAAAATCAGACTGAAAATAGCGAAAAAAATGGATAGGCGAAATAGGTCGCGCGGAGGAGCCAAGGGCCCGCGGCAGCCTGCGCGTGGTGCCCTGGCACCGCGCGCGGCAGGCTGCTGCGCGCAGCCTGCCTCGCGCGCAGGTGAGGGCGCGCGGCGCCCCCTGCCTCGCGCGCAGGGGGGGCGCGCGGCGCCCCCTGCCTCGCGCGCAGGGGGGGCGCGCGGAGCCCCCCGCCTCGCGCGCAGGGGCTGCGCGCGAGGCGCCTGCCTTGCGCGCAGGCGCCCCCGCGCGCTGGGGCGGCCTGCCGCGCAGGCAGCCCCGCGCTGCCGCAGGCGGCCTTCGCGACTCCTTTTTTTTTATTTTAAATTTTAAATTTTGAAACAAAATTAATATATTTTTTTTTTCATCTTAATTTTAATTTCCCAAAAATATATATTTTTAATTATTTTCCGAAAAAACACACCTTTGACAAGGGAACGATCGATTCTCACATTTCTTGCCGAAAATCGGTCTTCTATTTCATCATCGGGTAATCCTGATCTTGGACCGCCTCGGGACCCGGTGTCTACAGTTGCCCCCAATTTTGGGGAACTTAGAACCTAGGTGCCTAAGTGAACCAAAATTCAGAAAAGAAGGGAAGAGACGCGTACCTGAGGTGGTCGCTTACCGAACTTGGTCCTGCCAGCTTGTCGGCGTCACGGAACTATTATTGGTCATGTGATTGGTGAACGCCGGTTTGTCGGCGTGTGGGACTACGGCTGAGCGACTGATAAACACCAGCTTGTCGGTGTGTGAAGGCGCCAGACTTTGAAGAACGCGATTGATAGAACACCAGCTTGTCGGTGTGTGAAACCACGGCTGAGCAACTGATAAACACCAGCTTGTCGGTGTGTGAAGGCGCCAGACTTGGAAGAACGTGATTGATAGAACACCAGCTTGTCGGTGTGTGAAACCACGGTTGAGCGACTGATAAACACCAGCTTGTCGGTGTGTGAAGGCGCCAGACTTGGAAGAACGTGATTGATAGAACACCAGCTTGTCGGTGTGTGAAACCACGGCTGAGCGACTGATAAACACCAGCTTGTCGGTGTGTGAAGGCGCCAGACTTGGAAGAACATGATTGATAGAACACCAGCTTGTCGGTGTGTGAAACCACGACTGAGCGACTGATAAACACCAGCTTGTCGGTGTGTGAAGGCGCCAGACTTTGGGGAACGTGATTGATAGAACGCCAGCTTGTTGGTGTGTGAAACCACGGCTGAGCGACTGATAAACACCAGCTTGTCGGTGTGTGAAGGCGCCAGACTTTCCTGCGAAAACAAAAGAGATTTGTATGCAAAGGTAAATTATGCACGTGCATATGCATATGTCATGCGAAATGCAGGTGACACCGTTCATCTGAGTGGCCCAGTGGTCGAGGTGCGATAACTCTTGCGAAAGCGACTCGTGGCTTTGTTTGGTCGATCATGCCCCCAAGCGTCTGTAAGCGATGTCCTGCTTCATGGACTGTGACTCATAATTCTTCAGGGTGGATTGCCCGATGTGTGTCTTTGCTTGAAAGGGGTTGCCCAAGGTAATGCTGCCTTATTACTCCAAGCGTCATTGTTCTAAAGGTAGTGCGTCCCTCGTGGATTTTCACACTAGCTTTTCTTAGCGGGAGATGCGTCCTTGTCGGATTTTCACATAACCCTGTGCCTTATTTTTTGCCTGGAATGGACCCAACCCAATCCAGCGGCTTTTATTTATTTCATTTTTTTGTAGGGCAGACTGCCTGTTGCCAGGTTTTCACCCTGCCCTTTGGCCTAACTTTTGCTTAGAGCGCCAGTCACGGTTTTCATCTCTAACGGCCTTATTTTTATTATCACTCTTTTTTTTTAATAAAATTTCTGTCGGTTGCACGGATAAATTGTGCTCATTCGAATGGGAAAGTGACAGCAGTGACATATTACTCGTCTAAAAAGAACTATGGACATTCATTGGATAAAAGAACTTCTCTGAGTGCATAATTGCATACATGTGCACGTTTCTCGTGCGATTTCATTACACATGATCATCATTTGACATTAGGCCCCAAGATACCAGACCACATCTAATCTCGAGATAGATCTCAAAAGCATCACAACTCCTGTTATCAATCAGCCCTCTCGGGTTTTCTTGATTGAACATTTTCTCTCTTTTCTTTTGTCTTATTTTATTTTGCATTTTTCCCTAGCCCTTAGCCATGGAACCTTTTCAATCTGTCGACGTTGACCGGCTCTCTGAACTCGTTTCCATCGCTATCTGTCAGAATTGCGGCCCCTTTAGACAAAAGCTTCTTCAGAATGAAGGGTCCTTCCCATGTTGGCCTAAACTTGCCTCGAAAGTCCGGAACCCCCGGCCTCATCTGTTTGAAGACTAGGTCTCCTTCCTTCAATGGGTGCTTTCTTACTTTCTTCCCAAATGAGCGGGCTAGTCTTTTCTGGTAGATCTGGTTGTGGTAGTATGCCCGCATCCTATCCTCATCCAATAGATTCAACTGTAGCAGCCGCTGCTGTGCCCATTCGGCTTCTGGTATCTGAGCTTTTGTTACCACCCTCAGCGATTGGAGTTCTATTTCTACTGGTAGGACTGCTTCTGTCCCGTAAACCAAGGAGAAAGGCGTAGCCCCTGTAGATGTTCTGGCAGTGGTCCTGTAGCCCCAAAGTGCAAATGGCAATTTCTCTGCCCAGTCTTTATAGGTTTGCACCATCTTAGCCAATATCTTCTTAACGTTCTTATTAGCTGCCTCGACCGCCCCGTTGGCCTGTGGTCGGTATGGAGAGGACTTATGGTGTTGGATGGCGTACTTCTTGAGCATCTGTTTAGTCTCAGCTTGGAACTGTACCCCATTATCCGACACGATGTGATGAGGGAGACCGTACCTACAGATCAAGTGTCGCTCGATGAACCTGGCCATTTCCCGGGCGCCTAATTTCTTGAAGGATTCAGCTTCAACCCACTTGGTAAAGTAATCAATGGCGACCACAATGAACCTGTGCCCGTTAGAGGCTGTCGGGTGTATCTCCCCTATAATGTCAATTCCCCATGCTGCGAACGGCCATGGAGATGTCAGGTTACACAACTCCGAAACCGGAAGGTGTCTCAGATTAGCATACTGTTGGCATAGCTGGCACTGTTTCACATACCCAGAGCAGTCCGTATCCATTGTCAACCAGAAGAACCCTTGTCTCATGATTTTCTTTGCTAGGGCTAAACCATTCATGTGGGCCCCACAGACACCTGCATGGGTCTCCTCCATGACCCTTTTGGCTTCTCTGTTGTCTAAGCACCTCAACTGTATGCCGTCGGCTTGCCTCTTGTACAGCACACCGTCTACACTGATGAACTGAGTGGACAGCTTGCGAATCATCCTCTGGTCTTTTTCAGTGGCCTCTTCCGGGAATATTGACCTCTCCAAATAATTCAGGACATCATAGTACCATGGCTTTCCATTGGTAGTTTCAATATCCCCGACTTGTTCGGTCTCAAAGTATGGCTTGCTCGAACTGGAAATGAGCACAGGCTTCATAACTATTCCTTCCGGGTTATCCCACATGGATACTAAGGTAGCCAGGGCATCTGCCAATTGGTTCTCATCTCGAGGCACGTAGTTAAAAGTGCAAATTTCAAACCGGCCACTAAGTTCTTTCAAGCACTTTGCATATGGCAACAGCCGCTCTTCCTTGACGGCCCATTCACCCCTGACTTGGTGGATTACTAAAGATGAGTCCCCGAAGACCTCTACCACTTTTGCCCCCACGGCTGAGAGCGCTTCTAACCCAAAGATGCAGGCTTCATACTCAGCCTCGTTATTGGTGGCTCTGTACCTTAGTTTCTTGGCTAATGGAAGCTTCTCTCCGTCTGGGGTTACTAGAATCACTCCTGTTCCGGCTCCCTTGCTATTTACTGCCCCATCAAAATACATCTGCCACTTCTGCACGGTGATGGCTACCACGTTTTCGTCGGGGAATTCATACAATAGCTGGTCTCCTTCAATTGGATGGTCAGCAAGAAACTCGGCCACTGCTCGACCTTTAATGGTCTTTCTAGTAATGTATTCCACGTCAAATTCTTGTAGCAATATCAACCATCTTCCCATTTTCCCTAGTAAAGAGGGTGCCTGTTGCAGGTATCGGAGGGGATTTTGCTTGGCAACCGCCTGCACTTTGTAGGAATGAAAGTAATGCCTCAGTTTCTTGGATGCCCAGATTACTGCCAGGCAAATCTTCTCCACTTCAACATACTTGGCTTCATAAGGGAGGAATTTCTTGCTGAGGTAGTAAACCGCAAATTCGACCCCGAATTCATCCTCTTGGGCCATCATGGCTCCTACAGAATTTTCTTCTATTGCTAGGTAAAGAATCAAAGGTTTAACAGGCCGTGGCGGTCATAGCACTGGGGGATTCTGGAGGTAATCCTTAATGACATCAAAAGCCTTTTGGCAGTCGTCGTTCCACCTGACTGGCTCATTCTTCCTGAGGAGCTTAAAAATTGGTTCGCACACTGAAGCGAGCTTGGAAATGAACCTACTGATGTACTGCAATTTGCCCATAAAACTCCGAACTTCCTTTTCCTTTTGGGGCGCTGACATTTCTCTGATTGCCTTGATTTTATCAGGGTCCACTTCTATTCCCCTTTGGCTTACCACATGGCCTAACAGCTTACCCGAGGTGACTCCGAAAATGCATTTCTTAGGATTGAGGCGAAGATTATACTTGTCGATCCTCTGAAAGAACTTTTCCAAGGCCTCGAAATGTCCTTCCCGAGTTGCTGACTTGATCATCATATCATCGACATACACTTCGACTTCCTTGTGGATCAAGTCATCCAAGATCTTGGTAGCCATCCTTTGGTACGTCGCCCCGGCATTCTTCAACCCAAAAGGCATTACTCGGTAGGCGAACGTTCCCCATTCTGTGATGAAAGCTGTCTTGATTCGATCCACAATCTTGTTAAGGATTTGGTTGTATCCCGCATACCCATCCACAAAGCTGTACATCATACAAGCGGCCGCGCTATCCACTAGTACATCAATATGGGGTAGGGGAAAGTCATCTTTTGGGCAGGCTTTATTTAGGTCTCGGTAGTCAACACATACTCGGACTCTCCCATCCTTCTTGGCTACGGGGACAACATTGGCTAACCATGTGGGGTATTGGACCTCTACTAGGAACTTGGCTTCGATCTGCTTGTGCACCTCTTCCTTTACCTTTTCTGCCCATTCTGGCCTCAGTCTTCTGAGCTTCTGTTTGACCGGCTTGCACTCTGGGTAGGTCGGAATGGCGTGTTCAGCAACTGCCCGATCAATTCCTGGCATATCCTCATAGGTCCAGGCGAAGACTCTTTCATATTTTTTCAAAATTCTCTCAAATTTTATCCTTTCCTCAAGAGTTACGTCGGATGCTATCAAGATTTCCTTCGGATTTTCCGAAGTCCCGAGATTAAATGAGGTGGTATTGGTTGAGTTAATGTCAAATATAAATGATTCATGCTCGTGATCATGCATAATGAAATCATGAGAAACATCGCACAAGTAAGCAAACTCATTCATATTATTAAAGTACTCAGAATTACAGACAGAGTTGTCAAATAGTTCGGGAATAAAAAGTACATCGGCAAAGCTATCATTATCATCTCCCACTGGTGCTGGTGCTGAAGCGGACGGCCCCTCATCTTGAACCTCAGTTGTATTCAGACTCTTCAGCTCTGGTGCTGCCTCTTCATCTTCTACTTTCTCCTTGCCCTTCACCTGGGTGGCCAACAGACTTTCAGTGACAATCTCCTCGGGAACCTCTCGATCCCATGCTAGACTCTGATTGAAGATTTCCTCATCCCAGAAGGCTTCCACCGCCTTGACCATTCCCTCGGACCAGTCAAACACATCATTGAAAATTTCAAAACCTGGGGTGATCTTGCCACTAATCCACTGAGGCTCTGCCTCCCCACAGTAGGCGCATGCCGATGCAGCCGGTACAAAAGTCTCCAAAATGTGCGGCACTTCCGCAGGCTTCTTCTCGGGTTTGCTCTTCTTGGCATCAGTGACGTAGCCCAAACCTTTCCTATCCTTTTGCCCCCTTGTGGCGACAGGCTCTTGAATCCCTTGTGAGCTCTTACCCAAACCAGCCCCGGGGAGAAAGCTCATCTTCTTCATCATATTGACAACTTGGGGACTTACCACTGTCCCGTCTTCCTCATTCACCATAGCCACGTGAAACCCGCTGAAGGGTTGATTGGAAATCCCTAACACCGACACTTGATTGTCACTAGCCGCTTTAATAGTCACGATCTGGCCTTCATGGGGGATCTTGATCATTTGATGGAGCGTAGATGGAACCCTCCTAACTTGTGAAACCAAGGCCTTCCCAACAGCACTGCGAAGTTAGCCGGTATCGGCAGAACAACAAACTCAGCCTCTATCTCAACTGGCCCGGTCTTGACTTGTGCCTTAAAAGTCCCAGAAGCTTGCCTTCTCGAGTTGTCGTAAGCGGTGATGGTCAGATCGGATTCACTCAACATGCTCTCATTCAATCCCAGTGAAGGTAATGCTACTAGCGGGCACACATTAATGGAGGACCCATCATCCACCATGACACAGGCCGTGTGTTTACCATTGATCTGAGCTCGGATATACAGGGGGCGATTGTGATTACGACCCTCAATCGGCAAGTCGGCATCAGTGTAAACTATGTTTTCTTCAGATCCCCCTTTCACAATGCCCAATAACTCGGAGGGTGAGATAGTGGTGGCGACTGTCGATTCACACAAGGCTTCAACTAGCTTCTGCCTGTGGCTCGGGGATTGCCTCAATAGGTCCCAGATGGATATTTGTGCTGTCGTCCTCTTCAGTTGCTTTAGGATCTGATTCTCTTCCGTTTCTTGCTCCACCGTCGGAGGCATCGGGTCCTGTTGCTTCTCAATTTCCGGCACCACTCTTCCGCTACGAGTAACAGCCTGTACCTCTTGCACTTTGTCTTCTTCACCCCCAGAGTTCCATACATCCTTCGGCTCGTCGGCCTCTTCAGTCTCACCCTCACTGGCTGAGTCCCAACATTCTATCATGTTGACTTGGAGCTTCTCCCTATTGACTTCCTGTTCGGGGCGGACGATAGCCATGTAGTCATTGCCGTAGAGATCCCTCAACACATACCACTCTGGCAAACTCGATCCTATCATGAAGACTGGGGGAGGAACGACATTATACCCGGCATTCTTCTTCTTTTCCCTCTTTTCAGGGTCGGAGATCTGCTTACTGTCAATGAGATCTTGGACCCGATCCCTTAAAGTTCTGCAGGAGTCAGTGAGGTGACCGGTGTGCTGGTGGAAAGCACAGTATTGGTCCCCTCTGTGGTTCGGCTGGCCGTAGGTCTTAGCTTGTCTGGCTGGCAACAGCTGAAGTTTTCCCTCTTTCATTAATCGTTCTAGGACCCAGGACAATGGTCTTCCCAAATTTGAATAGTGCCTCTGGTTCACGTCAGTGGCTGAAACTTCCGCTGTTCTGCCCACTCTGTTACTGCTGCTTCCGGCGCCACCAGACCTATTTCCCCCTTGGGTCCCGAAGTTCTTCCGAGCAAAACTGTCATTATTGGCCTTCCTTGCCAAGTACTCCGATTCGGCTTCAATTGCTATGTCTTTTAAGGATTCCCAATCCTTGAGCCCTTTCATCTTAAGCCCCTCCCTCAAGTATGGGCTTGCATTTTTGATAAACAGTCTGATTTGGTCCGAGGTATCGGGTTTCCTCTTCATCTCCATAACGTGATTCCTCCACCGTGTAAGGTAATCATGGAAAGATTCACCAGCCTTTTGTTGCAGGAGTTCGAGGTCTTTTAACGTCACTTCCATGCGGGTGCTGCAGTCGTACTGCCTCATAAAATCACTTGTAAGCAAAACCCAATCTTCTTTCGACCTCCTGTCCAAACCGTGGTACCAATCAATTGCTGACCCCGTCAAACTAAGGCAGAAGTACTCCACTTTTTGCTTTTTGGTAAGACCTGTGCCCTTCATGATCAAGGCATATTGTTTAAGATGGGCCGAAGGATCAGACGTGCCATCAAACTT
Organism: Excoecaria cochinchinensis; assembly: GCA_947683425.1. Lineage (NCBI taxonomy): Eukaryota > Viridiplantae > Streptophyta > Magnoliopsida > Malpighiales > Euphorbiaceae > Excoecaria > Excoecaria cochinchinensis. The sequence continues at coordinate 7,928,419 of CANTUQ010000110.1, forward strand.
TGGTAAATCTGGCATCTTAAATCTCTGAGGCAGCAGCTCCTCCTCACCCAAGTCTACATCTTCGGGGATGACCCCCTTTCCGACCGACACCATTCGTGCGATGGCCTCCATTCTTTCCTCCATCTTCCTCACCACATCATCCTCTAGTTTAGGAACTTTGCACCTCATAGCTTGAGGGACTACTGGCTCATCCTCCTCTTCCCCTAAGAAATCATCTCTTGGATCCGGGATTCTCACCCTCGGTTGCTCAACTGGTGCTACCACTCTAGGTTCAGCAACTGGCTGTGGTACAGTAGTAGTTGGTATAGTGGTCTCCACAACAGGTGTTTCGACCGGGTCAACAGCTAGAGTTCCAGACGGTTGTCCAGCGTGTGATGTCATCTGGGCGACAAGGTTCCCCATCATAGCAAGCATTTTCCTTTCAAAGTCTTCGAACCTTTTGTCCAAGTCTTGTGTTGTTACAGCACCCGAATCTTGCGGTAATTCTGCCATTACTGATCCGGAGGATTGTTCTGAATAAGAGTCTGAGTTTCTATCCCAATCTGAATCCAATGCTGATGCCAAACTCGACGGCTCAACTACTTGATTTCTAACCAACCTCCCGCTAGGATCTCTGGACCACTCAAATGGATCTATGATGGCTGAAAAAATCCAATTCGTTAGCATGATGCATGGATGGCATTAAGAATGCATGGCCGTGTTGATGCAGCATCCACAACCACATGCAAGCAAACAGACCCTTCCAACCTTATTACTCCCGCACATGGGGCAATGTGGTCTCTTTCCTAGGTGGGCTTAGTCCATGGGTCAACAGGGGACCCTATGAACGCGCGAAGTGCACGGCGAAAAGCCGGCAGCATAACAACTCTAGTCTAATGTACACGCGCATGAGTTTTGGCCATTACGTATTTGGACAATTCAATCAAGTTAAGGTGGGCTCATCGGGGCATGAAAGCCTTTGATAAAAGACCACTTAACTTGCTTGATTTTGTTTAATGCGCGACGGCCCATGTCACAAGCATCATATTAAGGAGCATACCACCTAGGGGAAGTTCCTACTTGCCATTACATGGGCTTTAGTCAGGGTGATTCTCTTTAGGCTACCCAAGCATGGTTCGCGCCAACGGGTCTAGCTCATCACGAGCATAACGACCGATCGGGTCTCCATTTTGATATACCAAAAGGTACAAGGCTTGGGCTGGTGATTATCCCTAACACTTCCCTACAATGAGTGAAAGTAGGGTCGTGCTTCGGGAACGCACCGAGGTAAGATAGGGACCAACTAGCGTAAGTCTAAGGCTCTAAAATGATATAATGCAATTTTTTCGAAAAGAGATAGAATTTTAAGTTTCAAAAACCCAATTATAAATTTTAACCAAAGCACTTTCGGAGTGAAGTCTCAAACACTAAGTCCCCAGCGGAGTCGCCACTGTGACGCGCGCCGAACCCGGCAAACCCAGCAAGGGCCCTCGGTTTGAATCCGCTTTAGGATTCGAGGTATGAAGGTTCGCGTCTTTTGATCATGGGCGCCATGAGACATCATCGGTGTATCCCTCCCAATAGAACATTGGGGAGAATAACCTAGCCTATTGACGCCTAAAGGCACCTTTGAGGTATTTGGAGTCGCCACCCAATTTGGGAAAAGGTTTCTCACCTCTATTGGTCTAAACCAGAGATATGGTGTCCGAAACTTCCCTCTTATTTATGCTTTGGTTAATTATAAATGGGTTTTTAAATTCTTAAAATTATATCTCTTATCTCATACGAGCGATGCATTAAAATAAAAGCGCATTTCAAGCACGTAAAGGAAGTAAACGAAAGCGATAAGTAAATAAAGAAAGCAATAAATGAAAGCGGTAAACACGCAAACACGCAATTACAAGAGAAATAGGGGTAGAATACAACCCCCATTGAAAGGAATTAAAGCTATAAATGGGACAGAATACAATCCCCAAAAATGAATAAAGTTGCCCCAAAATTAATTACAAGGGCCCAAAAAGAAATGGACTTGAATTTTAAACACTCACACAAGATCGAAATAAAAAGACATGCATAAATCGGGACATTATTTTAGGAACATTGGTTCCTTCGCACTTGTTCAAAATTTAGGAACATTGGTTCCTTCGTATTAAATTGAAGAGGGTTCGAAGAGTCACTTTGGTTGTTAGGAAGAAAATCGGGATGAGTGATCCCATTTTATTGAAAATTGACTCTTCGTTTTAATTGTGACATTTTTACTGTCGGGCTAAAGACAAGGGACATTGGTCCCAATTTTATTAGTGAAAATTGTAATTTAATTATAGAAATATTTTTGTGATTTTTTTATCGCACGCGTGCATAAATAAAATAATTATTTACAAATAAACACAACAAAAGGATAGAGAATTAGAGAGATCTCACCGAACCGATGTGACCCTCCACGCGTCGCGACCCATCCGGGGAGTCGCGGGGCGCTCACATAGCCCGACCCAAAATTAAATCCTCAGAATTTTTGAGATTGGAAATAGGATGTCTCGATTGATTTCCTTGTCGGATTTTTTTGTGATAATAATATTTGAAGTAAATGCAAAATCTGTGTTCTAAACAAATTATCTTGAGAAAAATATTTTTTGTGGGATGAAGGAACAAAGAAAATTAATTTTTCTTGCTCAAATCAACCCAAGATTAAATATTTTGTAATGGCAAAACTAAGATTTTAGAAGAGAACTTGAAGATTTTTTTGAAGAGTTTTTTAAGAAGCAAGAAGAGCTTCCTGGAGAGTGGAAAAAGGTAGAGAGGAAAAGCTAAGAAAAAAATTGAATTTCATCCGCCGTCCCCAAAAATGAGGGCAAATTCCTCATTTAATTCTGTCTTGGCTAAAAATGGCAAGGGACAAAAAACTTTCATTTTTAGTTAATCTAAAATAACATAAAATGGTGAAACAATGAAAACTGAAAAAATCAGAAAATCAGACTGAAAATAGCGAAAAAAACGGACAGGCGAAATAGGTCGCGCGGAGGAGCCAAGGGCGTGCGGCAGCCTGCGCGTGGTGCCTTGGCACCGCGCGCGGCAGGCTGCTGCGCGCAGCCTGCCTCGCGCAGGCGGGTCGCGCGAGGTAGCTGCCTCGCGCAGACGGGTCGCGCGAGGCATCTGCCTCGCGCGCAGGGGGGGGGCGCGCGGCGCCCCCTGCCTCGCACGCAGGGGGGGCGCGCGGCGCCCCCTGCCTCGCGCGCAGGGGGGTGCGCGCGGGGCCCCCTGCCTCGCGCGCAGGGGGGCGCGCGGAGCCCCCCGCCTCGCGCGCAGGGGCTGCGCGCGAGGCCCCTAGCCTCGCGCGCAGGGGGCCTGCGCGCGAGGCGCCTGCCTTGCGCGCAGGCGCCCTTGCGCGCTGGGCGGCCAGCCGCGCAGGCGCCCCCGCGCGCTGGGGCAGCCTGCCGCGCAGGCAGCCCCGCGCTGCCGCAGGCGGCCTTCGCGACTCCTTTTTTTTTATTTTAAATTTTAAATTTTGAAACAAAATTAATATATTTTTTTTTCATCTTAATTTTAATTTCCCAAAAATATATATTTTTAATTATTTTCCGAAAAAACACACCTTTGACAAGGGAACGATCGATTCTCACATTTCTTGCCGAAAATCGGTCTTCTATTTCATCATCGGGTAATCCTGATCTTAGACCGCCTCGGGACCCGGTGTCTACAGTACCCTTCATCACCAACGAGTATTGCTTTTATGTGAGCGGTGGGATCGAAAGTGCCATCAAATTTCGGGACGTCCGGCATCTTAAAATTCATCGGGATCAAATCCTCCCCTTCTAACTCCTTATCCTCAGGGTTAATCCGTCGCCCCCTCATCAACATCTTCGCCATTGCTTCAAATTTATCTTCTATCTTCTTCCAGATGGCTTCTTCATTCTAAGGTGCCTTCCCTCTCCCTAACACCTTTTCTTTGTACTCATCCTCTTCCCAATCATCATCTATCCTCTGGGCTGGCCTTCTCCTCTGTGCCCCTAATGTGGTAGCTCTTAAGTCTACTGATGGTGGGCACATCTCTTCTTGCGGGTCTTCTCTGACCTCCTCCTGTTCATTATTTCTCGTAGGAGGAGGTGGTGGGTTTTGTGGAGCAGGTGGCTGAGCCATGTTGGCCATCGTAGCCATCATCCTATTCTCAAACTCTTCGAATCTTCTGCCTACTTCCTCAGGTATCAAGGCCCTGGTGGCATCTATCCCTCTTAATGAGTTTACCATTTCTTCGTGCAGAGAGAATTGAGATGAAGTAGCGTAGCTGGTTACTGAAGGATTGTCTGGATACTCCACCCTTTCTAGTAGCTCAAAAAAAGGATTCCTGACTAGCCGCCCCTGAGAACCTCTTGACCACCTAGGCAGATCTATGATGGCTGCAGAACATATCGGGTCAAGATGATGTATGAATGCTATAAAATGCATGATCGTGCTATACAACATTCACAAATCACATGCAAGCACATAGGTCCTTCTAACCTTGTTACTCCCGTGCACAAGGTCATAGTCTCTTTCTTAGGTGGGATTGGCCCGTGGGTTAACATGGAACCCAATGGACACGTATGGTGCGCGGTGAAAAACCGGTAGCATAACCTCTCCTAACTAATACGTAGACGTATGGGTTATGATGGTTGTGTATTTAGGCAGTTCGAATAAATTGACATGGGCCTATCGGGGCATAAAAACCTTTGATTAGGTGACCAATCAAATTATCTTAGTTTGTCCAATACACATTGATCCATGCAGCAAGCATAGTATTAAGGTTCATACAACTTAGGGGAAGTAACTATTTCCATTACATGAGCTTTTGCAAAGGTAATGATATTTTCAGGCTACCCAAGCATGGTCCCTGTCAACGGGTCTAGCTCATCACGAGTGTAATGACCGGTTGGGTCTCCATTTGATATACCAAAAGGTACGAGGCTTGGGCTGGTGATTATCCTTAACACTTCCCTACATTGAGTGAACGTAGGGTCGTGCTTCGAGAATGCACCGGGGTTAAAAGAGGGACCAAACTAGCATAGATCTAAGGCTCTAATGAGATGTAATCCAGTTTTGAAAGAGGATGGAATTTTTAAATTAAAATTTAATTGTAATTTTTCACCAAGGAATTTTCGAGCCGAAGTCTCAAGTATTAATCCCTAGCGCAGTCGCCACTGTGACGCATCCTGAACCCCGTGGCGCCCCGAAGACCCGCTTTTAGGGCTTTCGAGAGAGGTTCATTAAAACTTGTAAGAGATTACAAGTGCATCTATGTTGGGCAACAAGGAGGTTTCTTGGAGTCAACACCCAATAGAATATTGGGAAAGGTCGTCTAGCATCAGTGAGCCTAAGGCAGCTCATATGCATCCATTTTGGGCAAGCCAGAGATATTTTGGAGGCCCCACCCTAATAAAACATTGGAGTGATCCTCTAAGCTCGTGGAGCCAACGATTATGTAAATTAGGTCTTTTGTGGGCAACAAGAGATATTTTGGAGACCCCATCCCAATGGAACATTGAGATGGTCTTCTAACCTCGTTGAGCCTAAGACTAGAGTAGGTTCGGGACTTCTCATTTATTCATACCTTGGTTAATATTATAACTGAGTTTTGATTTTATCATTTCATCCAATTTTTCATTCATTGCTATTAATTAAAGTGCAAGTCATCCATACAAGGAAAGCAGTAAATGGGCATAAAATAGAAAATTATGAACATAAATTACAAATAAAATAGGGGCGGAATACAACCTCCATTGTAAATAATGTGCGAATCATACACAAATCGGGAAATTCATTAAGAATGAAGACGTTGGTCCTCGCATGCACATTTATTAAAAAAACAAGTTTCAAACGGCAATTTTATTTGGCTAAAAAATAGGACATTGGTCCTCAGTTATTATTGAAAATCCCAATTCAATTACTAGAAAATATTTGACCATTTTATTTTAGAGGGATTAAAATAATATTTACAACAATAATAAATAAATAAGATAAAAAGGGATAAGGTTAAAGAATGAACCCGGATGAGGGTCCTCAGATCATTGCAAAGGTCGCCATTTAACAACCCTAAATCCACCAAAAATAGTCAAATAAAACTCTAAAAAAAATGGAAATCATGTTGGTGCCAAAATTAAGAGTAAAATAAAATGCTATAAATTAAATAATAAATAAAAAACATGATATGATAAGAAAATAAGTAAAAAAGGAGAAAGAAAAGATATAGAGGAGAAAAGGGCTAGGGACGGCCCAACACTCGTGACCGACGGGCATCCCTGGGTTGACCAGCGGGCGAAAGTAATAACCATCGACAACTCGTCGCTCGTATGAGCGATGGCCGTCGGTGGTTTTTCTACCCGTCGGTCACCCCTGACTTTGAATTAAAACGAAAAAAGTCTAAAATATTGATTTTGATTTTTAATAAATGAAAATTTTATTTATAAGATTAGGGTAAAATAATTAAACTACACAGATAATAAATTCAGAATGTTTACCCTAAAATTTTACCTTTAAAGGTGAACGTTGAGTGATTTCGGTTCCTCGAGTTCTACAAGGATTGATTGGTGATTACGTGATTTTAGGAGATTTTTGGTCACAAAAATTGTGTTTTGAAAATAAATCAAGAAAATAAAATTATATTTTTCTTTCTCGAAATTTTTTGACAGCAATTAAATGTAAAAAATAACTAGATCGATGGAAACGAATGGATTTCATCACCTCAGATTAGCTTAATTCAGAAATAAAAATGAGAGAAAGAAGAAATCTTGAGAGAGAATTCTTTTGCAAAATGCAAAAATAAAATCTTTGTGAAAAAAAAAACTACTAAGATTTAGTTTTCTTCTAAAATTTCTAACCCAAAATTTTCCTAACCCTGAATAATGAGGTTTAATCAACTACTTATAGAGTTTAGAAGATAATTCAAATAATTTAAATTTAAGTTTTAAATTTGAAAAAGATTTCTGAAATCAAATCTAAACCGAATAGATTTCCAGAATGTTCGCAAAATCAAATCTAATATTTGAAAAGATTTAGAGGATTTTGATAAGATTTATAAAATATTTGATAAATCTATAAAATTTTAACAAAATCCCAAAAAATCCCATGAGAATAACTGACAGATCAGTGACCGACGGGCGTCTGTGGGCTACCGATGGGCGTATGTCGGAGGGGTACACTAGGTCTTTTGATCGGGGGTCCACACATGGAATGAGGAAGGGTACGACGCCTGTCTCTCGCGAGGAGTGGGCGTCTGTTAAACAAGTGACGGGCGCTACTCAATTGCAAGAGATAGGCCCCACTTCTAAGCTACAGCAGGCGCTCGTCGTGAGAGAAAGGTCTCTCGCGCGAGCGACGGGCGTCCAACCACCGATGGGTAACCCGTCTATTGACCAAAATTCCCATTTTCAAAGTTTTGACCATCCAAAACCTCCTGTTATTGAGGAAATTCCTCAATCCTTGTAAAATCGGAGAATGAAAACTCTCGATTTCCATCCATTTGTCTGAAAACAGACGTTAGTCTCTTCATTGGGTAACCTCTGATTTGGGCTGCCTTAGGACCCGATGTCTATAATATGCAAATAACATTATGCAGGATATTATTTAATCAATATTAAATAATATTTATCTGGACCTTACACTGTTAAATAGGGAATTTCAAGAAACATACAGATTACTATTTTATGATGTATAATTTATTATCTGATCTATTTTCTGATCTGCTACCTGATTATATGTATATTATATTTTTATATAGTAGATTAGAGTATGTAGAACTATGTGGCTCTGATTTGCAATTCTTGATATAAGTAGGAAACTCGGAATATTTATTCCAAGTCCGAACCAAATTATGAGAAATGGATGTGTGCCTAGAAATGTACAAGTTCCTCAAAGTGTTAAAATGTGAAAGACCTGATTTTTGATGTGTTTTGATGTGAATTAATGGTATGTCTATGTTAATCAACATGTAATTATTCTAAATGGATGATAAATGATATAAAAAGAATTTATGGTGAATTATTGATACATTGGCCGAATGGTATACATATGTGTATCCATGTATATCATGATGACATGATGAGTTAATGATATCACATGGCATAAGAATGAAAAGTAATGGAATAGTATGATCAAATTCTATGAAATGTATGTATGATTACTTAAAGATATGAAAAATGGAATAATGATGCCCTATGTAGTAATCTGGTAGTCAAATCTAGTATAGGATATGTTGGCTAGCCATAGGGACATAAGACTGTGGGTGTCAGCATGAAGTCTCACTATTTATAGGTCAATGACGATCCTACCTCATTGTATCGAAATGTTTAAAAGTCAAATAAAATGTTTTGGAATGTATCTTAAGACAGGAGTGGTCCTTCGGGGTTCTTCTGGTATGTTTGTGCTAGATTTCTACCAGTCTCATACAGGGGCAAATTAGTAAAAATGAGCTTGAAATCGTTAATTTGCGATTAAAATGATACTTGTGTAAAAAAAATTGGACATAATTGGAATAATTAAAAAGTTTGAGAACGAAATGGTAATTAGGGAATTTTGTGTGTACTAAATGAGTAAATGCCCTTAATTATGTATTTTGAGGGAATCAGAATGTGTTATTTCATGCATAATTGAAAACTAAATTCAATAATATTTTATTATATTTTTATAAATATGGTTTATGCATGATAATTTAACTACACTGGGTGGGCCAATGACGGAGTACTATATTGATAACTGATTGACTATTCTGTGACATTGCTGAGTGGTCCTTCGGGGTCATTCTTTACCATTGTGGACCATGAGATTCACACCCTGATTACCTGGTTCACATATTTCTACCGGGTTTATACTAGGCACATAAATGAATATAAATGATTTGAAAGTGATTATCTCCTCATAAAATGAGTTAATGAGTGAACGATTGTATGCAATGATTGCATACGATGATTGCATGTATATATACCAGTCAAGTGTTCATCAAATGAATGTTTAAGTTGACGACTACTGTGAGTGGTCGTTTATATTATGTTTATGTATGCCTCACTAAGCTTTAAGCTTAGCACGGGTGTTTTATCCGTGTAGGTTTAAAGATAGAAGAGTCGCTAGGGACATTCCGCATCAGTTAAGGCAACGAGTCTGTAGGAGTATCTTAATAAAATTGTAACTGTTAATTGTAATGTTATGAACTATGGTTTCATTACTAAAGGATCTATATATAATATGTTTATAGTGAAAGTATTATGCAATCTTGATATGTAAAAGTATTATGTATTAAAAAAAATTATAACTCTGTTTTTGATATTATTTTTGTTGTGCTTGTCTGGTAGCATCCTTTACTTGCCATTGTGCTCTGATCATATTACTTTGTGGAGTGCCACATACGGGTAAGTGATATTACAGACATCTGGCCGGCAGAGCAGTAATAGAGCATAGTTCAGATTTGCACGCATTTTGAACAATGTGTTTCTTTCTAAAATAGAACTAGAGAATAATGTACATGAATAAATTCAGTTTTATTTCCTTTTACAGAATTCTATACATTTTAGTATGATTTCACTATACATGATCACCATTTAGCACTAATTCAAAATGTAAAACCACATTCATTCCTTGAAAAGATCTTGATAGCATCAAACTCCTGTTACCAATCAGCCCTCTCAGGTTTTCTTGATTGGACATTTTCTCTCAAGCTTCTAATTTTTGCACAGGATGCCTTTTTTCGGTTTTGTCCTTGACGAGGTGACCAATTTTAGCAAGGCCGCCTTTTTTTTTTTGTTTTTGACCCGCGGGGCTTTTATTCTCTTCTTTTGATTTTTAGCCTTTAGCCATGGAACCTCTTAAGTCTATCAATGTTGATCAGCTCCTTGAACTCATTGCCATCACTATCCGCTTGGATTTGTGCTCCTTTTAACAGTAACTTTTTGAGGGTAAAAGGTCCTTCCCACGATGGTCTGAACTTAACCCTTATATCCGGCGCACCTGTTCTCATTTGCTTGAAAACCAAATCTCCTTCCTTCAGCAGGTGTTTCTTGACATTTTTTTCGAATGATTTGGCAAGCCTTTTCTGATAAATCTGATTGTGATAATAAGCTCTCAACTTGCTCTCATCCAGTATATTCAGATGTTGCAACCGCTGTTGTGCCCATTCAGCCTTCGGAATTTGAGCCTCCATAACTACCGTCAATGATCTAAGCTCTATTTTAACCGGCAACACAGCTTCTGTCCGATACACTAAAGAATACGGCGTGGATCCCATGGAAGTTCTGACGGAAGTTCTATAACCCCAAAGCGCAAAAGGCAACTTTTCCTCCCAATCTTTATAATTCTGAACCATTTTGGCCAGGATTTTCTTGACATTCTTATTGGTAGCTTCCACTGTCCCCTTGGATTGTGGGTGATAAGTTGCAATTATATTAATATTTTAGATTAATTCTTGGCATAATTATGTGTTTTATTTATTTAATTTTAATAATAATTAATTAGTTTTTGTGTTTTTATTAATTTATAATGTTTTATAATTTTTAATAAGTTTTGGGATGTTTTCAGGTGTTTTATTTTAATCCGGAGCTAATTTGGAGGTTTGGGGCTGATTTTAGAAGAAATGGGTGAAAGTAGGCAAAATTTGCCTAAAGCACAGCCGTGCTTTTCAATAGCACAGCTGTGCTTTCGAAGGGACCGCGAAGCGCACATGGAACAACGCGGCGACACAGCTATGCTTCCTCGCAAAGCACAGCTGTGTTACGCAGCAAAAGGCGCGCACACGCGGAGTGACAACGCACACAGCCTCGCCCTCAGTACAGCTGTGTTTCTGCGAGAAACACAGCTGTGTCACGCTGATCTCGCGCAGCAATCGCGCAACCCTAGCACAGCACAGCTATGCTTCTTAAAGCACAGCTGTGCTTTTCTCCAGAGTGAAAATAAAACGCCGCTTCATCTTCTAAAAGAGGGATATATTTTTTAGACTGAGTTTTTCATTTCTTCCTCTAGTCTCCAGTATTATTTTTATTTTTAGTTTAGGTTTTAATTTTAATTTGTTGTTTTAGTTTAGATTTAATTTTGAATTGCAATTTCCTTCTTAAATAATTTAGATCAATTGAGTTTAAATCTATATTTTAGGGATTCAAGGGGATTCCAAGGTTGAAGAACAAGAACTTCAAGATTTATTTTCTATCTCATCAAGGGTGTATTCACTACAAGAAAAACAACATTTCCCGACGGAAATTACCGACGGAAAATGTGTAATTTTCGTCGGGAAATGTGAATGCCGATGGAAAATGATTTCGTCGGCATAAAATCCGTAGCTAAATTTGCCGACGGAAAAATTTCCGTCGGTAAAAATTACCGACGGATATTGTGTTTCCGTCGGGAAATTACCGACGGAAAACAATTTCCGTCGGTAAAATTTCCCGACGGAATTACAATTTCCGTCGGTAATTTACCGACGGAAACACAATTTCCGTCGGTAAATTTTACCAACGGTAATTGTGATTCCGTCGGGAAATTTTACCGACGGAAATTATTTTCCGTCGGTAATTTTAAAGAAAATTTGAATATTATTTATTTGTATTTTATTTTTATGTAAATATAACCTGTTAAAACTAATTGCAAAATAATGAAAAAAATCATAATAATATCTAAATTTCAATATCCAATAATATTCGAATTTAATAATTGTGCTAATTATAAAGTTAGTAATTAGTTAACAACATAATATCCATGTATGTGTAATACAAAATGAGAACTAAACTGATGGCGGCGGCGGCGTACGATCAGACTGATGCGATGACGAGGCAAACATACCCTTCAAATTTGCCATCTCAGTGCGTAGGTCAGATAAATTTGCCATCTCATTGCGTAACTCAGATATGTAGTCCAGAGATTGTTGCAATCGAACCTCTGAGTCTTGCCATCGAGTCTGTGACTGTTGCAATTCCGATCTCAGCTCACTTACAGTATTCTGAAGTTCAAGTACTTCTCTGGATGACCGTCTATTAGATGCAGCAGTACTTGAACCCGAGGAATACGAGTAACAAGATTTGGCCAAAGAACCTAAGCCAAATACCCGTCCTCGCTGGTCTCTACCACCAGCCACTTCATAATAGATCTGATTCGCATCAACATGATCAGAAGTCTGTGAGCGTTGCTGAATTGCATCTTCAACTTGTTCCTGTCATAGGACAAGTGTTTTACAATAAGTAACGATTAATAATAACTAATCTTTAAAATTTGTATAATATAGTAATGTGGACATACATGTAAAATCCTTGACCGGGAATTGACAAACGTTTGACCATCATGCTTGTTTGTGTGGGTGTGTAAGAATACCTCAGGGAGTGTAGCCGGTCGACCCATCGATTGTCCCTGCAAAAATAAAAAGAATTAAAGGCGAACTATAATTTATTGACTATTCCTATAAGTTTTTACTAAAATTTTGGCAGAATTTCCCCTATATTTGGAGCATACCTCCTGTATACAAAGATAAAAAAACACTTCAAAATTTCGACATTCAGCTACCATCCAACATTCCACAACAATGCAAACTCCTCACACAAGTACATTCCCATCCTCCTCTATGGTAATGAGATATATTTTAGAAATTGTAACCATTAATTACAGTGATAACAGTAATATTATGTAAAACTTACTAGTCTATCTGCATGTTCCCGATGTGACATCGACCCTCCAGTGTGCGAGCATGAACTGAGTCCATCAGGTCCTCCCCGTCTATTACTAGAATTCCTCTCTAAAATGGAAATGGCTTCAGGGGTCGCCCAATACTGTGTCCAATGTCCCCATAAATCTTCGGTCATGTAGCGAGGTTGGACACCACCATCCTTTATCAAGCAAACAAAATCTCTGTAACGTGCCCGCGCACGAGTCTCCCACACAGAATACATGATCTCGTCAAGCGCCGGGTTCCAATAACATTTTTTCTTATAAGGCAGACAGAAAAAAAAACAAATTGTTAGCAAGAGTAAAATATAATTCGTTATGTAACATACAATATCATAAATGTTTTACCTTGAATTCTTCGAAATAAAAACTTTTTATTTCCTCTGACAAATTCTTCCAGGCAAATCCATCATATTCAATTCTGTTTTTGAAAGAAGTTGTCATTATGCGTGAGCACTTTCCTGAAGGATTCAATCTAAAATATAACAATGTGAATAATGTTAGTACAAGTAATAACTGTCATTTAAATCATAATGAATGAAATATTATTCACTTACTCCTTAGCTGTGATATTGATGTACATTCTTCCATCAACTCCAATTGAGCCAGGCATAGGCTCTTCCGCATCTTCTGTTCCTGACCCCTGAGGTGGCATAGATTCAGGGTGTGCTATAGGAGTGGAATCCGTGGAAGGAATGGTAGATGGCGCAACGGGTGGGATGGTCGGTGATGCGGCAGCCTGAGTGCTGGCATTGAGCCCATGCGATGAGGATCCTCCATCACCAGTACTGTCATCGCCGTCATGCTGCCTCAAACGCGGAGGAATCGCCGTTCTCTTCTTTCGCTTAAACATTTTTGAACCTGTCATTACATTGGAAATGCATATTGTCAGATAATAGAAAATAATCACACAAGTAATAAGCATATTAAATTAATATCCAAGTCAGTGCAATATTAATTGGTCTCACATGATAAGCAAGTAGTAGTTAAACAAATTATTCGCTATCGTCACTAAGCTGTAAATCGTCATTCAAATCATCCTCATTTTCCGATGTATAAGATGAAAATTCTGGCTCGTCATCAGATCCATCGCCAACCAAAGTTTCTTCATCATCCTCACCATCAATGTCAACAAATTCATTGTGCGCATAGTTCAATGGTTCGTTATCTTCAAAATTCAGAGAGTTGTTGATTTCATGAACTTCCGATTCTTCCTCCTGAAATGCATCATTATTTTCATAACGTTCACTTTGTCCGGCGCCTTTCCTTTCATAAATGCCTCTTGGTTTTACTTTGCACGCATGCAACCATTCCGATCTGTCTCGCTTTACGCTTGGATAAGAGACATAATATACCTGTCCCACTTGCATTGCCAACACAAATGGTTCAAAGTTCCTCAATCTTCTACGCTGGTTGACTTCAACTAAATTGTATCTGCTATGTATTTTTGTTCCCTGGTTAATAGTTGGATCATACCATTCGCACTTGAATAATACACAACGTTTTATTGGCAGCGCGGGGTACTCGACTTCAATTATATCAACAATTTGCCCATAATAATCCATCAACTCTCCTTGAATGCAAACCCCACTGTTTACCGTTTCCTTGTTATGACCATGACTCTGTGTATGAAATTTATATCCATTTACGAAATAAACCGGAAATGATTTAACATATCGCAAAGGTCCTTTTGCAAGATCAATGATGTACTTGTTGTCAATTGCATTTGTCGATGCCTACATATTCCAATAAGCAAACATCATTTAATTCATATATTTCATATATATTGTATGTATGGAAATATATGGGCAAAATCACAACTTACATATGTCTTGAACCAATGATGAAAGTGTTTTTCGACTTCCTTATTCACCTCATTTTCATCTTTTTCAGGCATTAGATCCCGTACCCATTCCTCAAATAATCTAAAATGCCAAAATCAATTTATATATTACTCTTAACATAGTAAAACAAATGAATATTTGTGGGTATATATTAAACTTACCTCACATAAGGACGAACTTCCTCGCAATTCAATAGAATATAACTATGGGCCGCTATTAATTCATTCTCTACTAGCATTTTCCGTATTGAACGGCCATGTAAACGCCCAGGATATGTAAAAATGGATAAGTTTCCGTCCTGATTACTTGATTCCCCGCCATCATCATTACGTGGCATTTTCCGCTGTCTCGTGTGTATATGAGGCTCAAAATAATGCGAACAAAAAGTACTTGCTTCTTCGACCAAATAAGCATTACATATTGAACCTTCAACTCTAGCTTTATTTTTTACGTTTTTCTTCAAGTGAAACAAATACCTACATGATATATTTTAATGCCATTAATTAGCATACAAAGGTATAATATAATTGCAATTAAAGGTCATAGATAGTTACCGCTCAAATGGATACATCCAACGATATTGAACCGGACCAGCGAGTTTCGCCTTATGTGCTAAATGCACGGGGAGATGCTCCATACAGTCGAAAAGACTTGGAGGAAAAATTGCTTCCAGTTTGCACAGGATTACTGGAATTTCTATTTCCAATCTAGCCATATCTGCTGCATTTATCTCGCATGACGTCAATGTTCGGAAGAACATACTTAGCTCTGTTATAGCTTCCCAAACTTTTGTCTGCAATAACTCTCGAAATGCTATTGGGAGTAGCCTCTGCATAAAAACGTGACAATCATGACTTTTCATACCGAATAATTTATACTTTCTCATGTCGACGCACCTTGCCAAATTGGAGACGTAACCATCTGGAAACTTTAATCCTTTTAGCCAATCACACAAGACTTCCTTATGTTTTTTGTCCAAAGTGTAGCATGCTTTGGGATATTTTCCGGTTAAGTAATCTTTGTCTAACTCAGGCCTTCTACATAACAACTTTAAATCGGATCGGGATTTAGCATTGTCCTTGGTCTTCCCTTCTATATTCATAATGGTGTTGAATACATTATCAAAAATATTCTTTTCTATGTGCATCACATCCAGATTATGCCGTAATAAATTAGTCTTCCAATACGGCAAATCCCAAAAAATGCTTCTTTTTCTCCAGCCAAAATTTTTGTTGATTCTTCCATTTACTTCATCAGCATCAAGTTCTGTTACCTTCAGTAAACCCAACTCATCAATTTCTTGTAAAATTTGCTCACTGCTTTTCACCACCGGCGGACTAGCAAGTATAACTCTATTCTTAATAAATTTGTTCTTGTTCCGTCGGAACGGGTGGTCAGGTGGAAGGAATTTCCTGTGGTTATCAAACCAAGAAGTTTTGCAACCATGCTGAAGATAAAACGCATCTGAATCATCGCCACAGTAAGGACATGCTAATTTTCCAGCCGTGCTCCAACCGGACAACATAGCATAGGCGGGAAAGTCACTGACCGTCCACATTAAAGCTGCTTTCATCATGAAATTCTGTTTAAGTGATGCATCATATGTTTCAACACCGACATCCCAAAGCTATTGTAACTCATAAATCAACGGCTGCAAGTATACATCAATTTTGTGCTTCGGATTTTTAGGTCCTGGAATAATGACTGTCAAAAACATATATGCCTCATTCATGCACATCCACGGAGGCAAATTATAAGGAGTCATTATGACTGGCCATGAGGAATATTGTTGCCCCGATTGACCAAAAGGTTGAAACCCGTCAGTGCTCAAACACAGCCGAACATTTCTAGATTCAGCAGCAAAATCAGGATGGATGTTATTAAAATGTTTCCATGCAACTGCATCTGATGGATGGCTCATTATTCCACCTGTACTTTCGTGCTCATCATGCCATCTCATATGAGGTGCAGTAACTTCGGATGCATATATTCTTTGAAGCCTGGGAGTCAACGGAAAATAATACATACGTTTCCAAGGTACCAATTTATGCTGATTACCGCCACTTTTAGATTTGTACCTAGGTTGACCACAAAATTTGCACTCTTGTAAATTGACGTCATCCCTCCAAAACAACATACATCCCAACCAGCAACATTCGATTTTCTCAACAGGCAAACCTAAACCACTGATTAGTTTCTTCACATTGTACAGATTAGGAACCATTTTATGCTCAGGAGGCAATGATTCATTGTACCAAGCAAGAATTTGGTCAAAACCTCAATCCGAATTATGTTGCTCGGATTTTATATTCAATATCCGAGCTACAGAAGATAACTGAGTCATGTTATCGCAGCCTGGCCATAACTCCTGATCTGCTGAATTTAGCAAATCGTAAAATTTGGTTGCATTTTCGTTCGGTTCTTCCATCATTGCTGTACTTTCTCTAAAATCATGGCCCGCTGCATCGTAAACCATTTGGACGTATGGATTATCATTCACCCCTACATCATCGGCACCAAATTCCCCACCTCTTTCAAATTCACCCTCAATTGTTGACATGTTACCCACATTTCCCATCGAGGTACTGCAAATTGATGGTTCTCCGTGTCGTGTCCACTCAAAATAATTTTGAACAAATCCCTTTTTTAACAGGTGAAAATATACTTCATCAACAGGAAGATAACTAAGGTGTTGGCACTTTTTGCATGGACATCTTATTTTAGCCCCGTCCATATGTGCAGGTTGAGAACTGGCGTATGCAATAAACGACTGAACCCCTTCCACATATTCTGGATTAATGTAACCATCCCTTGTTTTTCGTCTGTACATCCAAGATCTATCTACACTACTCATAATTAATTCCAAAACTGTTACATGAACAAGGAGTCATTTAAACAATAATTATACGGATTATTATGCTATTAACAAAAAACAAAAAAAATTATCATATTACAGTCAATAACCTAGATAATAATACTAATTAGAAAAATAACTTTACAAGATTATTATACTCAACAACCAATATTATAATAATGATAAAAGTAATAATAATATTAATTTTTTAATTATATCAAATTAGTTGGTTGAATCGGACCGACCAATTCGAATTTTTCCAAATAAAATTTCAAATTTAATTTTTATATCAATTAATTTTAAATTAATTGATATTATAAATTTAAAAAGTGTTGATAGAGAGTAGTAGAAAAATAAATAGATTATAAAAAAAAATTAATTATTTAATTTGCTCAATAATTGATAGGTAATGAGGTCAATTGGGGCGGCAATTTGTAAAGTTTGGCTAAGAGTATGATGATAGTAAATATATTAATTATTATTTACCATTAAAATTATATTATTATTCATCCTCTTCCTCTTGGCTTCAGAATTTTAGGAACCCTACCTGAAATTAATTTTCTTAGTGGCACCCACACTTTTCTATGGTTTATTACTTTATCCTATATTGTATAAAGCTTCCTTTTCCAAGGTCTGTATCGTTCCCATAGTTTTCAGTTAATCACTTTAACTATAAACTGCCACAGAAAATAATACATCAAAAGCTTACTTAGCATATTTTATTATGAATGTTAATTCCGGCTCTCTGATTTACTCTTTAAGTTGTTTTTCGAGCTAAAATGTATCTGTATTTGCTAAAATAATGTAACAATTAGAACATAAATTCAATTAATTGCTCCCTAAAATAATGTATTTGCTACTTGGGGCATGCCCCAAGATATTTTAATTTTAATCTTTTTTACACTTTTTAACAATTAGAACATAAATTCAATTAATTGTTGGTGTAATTAAAAATAATATATATTTATTCAACAATACTTAACTAACATAAATAAATTAATAATAATAACAATCATATTAACAATAATAATAATATAATCAACTCAACAATAATAATAATAATATTATTAGTAATAATAATATTAATAATAATTAATATTAATAAGCAAAATCAAATTATTAATATTATTATTATTATCTGAATTTAATAATAATAATAATAATAATAATAATAATAATAATAATAATATTTTTAACTAAAAAAAAAAAAAATTAGGGAGCAGATCGGTACCGGATGCTGGAGGAGAGAAGGAGGAGGAGCGGAGGGAGGAGGAGGCGGCGGAGGAGGAGAGGCGGACCGGCAAGCAGGCTGATCGGAGTGGAGGACGCCGGCGTCACGCGGAGGGAGGGAAAGAAGGGGAAGATCGGAGCGGGAAGAGGGAAGGAAGGGGAGAGAGGGAAGGAAGGGGAGAGCGGAGGAGGAGGGGAGCAAGGGGACCGGCGATCGGACGGGAGCGGCAGACCGCCTGCAGGGTCGCGGTGGCCGGCGGCGTGAGGGCAGGGGGGCAGAGAGAGGGAGGAGAGAGAGAGGGAGGTGAGAGGGAGGAGAGATAGGGCAGAGGGAGGGGATCGGGTTTTACAAACTGAATTTTTAATTTTAGCGACGGAAGCTCTTTTTCCGTCGCTAATATTACCGACGGAAGAGATAAACCGTCGGTAATTTTAGCGACGGAATATACTTCCCCGTCGCTAAATAAAACGTAAATATTTTATTTTCCTTTTAGCGACGGTGAATATTACCGTCGCTATATTTAGCGACGGTTATCATATACCGTCGCTAATTTTACGACGGTTTTCTTAAACCGTCGCTATTTTTAGCGACGTTTTAATTTTCCGTCACTAAATACTGTCGCAGAATATGGAGGGAAAAGTTGGCGCCATATTTAGCGACGGAATACAATTTCCGTCGCTAATTAGCGGCGGCTAAATGTATCCGTCGGCATTTAGCGACGGAAAACTATTTCCGTCGCTAAATAGCGGCGGAATGTTACTTCCGCCGCTATTTAGCGACGGAAAAATCTTCGTCGCTATTTTTCCGTCGCTATTTTTCTCTTTTCTTGTAGTGATTCTAAACCTTAATTTTCCATCTTTTATGTTTATATTCTTGATGTTAGAGTAGTTAATCATGCTTGGGAGTTCTTGAATCATATTTGTATTTTGGATATTTGGATTTAATAAATATTTTCATGTTTTCTTTTATTCCTCTTGTTATATATTGTTTGCAATTATAATGATGATTGGAGCTAAGTCCGAAAATTGTTGTTGTGCAAGTGCTCTGTTCTTTTAATATTGACATTTATCTTTCCAGCTTAATCTGAGATGGTAGGTTGATTTGTGGGTGTTAATGTTATTAGATTAAGAATAGTGAGGAATAAATAGGTTTAAGATAGCTTAATCCAGGATGGTAGGTTATCTTAGATCTAGGATTTGGTAACCCGCGCTTAAGCTAATTAATAGACTTAATCCGAGATGGTAGGTTTGTTAATTAGAATAGCTTAATTCGAGATGGTAGGCTTGGGCTTAGTTGGGTTGTCCAGAATTTCATGTTATATTATTTTACCAATTTTCAGTTACATTTATGAGGATAGAATTTCCTAAGCATTTAATTTCATCATTGAGTAATTTCTTGATGAACAATTTTATATTTAATTGTTAATTTATTTTCTTGCTTAGTTTAGTTTTCTCCACCAAACAAATTGGGGACATCTCAAATTCACTCATCTATAGATATTTAACGTGACAATCCTTTTTCCCTTGTGTACGATAACTCGGGGTCCTAAATATACCCCACTTTATTACTTGTCGATTCGGTACACTTGCCGAGGACCCGTCAAGTTTTTGGCACCGTTGCCGGGGAATCACGGTGTTATTTGTTTTATATCTTTAGTTGAGTTAGTTTGAGGTTTTTATTTTTCTTTTTATTTTAATTTGGTGTTTATTTTTGCAGGAAAATTTTGAGACATTTTCAAAATGATGCAAGATAGTGATCAAGATTATGAGTTGTTTCTTTTGCGAGAACAAGTGAATGATATGATGAGGGAGATGCAAGAGTTACGATAAATGTATTCAACTTCACCAGTCACCTATTCACCGTCTTTTGAAGATCCTCACTCTTCATGTGTATCACAAGAGTCTCACTTTGCCTATATCGAACGTCTTTCAAACTACATTTATTGTAGAGAGAAGGAATACCAAGCAGAAAGGAGAGAGTTGCAGGCTACAATCAACTATCAAGAGGAGAGGATCAAGGCTCAAGGGGATTTATTAAAGAGTTAAGCATTGGAGATCCAAAATTTGGAATCCAAGTTAGAAATTCTAATTGTCTCTTCGAGTGATCAAAAAGATGGTGGTGAATTGAGTCATGCACCTATAGAGATTAACGAGAATATTGAAATTCTTGAGGATGGGTTGCATGAAGAAGAAAAGGAGCCAATTATTGTTGAAGAAAAATCTTGTGTTTTTTTGGAAACTAATTTCAATTTTTCTGTGCAGGATAGTGCACCAAAGGAGCAAGAGTTGAATGATTCTCAAATGGAAGCACTGAATTCAGTCCATTTGAAGGATTTATTTAGGCTTGAAGAGCCGGTGGAGTTCGTTTACAGTGAACCCAAGGTGGAGTCATACTTCATCGAAGACATGAAATTTCCCACCTTGGTAGCTTTCGATGATTTTCTCCTACTGATGGGGGAAAATGAAGAGCAAAAACCGGAAAGACCATTATTTGGTTCACAAGCTCGTCCACCCGAGAGTGAAATGAGTCGAGCTGGGACTCAATAAACCAGAACTTTTATGTTTCTTAACCCTTCCTATTTAATTTTCTGTCATTTTTCTATGTTTATGTTTTAATTTTTAATTACTAGTTGTTTGTATTTTTATTTTTATTTTTCTAAAAAAAAAAAAATAAATAAAGTGTTCTATAAAAAAAAAAAAATATATATATATATATATAATAATAATAATAATAAAATAAAATTATTATATATATTTTTATAAAATAATATTCCTTAAATTTTTAGTGTGTTAGAATGTTAATTTGTTATTTTTAATGTTTAATTTGTTGGATTTAATTTTTGTGTTATTTGGTTTTGATTTGTTTTATTGTTTTGGAAATTAATAGTTGAGAAGGAAGAAAATTTCAATTGAGGAGCAAGAAGCCAAGAAGTGCAAATTGGAACAGGGCAGTAGCATTAGGTATAGTGCAAAAGACACAGCTGTGCTTTCATTTAAAACACGCTGAAAGAGCAGCGCTGGAAAAAAACACAGCTGTGCTTTCATTTAAAAAAAACACGCCCAACGTCGCGCAGTGTAAAACACAGCTGTGCTTCCTTTAAAAGCACAGCTGTGCTTTTCACACAGCTCCTCTTAAAACACGCCTGTGCTTATTTTTGCTGCTCTTTTCTCTTTTCTTTTTTTCCCCTGTTCCCCCCTGTTCTTAAAAAATTAAAAATTTTCTCTCAATCTTCTCTTCGATCTTCACTGACAAACCAAGCTAATCTCAGGTAATTTTAATTTTATGCAATTATAAAGAGCTTAAAAGGAATTATTTTCATTTTATTTCTTCAATTTTCCTATTTATCGATGCTGATCTTTCCCAAATTTTTATGCAATAAATTCCAGATTACTTTGGTTTAAAAGAATTAAGAGCTCTCTTCCTCTTTCCCGTTATTTATCTTCAAAAATTTCTTAAGTCAGTAGCTAAATTCGACAGTTCCAGGAACCATGGTTCGTAACAGAGAGGAGCAACCATCAGCGCCCATTCAGCCTCCTGATTGGTTGACTCCAGAGCAGCGCACCCTGTTTAATAAGCTGGCTGCAAAGATTATTATTTCGAGTAGGTTTATGAGTATGAAGACACTCATTGACCTGGGCATTCAAGAGAGGGTATTAGCTTTGCTGAGGAACATTGGATGGGAAGAGTTCATTTCTCTGAATGGTCCGACTTATCCTGAGATAACATTGGAGTTCCTTAGTACGTTTCAGTACTCTCCTAGGTTATCTCTGGATGATCGGAATACCATCCAGTTTAGAGTGCGCAAAATCCCTTATTTTCTATCGATTTCTGACCTGGCTAGATACTTGAGGCTGCCAGAGGATGGAGAGGTACATGTTGTGGGTGACTCAGCTGTGCATTGGGCTATGATTGGGAAGCCCAATATGGATTTTCATGCGAGAAACACCAAGTCAACGAAGCTCCGCTCTCCAGTCTATCAGTACCTACACAGAGTGATGACTTCATCGGTGTTCATGCGACCGGGGTGTCCTAGCAATGTGAGCACACCGGACTTATTCTTTTTATATGCTATGGAGACCGGCACCAGAGTTAATGCCGTACCTTGGTTGTGTAAGCAACTGAAGAGAGCCACCGCTACTTCAGGAAAGAGGATCGGGATTGGTGGATTGATCACCTTGATCATGAGAGCCCTGCATCTGCCTACTCCTGACATGGGACCAGCCTTGAGGTCATCGTACTTGATTGAT
Source organism: Excoecaria cochinchinensis (assembly GCA_947683425.1). Classification (NCBI taxonomy): domain Eukaryota; kingdom Viridiplantae; phylum Streptophyta; class Magnoliopsida; order Malpighiales; family Euphorbiaceae; genus Excoecaria; species Excoecaria cochinchinensis. The sequence goes on from CANTUQ010000110.1 coordinate 7,951,234, forward strand.
GAGGAGGTAGTGCTTAGATGTAGGATAGCTATAGAGGATCCTTCTTCCGAGAGTGGATATAGACTTAGGAGAGCGGAGGAGATGGAGGCCCATGACTTGGGTGATGATGGAGAGGGCGATTCTGATGATGCCCACCCGCCAGCTGATCACGATATTGATGCTCCGCCACCACATCCGCCACTGAGAGCGACAACCACTGCTTCCAGTAGGAGGGTGAGACGGAGGAGTAATATTCCATTCTCTCCTCCAGATATGAGTCGGTATGCTCAAGGGCATGATGAGCCATCTTCTTCCACAGCCCCTCCACCCTCAGTTCCACATCTAGATGCTTCTTTGGTCCAGACTTTGATATCTGAGATTCAGTCTATGACAGCATCGATGACGCAGTTTGAGACTTCTTTTAGTGAGTTGAGGAGGGAGCAGATAGCTTTCCAGGAGAGGGTTTGGGAGAGATTGGATGAGTTGAGCAGAGGATTGGCGAAGGTCAGGGCAGCTACCTCTCAGAGTTACCAGATGATCTCTGGCATGGACTTATCGGTACATCGAGCTTGGGAGCGACTGGCTTCTATTGAGACTCAGATGGAGCAGGTGCGCCGAGATATGGTCCTGGGAGCTGAGCAGAGAGATGCATTTTTGGGATCCTTCCAGCACAGGATTATGACACAGTTGGACAGGTTGAGCGTTGAGATTCGTGGATTTTTCACTCCTGTTTCCACTGTGTTTCCTCCACATCTGAGACGACCACCACAGTAAAATATTGTATATATTTCAGGAAGTGATTCGTACACAACAGATTTTGTATATATTTATTTATTTATTTTAGTTAATGAAATTGATGTAGTCAGGCAATGTATGATTTCATTTACTTTATTATATTTTGGAATTGTGTGGCTGAGCCAATGCCGTGTGATAGGATAGATATTATTTGTGTTGGCTATGAATCTCACAGATTTCAGAGTATTTCATTTTGCACAGTGATTATTGGATTCTTGCACAGGTTTTGAATTTTCTTCATTTTGCACAGGTGACATGCAAGAATTTTGTATGGTTGTTAATTTTGCACAGTAATTATTTTATGTTTGCCATTTTTGAGATGCTTGCAATTGATTTTAAATTGCAATGAGTTTTAGCACAGCATAGGGGAAATTTTTTGAAAAATATCTTTGTGTGCTTCACTTTATTGCACTGAGGACAGTGCAACATTTTGAGTTTGGGGTGGAGTACCATTTCAATTCTTTAAATCAAAGCCAGTTCCGTTTTATTGTGTTTTTTTTAATTGTGTGTTGTTTTTTTTTATATCTTGAGGGTAACTTTTTAAATTTTTAGTAGTTTTAATTAATTTTTGTTTTGTTTGTAGTGTGTTTGTGCCAAGTTTGTGTCTCAATATTTTTATGGTTGTTTCTTTTTGATTTTCCTTCGATTTAAATTTTTATTTTGTCCTAATAATTCTCAATTGTGAATGATTTTGATCTCAGGTTTAGAAATTTGTGTTTCATTCAATATTAAGTTGAGTGAGAAATAGTCATGTTTATATCTTTGTTTGTTAGACTGCATGTAAACCTTGATTATACTTTGCAATTTTTAAATTTTGAGCACTTTGGGCCTGTTTTCAAAAAAATTGAGAAAAATCTAGTTGCAATTAGGGGATTAGATGAAAACTCACTAAGAGCACTAGAACCTTTCTGATTACCCATCGAAGCGACATCAAATGAGACACAACTTAGAAAATGATTTAGGCAACTCTTCTTTGTATAGCTACTTTAAATGACTTTTCCTACCTTAATTTCATTGTCTCTTGTTATCCCGTTGAGCCTATCAATTTAGTATGCCAAATGCGTGCTTATTTTATTGTTACACATATTAAAACTACCTTTAGCCTTAAATGATTTTTGCCTCCCTTTAGAAGAGTGGCCACTCTAGTAAGGTTGGGTTTTTATTTTGGGTAAAAGGGAGTTTAGATTTTATCAATTCTTGGTGTAAATTTCTGTTTGAGAATTGATTGGTGTGTGTAATGGAGAGCTGAGCCCATTTAAAGAAATGAGTTTGGGGTTGATAAAGAGGAATGTGATTTAAGTGGTTTATTGGTCTTTTAAAAATTAAAGCTCAATTGTAGTTCGTGTTGGGATTTATAGACGAATTAAGTACTTTATTTATTGTTAATGGCTAGTTGGTTTTTATGCTTCTAAAAAAATAAATAAATAAATAAAAAATTGAAAAAGAAGAAGCATTGTAAGTTTTTCCTAGCTAATTGGGCAAAATGTGAGTTTGGGGTACAAAATTAGTGAGACTTGAACTAGTGCCTTGTGAAAATCGGTGTTGAATAGTATGTGGCATTTGTTATTGTGAGTTGAGTTTGATGATGCTAAGGTGTCTTTAAGGCCAATTTTATTTTGATTATATGCAATTGAGTTGGGAATATTTATTAGTACAGTTGGGTGATTGTGTTTTGTTTAGGTAGTGGCTATTTTTCTCTAGTGACTTGATCTTTCTTTGTTAGCTAATTTACCTAAGCCTAACGTTACAACCAAAATGTAAGACCTCTTGATTCTTTGTTTTGTCTTATTCTATTTAGTGGAGATGACCTTCTAGTAAGGTTTGGTACGTAAGAAGAGGCTTATGGTGTTTCTTGAGCTTTGAGTGAAAAGCCATGAGTGCATTCATGCATTCGAGTTGATTCATTTTCCCAACATTGTATCTAGAAGTTTTGTTTTTTTTAAATGATAAAAATTATGTTATGGCCTTTTGCACACACACACAGAAATTGTTTAGTATGATCTTGTGTTTATTTGTTATTTAGTGAGCATTGGTATTTGCAAACCTATTTTCTTGTCCCTTAATTAAGAATGACTCCTTATTTTCTTTTGTTGAGATTGAGATGATTGAGAATGTGGTTCATTCAGTTTACTCGAGGACGAGTAAAGGTTTGAGTTTGGGGTAGTTGATAAGTTGCAATTATATTAATATTTTAGATTAATTCTTGGCATAATTATGTGTTTTATTTATTTAATTTTAATAATAATTAATTAGTTTATGTGTTTTTATTAATTTATAATGTTTTTATAATTTTTAATAAGTTTTGGGATGTTTTCAGGTGTTTTATTTTAATCCGGAGCTGATTTGGAGGTTTGGGGCTGATTTTAGAAGAAATGGGTGAAAGTAGGCAAAATTTGCCTAAAGCACAGCCGTGCTTTTCAATAGCACAGTTGTGCTTTCGAAGGGACCGCGAAGCGCACACGGAACAACACGGCAACACAGCTGTGCTTCCTCGCAAAGCACAGCAGTGTTACGCAGCGAAAGGCGCGCGCACGCGGAGTGACAACGCACACAGCCTCGCCCTCAGCACAGCTGTGTTTCTGCGAGAAACACAGCTGTGTCACGCTGATCTCGCGCAGCAATCGCGCAACCCTAGCACAGCACAGCTGTGCTTTTCTCCAGAGTGAAAATAAAACGCCGCTTTATCTTCTAAAAGAGGGATATATTTTTTAGACTTAGTTTTTCATTTCTTCCTCTAGTCTCCAGTATTATTTTTATTTTTAGTTTAGGTTTTAATTTTAATTTGTTGTTTTAGTTTAGATTTAATTTTGAATTGCAATTTCCTTCTTAAATAATTTAGATCAATTGAGTTTAAATCTATATTTTGGGGATTCAAGGGGATTCCAAGGTTGAAGAACAAGAACTTCAAGATCTATTTTCTCTCTCATCAAGGGTGTATTCTAAACCTTAATTTTCCATCTTTTATGTTTATATTCTTGATGTTAGAATAGTTAATCATGCTTGGGAGTTCTTGAATCATATTTGTATTTTGGATATTTGGATTTAATAAATATTTTCATGTTTTCTTTTATTCCTCTTGTTATATATTGTTTGCAATTATAATGATGATTGGAGCTAAGTCCGAAAATTGTTGTTGTGCAAGTGCTCTGTTCTTTTAATATTGACATTTATCTTTCCAGCTTAATCCGAGATGGTAGGTTGATTTGTGGGTGTTAATGTTATTAGATTAAGAATAGTGAGGAATAAATAGGTTTAAGATAGCTTAATCCGGGATGGTAGGTTATCTTAGATCTAGGATTTGGTAACCCGCGCTTAAGCTAATTAATAGACTTAATCCGAGATGGTAGGTTTGTTAATTAGAATAGCTTAATCCGAGATGGTAGGCTTGGGCTTAGTTGGGTTGTCCAGAATTTCATGTTATATTATTTTACCAATTTTCAGTTACATTTATGAGGATAGAATTTCCTAAGCATTTAATTTCATCCTTGAGTAATTTCTTGATGAACAATTTTATATTTAATTGTTAATTTATTTTCTTGCTTAGTTTAGTTTTCTCCACCAAACAAATTGGGGACATCTCAGATTCACTCATCTATAGATATTTAACGTGACAATCCTTTTTCCCTTGGGTACGATAACTCGGGATCTTAAATATACCCCACTTTATTACTTGTCGATTCGGTACACTTGCCGAGGACCCGTCAGTGGGCGATACAGAGAGGATTTGTGATGCTCGATGCAGTATTTTTGAAGCAACTTCTTAGTCTTAGCCATGAATTAGACCCCATTGTCAGACACTACGTGATGTGGGAGACTGTATCTGTATACCAAATTATTTTCAATGAACCTAGCCATATCCCGAGCATCGACCTTCTTAAAAGACTTAGCCTCCACCCATTTTATAAAATAGTCGATAGCGACTATGATGAATCTATGTCCATTAGAGGCCGTAGGGCGTATCAGTCCAATAATGTCTATTCCCCAAGCTATGAACGGCCAAGGCGACGTCAAACAGTGTAATTTTAAAATCGGCAAGTGCCTCAAGTCTACATACTACTGACCCAACTAACATTTTTTTACGTACTTGGAACAATCTGTATCCATGGTAAGCCAGTAGAACCCTTGTCTCATGATTTTCTTAGCTAACATTAACCCATTCATGTGGGCCCCACAAATTCCGGCATGGGTTTCTCTCATAACTTTCTCTACCTCTTTCTCACTTCGACACCTTAATTGAACACCGTTGACTTGTCATTTATACAATGCCCCATCTATGCAGATAAACTGAGTAGATAACTTGCAGGTCAACCTCTGGTCTTTTTCGGTAGCTCCTTCTAGGAACGTTGTGTTTTCTAAGTAATTCTTGATATCGTGATACCATGGCTTTCCATCCACAACTTCAATTTCCATAACAGGATTGGAATCAAAACTAGTCCTCTCAGAACTAGAAATCTGTCACACCCCATTTGCCCCCTAGAAGTTCGAGCCATGTTTGTGCATGCATTATGTATGTGTACTTGCATGTGATAAGGGTATTTTGGGTAAATTGCATGTTTATGGGCTTTAATACAGTGTGTACTTGAGCATTTGGTATTAGGGTGTGAATTAGTTGGGTTGTATTTGGGTGTGTTGCTCACATGTTTGTAGGATGTGAGTGGGTGAGTTGTGTTTGTGTATTGTGCTCACACATTTATAAGGTGTTATAAGTTTGGGTGACTTTGTGTTTGTTTAGTGTATTGTTGTTGGGTGTGAGTGGTTAATTTCCACCACTAGGGAGAGGACACATGGCTAGGTTAGGAAAAGAAAAGTAGAAAAAGAGAGAGAGAATTGGGAGATTAGAATTCTTCATCTCCTTTCCTGTTTTCCACTCTTCCCTTTGTCTTTTTTTTCCATTGCTTTCCATTTATGTGCCCTAGCTCAGATTCAAGTCTTTGTTGGTGGGAATTAATCGTCTCTTAGCATTTTAGTGGTGAGTTTATTGCATTTGTTCTTCATTTTCTTCATTTTGTTCCTCATCTCATTATAATTTTTGGGTTTAGAGTTAATCTAGGGTTTTTGTTTGTGTGCCCTTGATGGGTTGTTGTTTAGTGGAGCCTCCTCGTGATCTTAAAGGGAAGGAGAAGGCGTCAGGAAGTGGCACTAAGTGATTAGGAGCTAAGGAGATTCAGGTTTGGGAGTTTTTATGTTAGATGCACTTTTGTGATTTTTGCTAATTGGTGGAATTTCTAGAAAAATATGGTGTTCTTGATGTTCATTGTAGTTTATATGATATGGGTTTTGAGTTTTGATAAGTTATGAAGCATGATTAGTGAGCTATTTGAACCAAATGTGAAGTTGATTGAATTTTGCTGCAAATTTTCTGGTTTTCTAATTATTGAGATATTGATTTGTGAATTGATGATTTAGTTGGAATTAATTGTGGAAATATGTTGTTTTATGTTTGTTATAGTGTTTGGAAAGCTTAACTTGAGGTAAGATTGAGTTTAGAGTGATTTGGGTCAAAGTGGTTTTAAGTTTCGAAAAAAATTCTGGGTTTCTGCATTTTGCTGAGGACTGGAAATCCCGCTTTTATCGCACGCGTGACATCCTCGCGAGAGCGACAGAGGAGGAATTCCAGCTCTCGCGTGTTTTGCTTTGAAGATGATGGCCGTCCGACTCGTGCTGGAGAAGCACGACTCGTGCTTCCTTCTGCGTTTGCAAGTTGTGCATCTCAGCGGGACGTCGGCAACAGGTGAGGATCAGCACGATATGTACTGATGAAGCACGACTCGTGCTTGAGCAGCACGACTCGTGCTGTTGTGGCCTCTTCGTATGTCGTGCTTTAGAGCATGACTGGGATGAGGGACATCCGACACGAGTCGTGTCCTTGAGCACGACTCATGTCCGATGTCCTCCTGTCGTAAGTGCGACAGAGACCCTAGTCTGCCCTGTATTTCTCCCGCACCCAATTTTCTGAAAATGAACTTCAAATGTCTTTTTCTTTCCTTTTCCTACTGTATATTTTATGAACTTGTTTATATGACCATTATTATATGGATTAAGCATGATAAATTATATGTTGCGAATTGGAACATGAGTTGGATTATACATGACCTACAAGAGTCAGTCTAGTGCATAGTTAGGCATGCCTAATAGAGTCTTTTAGCTGCAGCCTCAGTTCTGTTTGGACCCCGATCAGGTCCCCGTTTGGTTCCTCGCGAACCCCTTATACGTTTTTGATCTTGTTTAAGGTCCCTCCGAAAAATTATTTTGAATGTGATAAAATAAATGGTTTTCGATTCGTACCTGTAAGGTACTATCGGTATACTCATTATCCACTATTGTGAGTCAGCAGGTGCTCTGTTTATTTTGTTCTGCTTTGATATTATTACAAGAATATGATATTCAAATGAGTATAATAATAAGTATGAGAAATCAGTTGATATGTATATGAATGTGGATATGAGCTTCTGAATGTATGCTTCTATTATGCAAGTATGATTATATCTGACATGATTATCCGCATATGTCATATCGTATGTGTTATGCTTTGACGACCATTGTGAATGGCCATCCACACTTTTGTTGTGTGTTTCCCCACTAACCGTTTATCGCTTAGCACGGTGTTTTATCCGTGCAGGTGCGGAAGGTTCTGTGTTTTGGGAGAGTCGCCGCCAGTCAAGCCAACACAGAAGAGATTAGTGTAGGGCTTATTTTTGTAGCAGTTATGATGATTCTTTTGTAATAGAACTCTCATGTATTAGTTTTTGTAAAGCTTCTGCTATGTATATTTTGGATATGTAATTATTTTGTATTGGCAATTGATCAGAACATTATTGTAACGGATGTGTTATATTAATGCATAATCATGTGGATGTTTCTCAAAAGTTTTAATTTCCGCATGTTTATGATGTTTGAATGTATGATATTGCCTCGTCCTGTTGGTGACACCCCTGCTCGTATGCCTTCCCACTCCGATGGGGATGGGTTCGCCTATGTATGGGTAGGGGGTGTTACAAAATCAACACCGGCTTCATAACTATCCCCTCCGGGTTATCCCATATCGATACTAAAGTTGCAAGCACATCGGCTAACTGATTTTCGTCCCTCGGAACAAAGTGGAAGGTGCATACTTCAAACTGATTGCTCAAATCCCTTAAGTGCTTGACATATGGTATCAACTGCTCTTTTTTAATAGCCCATTCACCTCGAATCTAATTGATTACCAGTGATGAATCTCCAAATACCTCTACGCCTTTTGCCCCTAAGGCTATTAAGGCTTCTAGCCCGAAAGTGTAAGCTTCGTATTCGGCTTCATTGTTAGTGGCCTTATATCTCAATTTCTTAGCCAGCGGGAGTTTTTCATTATCCAGGGTTATTAGAATGATTCCTACTCTTGCCCCTTTGCTGTTTACAGCTCCGTCAAAGTGTAATTGCAAACCCTGTACTGTGATAGCTGCCACGTCTTCCTCTAGGAAATTGAACTCATACAAATCTCCTTGGATAGGGTGTTCTGCCAAATATTCTACTACTGCGTGCCCCTTAATGGTTTTTCAGGTTATGTACTCAACATCGAATTCTTGTAATAACAGCAACCATCTTCCCATTTTTCCTAACAAGGACAGAACCTCCTGTAGGCATCTAAGTGGGTTTTGTTTCGTGACTGCTTGTACCTTGTAAGAGTGGAAATAGTGTCTCAACTTTTTAGAGGCCCAGATTACTGCGAAGCAAATCTTTTCTACTTCTGCATACTTGACCTCATAGGAAAGGAATTCTTACTAAGGTAATAGATCGCAAACTCCACTCTGAACTCGTCCTCCTGAGCCATCATGGCGCCTACAGAGCTATCTTCTATAGCTAAATACATAATAAGTGGCTTGACTAGTTACGGTTGTCTCAGAACTGGGGGATTCAATAAATTCTCCCTAATGGTATCGAAAACTTTCTGACGATCTTCATTCCATACTACAGGTTGGTCTCTTCTGAGCAATTTGAAGATCGGCTCGCAAATTGAAGTAAGCTTGGAGATAAACCTGCTGACATACTGTAACTTACCCAAAAAACTTCTGACATCCTTTTCTTTCTGAGATATCGACATCTCTTTGATGGCCTTAACCTTGTCCGGGTCGATCTCAATCCCTCTCTGGCTAACTACATGTCCTATCTATTTCCTTGAAGTGGCACCGAAAATGCATTTCTTGGGGTTTAATAGCAGATTATACTTGCTAATCCTCTAAAAGGACTTCTTTAAAGCCTCAAAGTGACCTTCTCTGATGGCTGACTTGATCATCATATCATCCACGTATACTTCCACCTCCTTGTGGATCAAGTCATCTAGGATCCTTGTTGCCATTCTCTGATAAGTTGCGCCAGCAATCTTTAAACCAAATGGCATCACCCTATAAATAAATGTCTCCCACTCAGTGATGAAGGCTATCTTGATTCAATCAACTATCTTGTTAAGAATCTAATTGTAGCCCGCGTAACCATCCATAAAGTTATACATCATGCAAGCAGCTGCACTGTCTACTAACACATCGATGTGGGGCAGCGAAAAGTCATCTTTCGGACAAGCTTTGTTCAAATCTCGATAGTCCACACACACGCATACTTTGCCGTTCTTCTTGGCTACTGGGACGACATTGGCCAACCAGGTTGGATACTACACTTCAATCAAGAACTTGGCCTCGATCTGTTTATGAATTTCTTCTTTCACTTTCTTTGCCCATTCTGGCTTGAGCCTCCTAAGCTTCTGCTTGACTGGCTTATGGTCTGGGTATGTTGGGATGGCGTGCTTTGTGATTTCATGATATACTCCCGGCATATCTTTATAGGTCCAGGCAAAGACTTTTTCATATTTTTTTTTAAAATTCTCTCAAATTTTGACCTCTCATTGGGAGTTACATTAGATGCTATTAAGATTTTTTTCGGGCTTTTCGAAGTTCCAAGATTAAATGGAGTGGCATCAGTTGAATCGATGTCAAATATAATTGAATCATGATCATGATTATGCATATTTAAATCATCAAAAACATCGCACAAGTATGCAAAATTGTTCATGTTATTAATAGAACTAGAAATGTCATCAACATTATTGAAAAGTTCAGGTGTAAAAAGAAAATCTAAACTATCTTCTTCTTCTTTTTTTGTCTACGCTGACATTGCTGTCGACAGGTCTGAATCAAACTGGCATTTTGGAGGCACTATAGCAACCCCCTGTGACGCGCGCCGAACCTAGCCAAGGCCCTCATTTAGGAGACCCACTTTTAGCGCTCGAGGGATTGGTTCGCATCTTTTTGATCTTGGGTAACATGAGACATTTTGGAATCCTTACCCAATAGAACATTGGGGAAGTTCATCTAGCCTCATGAAACCTTTAGGCACCTTTGAGGTATTTTAGAGTCGCCACCGAATTTACAAGAAATTGGGAAAGGTCATCTAACCTCTATGGTCTAAACCAGAGAACTTGTTCGGAACTTCACTCTTATTTATGCCTTGGTTAATTATAAGTGAGCTTTTAGATTTAAAAATTCTATATCTCTTCTCACGCGATTAGTGCAATTTATTAAAAACGCATTTCAAGCATCAAGAAAGCGATAAAATGAAAGCTGTAAAGAAAGCGGTATGTAAAGCGGTAAACACGCAAATACGCCATTTAAAAAGAAGAAATTGGTACAAATACGATCCCCCAAATGAGAAGAGAAGCTAAATAAAATTTAAAATGGAAATCAGGACAAAATACAATCCCTAGGTGAAAGAAAATAAAATTGCCCCAAAAATAATTAATTACAAGGGCCCACAAGATATATGAACATAAATTTAAAACAGACAAAACAAAATCACACATAGAAAATGACATACATAAATCGGGATATTTATTCGGTTTAGGAACATTGGTTCCCTCATGCTTATTGAAGAGGGATCGAAGAGTTATTTTGACCATTGGGTCGAAAACCGGGATGAGTGATCCCATTTTTAGAAAATTTAATTCTTCGTTTTAATTCGTAATATTTTTTATTCTTTGGCTAAAATGAGGGACATTGGTCCCAATTTTATTAATAAAATCCCAATTTAGTTATAAAACATTTTTGTGACTTTTTATCTTACACGTGTATAAAATAAAATATTTTATTTGTAAACAAAATACAATCACATTAATAAGGGATATATAAGGTCTCACCCAAACGATGTGATCTCCTACGCGTCGCGGTCCCTTCGTTTGGTCACGAAAAATACTCAAACAAATAAGCACAACATTTTTAGCCTCAATAAGAAAACAACAATAAAAAAAATATTAGCAATAATTCCAAAATCGATTAAAAATAAAAGTAAAGGGAATCTAGTATAAAATTAATACACAAATATAATATAAAGCAAGTTAAATTAAATATATTAATTTAATATATGAACATCACACATAAAAAACGATAATAAAAAATCATGCAAACTATGGTAATAATAATAATAATAACTAAGTCATGAAATAACACCATGCGAAATATAATGACAATAATGAAAATAATAATAACAATTATAATACTAACAACAACAACAACAACAACAACAATAATAATAATAATAACAACAACAACAACAAAATGACAATAACAAAATAAATAATGATAATAATAGCAAAATAAATAATAATAATGACAAACAATAATAATAATATCAATAACAATAAAAATACGAAATTAAATAAATGAAAATAAGGAAGGTAAATAAACATGTAATAGAAAATAATAATATTTAAACCTAAAATAAATACCACCAAAAATCATACCAACAAGAAAATCAATAGATCAAAATTTTCACACCTAAAAGAATATATATTTATCCATTTTCATACCAAAAACAAAATAAAGATTAAAAACTCATGCTAAAAAAAATCTCAACTTAAAAATACATATTCATCAATGCAAGAAAAAATAAATAAACTAATATACATAAAATGAAATGAGATAGAAAAAATGGATCCAAGAATCTTTACCTTCAGAATATATAATGTGTAAGAAAGATGTCTCGATCTATTCTCCTTGATAGAGTTTGGATACGCCCATGACTCTATAATGGATTGAGTTCCAGTCTAGATTAAATTAAGTTATTTAATCTGATTAAAATTACCAAATTCTATCTCAGAAAGAGTCCGAGTTAAACTAGAGTTAGGACTCTAGCCTTTAGGACCTCTATAAATAGAGGTGAGGTCCTCATTATTTGGTAACGAAAAAACTTATACGCCGCAAGGCTGCTCGTTCCCACTCACAGTTTTCTGTCTTAATTTTCAAGGGCATTTAGATTGTGAACAAGTTGCTCTTATCCCGAGTGGATAAAAGCCGGACCAGTGACCAAAAACAAACGGGATCTTGGTAGACGCTTTCGCAATGAGTTTCTGCGCTACAAGAGGTAGGTATCTTTTATTAATGTTACCTCCACGTTAAATTATATGCGTATAATTTTTCCTTCATTGGTATCAGAGCCGTTCTTTTTGCGTCCTGGCATGTGGCTGAATGGATCTAAAATTTTATGTGCAAAATTATTAGATCTGGGATGCATTGGACACAAGAAAAATTTGTTTTTTGTGTGAAAAATATATATGTGTGTATATTTCGGCTCGATTCCGTGTATGTGTACACCAAAACCCGAGGGGACGAACATGAGTGTTCAAAACGGCTAACTAGAAGTCGGGATTTTTTATTTTTGACCTCACCATTGGATTCACAGACCCTGAAAACCCCCCATCGGCCGAAATCGGAGCGTCAGATTCGGTCGGGAAGGCGGCTCATGGACTACACGAGCCGTATACGTTCGGCGCGTGCGCGTGGGCGGTGGCCCACACGCGCGTCGCCACGTGTCAGCAGTATTGCATCACTACTGACACGTGGCCCAATAGCCGAGTACCACCTGGCATAACGTGGGGCGGACACGTGGATAAATCAGAGGATGACACGTGGCAGACCGAGGTCATGCCATGTGTCACGATGACGTGTCAACAAGTGACACGTGGCCCAACCAAGAATCGATACGTGGACCACTGAGGTACCGCCACGTGTTATGTCGGGTGTTAGTGATGATGTGGCATCACCGACACGTGGCCCAATAGACGTGAGACACGTGGCAGACTGTGGTCACGCCACGTGGCTCTGACGTGTCATAGGTACCATGCGGGCACCACGTGGTCCAATCATATGTTGACACGTGTCAGACTGAGGTCTGCCACGTATCGGTGCTGACGTATCACGAGTGACACGTGGACCAATGAGATACTGACATGTGGCGCTTACTTGCCACATCAGCACCAGGTGGACCAATAGTATTCGGACACGTGGCTTGCTTGGATGCCGACACATGGCACACTGTGGTTGTGACACGTGTTTGGTCGAGTGGGAGGCCGCGCGTGTGGCGCGTGAGCGCGTCGTCCTCCCCTTGGTCGGCGCGTGTAGGCGCGTGCGTCGTACTCCGACCACCATTTCAGCTCCGTTTTTTGCGAATTGATTTTTAAAATTATTTCTGATTTTTTGGTTATGTTTTTAAAATTTTTTAATGACCAGAAAATATATTTTCTAATTTTTGATATTTAAATGTGTTTAAATTCAAAAATAAAATATTAAAAATTGTAGAAAATTTGTTTTCTGCATTTGATTAATTTTTAAAATATTTCAAAATTTTTTTGAGGTTATGTCCTTATTTATTGATTGAAATACGTTTTAATCATGTGTATTTATACATGAGTGTATAAATTGTTCCTGTAATATGTTACAGAAATGTTGAATAAGGACAACCGGTTCTTCCTTAAGAAATGCATAGGTTGCTTTGAGAATTGCAAGAGTGCAATCAATAAGCAAAATGAGAATGCGAATGAAGATTTGAGCTGATGACATTGATGCAATAGTGCATCATAAAATACATGTGTGAGAACAAATGCAAGAGTGCATTTGAACTGGTGGACCGAGTATGAAAATAAAATTTTGGTTTGAGTTACCAAAAGAAAAGTGTTGAGAAGTAACACTAAAATTCTGTGATGGTGTTGAGAAATGGACGGAGCGTGCTTTGTCCATGGCTTCATCAATGGACTTATGAGTCGCTTGATGAATTGATTAAATCGGTCAAAGATATAATCCTAATAATAAGAAAGATTTTATGAAATCTGGACTTCAATAATAGTTGACATAAGTGTCAATTTAAGTTGGCATTTAATTTTGTTAAAATAGGATTTATGTTTTCTATTAATATTTGAAATGAGTGTCTGATTTTGGGATTATTGGATTTTTGATTAAATAAATGTGTTTATTTACTTATTATGTTGGCATTTAACTATATCATAAATGAGTTTATTTTAATTGTTAATTGCCTTGCGATATTTTATAAGTAAAATGATTGCAAACTTATTAAGTAAAGGCTTAATAAAGATCCCCTCATAAGTTTGAGAACTTGATAATCCAATAATTCAGATTTATTATGTATGAAATTTTAACCTGTAAGGTTGGAAATTAGGACTTAGAGGGTAATTGGATACTATAAGTAGCCTTTTCGAATTTGAGCCTAATAGAAAATTTTACTAGGTTACTATTTCAGGTGCATAATAAATTGCATGTGTTGCCTTATCTCCTTTAAAATGTGCAATATTGTTTCATTTGAGATCAGAGGACCTTAATGCATACTGCTTCCAATTCAATTGTCACCCTTAATATAGATATTAAGATGAACGTTGACAATTATGAAATCTGGAATATGAAGATCCAGTGAATGCTTGGAGAGCAAGAGGCTCTTGAACCCTCAAGTTCGGTTATGGCTGAACCTGAGGATGGCACTATAATATGTAAAATTACGAACCCATAGATAACCCCATTGCCAAGAATCAGTTTCTTAGCTAAGATGCGTGTCCTAAGATGCTAGCAAAAAGAACGTATGAGGAACGTTCTATATGCCAGTGCCATGGGTAGTCTTATGTATGCAGTGTTGTATACAAGACATGATATATGCTATGCAGTGAGCATAGTTAATAAATATCAAACTAACCCAAGCAAAACACATTGGAAGCAATTAAAAGGATACTTTAATACCTTAAAGGTACTGCTGACTATTCTCTCTATTATTAAGAAAATGACCTGCATTGAGAGAATACAGAAATGTTGATTGGGCAGGAGATGTGGATGAGAGGAAATCCACTCTATGTTTTATATTCTTGTTTAGCAAGAGTGCCATCTCGTTTTGTAACAAGAATTAAGCCTGTGTAGTCCTATCAATAGTGAAAGTTGAATTTGTCACTTCCTCAATTACAGTACAGGAGATAGTTTGGCTGAAATGGTTTGTGAGCCATTTAAGAGTAACTGTCTTAGAGGTATTAATGACAGTCTTTAGTGACAGTCATTCGTTGATAGCTTATAGAGGAGCTAAGCATATCGACATTAAGTATTAATACATGAAAGATTTTGTTTGCACGAGGAGAATTGAACTTACAGTACATTTCTATGCATGCAGATCCATTGAGTGAACCTATAACGAGAGATGTGTTTTGAGAAATACATTTGATCTCGAGGTTTGCATAGAATTTAAAACGGTACTGTTATATTTTATATAATCCCTTAACGTTATTATTTGCGAATAATAACTAAAGTTCATTGTTGGCAATACATGAGTGTGAATGTTTATGTGTAAACATTTACTGTTATTGATATGAGATTGAGCATGTCGGACAGAGAAGTAGCCCACTCACAAGGGTGTTTACCTTAGTTTTGTCAATGAGTTGGCAAAGACTGAGATGAGGCGATTTTTGAACATATGAGAATGCTCGAGAGCCTGTTCAAAACAAAAGTGCCGTCTTGCAGAAATTATAAGATGAGTCTTATTAAGGTGCAAGATAAAGACATACATAAAGTTGTATGCTTTGGATTGAGATCCAAATAAGGATTGTATGGAATCCGATGGTAAGTTATATGTAACTACCATATTCTGTCTAAAAAGCCAGAAGTAGTCCTTAAGTAAGCGGACTAAAGTTGGGTGCTTCGGTGCATCGCAACCTTACGCTTCTGTATGGTGTTTGAAATACACATTATTAAAATGTGAGACATGCGCTCCTTTAAGGGAAGGAAAGAACACCATAACACATGTTTTATACCGTGTGTGCTTATGTGACCACAGGGATGGGAATTTAATAATATTATTGATCTCAACTTTCCCTATTGTGAGACGCTATTTATATTTTGACCCTTAGAACCCTTAACTTATCCCTGAAGTATGGTTCAATGTGGCTAGCTTAGTTAGTTTCCAAGAGGTCCGGAAAAAATTTAGGCCTGGCGGATCTAACTAGAAAAGTGAGTTGAATCATGATAGATGGCATACGGTAAGAGGGGAAGATAGCCTTTGGATCACTTTCATAATGTTTCGTGGTTCACCGGCATGCCTATTATAGTTTCTATGAGTAGAAACATAATAGTGAACACGAAAATTGTTTTATGAGATCATGAGTTAAAATAATGAATGTGAGAAGGCAATCTAGGGTTTTGGAAGATAGCCTTTGGATCACTTTCATAATGTTTCGTGGTTCACCGGCATGCCTATTATAGTTTCTATGAGTAGAAACATAATAGTGAACACGAAAATTGTTTTATGAGATCATGAGTTAAAACAATGAATGTGAGAAGGCAATCTAGGGTTAGGCATACATGAAGAAGAGGATCTTGTTTTGATGAGACGCTATATATCTCTAACAGGTGTATAGCACTAGTGCTCTCGAGGTATGCTGGTCACACAATTTATTTACCAGTATAACTGAAGATTAAGACTGAAATGCGTTCCGTCATGTGCGAGTGGGAGATGATAGAGTTTGGGTACGCCCATGACTCTATAATGGATTGAGTTCCAATCCAGATTAAATTAAGTTATTTAATCAGATTAAAATTACCAAATTCTATCTCAGAAAGAGTCTGAGTTAAACTAGAGTTAGGACTCTAGCCTTTAGGACCTCTATAAATAGAGGTGAAGTCCTCATTATTTGGTAACGAGAAAACGTATACGCCGCAAGGCTGCTCGTTCCCACTCACAGTTTTCTGTCTTAATTTTCAGGGGCATTTAGATTGTGAACAAGTTGCTCTTATCCCGAGTGGATAAAAGCCGGACCAGTGACCAAAAACAAACGGGATCTTGGTAGACGCTTCCGCAATGAGTTTCTGCGCTACAAGAGGTAGGTATCATTTATTAATGTTACCTCCACGTTAAATTATATGCGTATAATTTTTCCTTCACTCCTTGTTAAGATTCGAGAATAAACTCGAAAATGTTCAAGAAAATCTTGAATTTTTATCTCAAGTAACTCAAGAACACCAAAATTAAAAATGATTTTTTTTGTATTTGTTGTTTAATTTGATGAGAAAACTCAAGTTAAGGAAATTAATTTTTCCTTTCTCAAGTTTCCAAACTCAACAAATATTTTTTAGATATAAGAAAAATTAGAATAAAATCAAAGAAGAAAAATTTTAGATTTAAGAAAATTAAGAAAATCAAGAAAATCAAGGAAGAGAATTTTTAATCTTAAGAACAACAAGAAAATAAACTCCAAGAACAAAATTTTTTTATCTCTCCAGAAAAATGGATTAATTTTCCTCAAGAACCCCTATTTTTTCTCTCTAAAATCTCTTAGAAAAAAATTTGATTCACTTAGAATAATTTTTTTTTTAGCAAAAATCCCCAACTTCTTCTTTTCAAATGAAGAATCCTCCGGTTAAAACTCCATCCCCCCACCAATCAAGTCCTCCTCCAGATTTTTTCAAAGGTAAACCTTCCCCAATTTCAACAAAAAACACCAAAAATTGAAAAATAAATCCTAAAAGTCAAATTTTTACAATTAATATTTTTATTATTATTATTTTTTTATTTTTTTGACTTTTAACACCCACAAAATTTGACTAACATTTTTCAAAATTCAACAAAATCCCAAAAATCCCATAAAAAAAATCATTTTTTACCCAAAAAATCAATTTTCGGCGGAAATCGAGGGGAACTGGGCGAGACGGGCGAGGATCAGGCGAGGGGAGGAATGCACCTTGCGCACGCGGAGCAGCGCTAGCACTACGCGTTCCGCGCGAGCACCGTGCCCACACGCAAGCGCGCAGGCAGCCCGTCTGGCTGGCGAAATTTTTTTTTGACATTTTTTGGGAAAAAAATGATTTTTTTATGGGATTTTTCGGGATTTTGTTGAATTTTGAAGAATGTTAGTCAAATTTTTTGGGTGTTAAAAGTCAAAAAAATAAAAAAAATAATAATAAAAATATTAATTGTAAAAATTTGACTTTTAGAATTTTTTTTGAATTTTTGGTGTTTTTTGTTGAAATTAGGAAGGTTTACCTTTGAAAAAATCAAAATTTGACTAACATTTTTCAAAATTCAACAAAATCCCGAAAATCCCATAAAAAAAATCATTTTTTACCCAAAAAATCAATTTTCGGCGGAAATCGAGGGGAACTGGGCGAGACGGGCGAGGATCAGGCGAGGGGAGGCATGCACCTTGCGCACGCGGAGCAGCGCTAGCACTACGCGTTCCGCGCGAGCACCGTGCCCACACGCAAGCGCGCAGGC
>CANTUQ010000111.1:0-97233 GCA_947683425.1 Excoecaria cochinchinensis
AGCTTCGCCGGAATCCGACGAATTTTTACGGATTTCCCTAGGGGTACCACTAGGGAAAATCGAGAAATCGCAAAAAGTGGTGAAATTTTGGATCCGAGTCCAATAATTCAGGAAAACCCGATTGGAATAGCTACTGGAAGCTTGCCGGTCACAACGCATCGAGAATCGGCTTCGTCGGAATCCGACGAATTTTTTACGGATTTCCCTAGGGGTACCATTAGGGAAAATCACCAAAATCGAGAAATCGCAAAAGTGGTGAAATTTTGGATCCGAGTCCAATAATTCAGGAAAACCCGATTGGAATAGCTACTGGAAGCTTTCCGGTCACAACGCATCGAGAATCGCTTCGCCGGAATCCGACGAATTTTTACGGATTTCCCTAGGGCGTACCACTAGGGAAAATCACCAAAATCGAGAAATCGCAAAAAGTGGTGAAATTTTGCATCCGAGTCCAATAATTCAGGAAAACCCGATTGGAATAGCTACTGAAGCTTTCCGTCACAACGCATCGAGAATCGGCTTCGCCGGAATCCGACGAATTTTTACGGATTTCCCTAGGCTTACCACTAGGGAAAATCGAGAAATCGCAAAAAGTGGTGAAATTTTGGATCCGAGTCCAATAATTCAGGAAAACCCGATTGGAATAGCTACTGGAAGCTTGCCGGTCACAACGCATCGAGAATCGCTTCGTCGAAATCCGACGAATTTTTACGGATTTTCCTAGGGGTACCATTAGGGAAAATCACCAAAATCGAGAAATCGCAAAAAGTGGTGAAATTTTGGATCCGAGTCCAATAATTCAGGAAAACCCCAATTGGAATAGCTACTGGAAGCTTGCCGGTCACAACGCATCGAGAATCGGCTTCGCCGGAATCCGACGAATTTTTACGGATTTCCCTAGGGGTACCACTAGGGAAAATCGAGAAATCGCAAAAAGTGGTGAAATTTTGGATCCGAGTCCAATAATTCAGGAAAACCCGATTGAATAGCTACTGGAAGCTTGCCGGTCACAACGCATCGAGAATCGGATTCGCCGGAATCCGTCGAATTTTTACGGATTTCCCTAGGGGTACCACTAGGAAAAATCGAGAAATCGCAAAAAGTTGTGAAATTTTAGATCCGAGTCAAATAATTCAGGAAAACCCGATTGGAATAACTACTGGAAGCTTGCCGGTCACAACGCATGGAGAATCGGCTTCGTCGGAATCCGACGAATTTTTACGGATTTCCCTAGGGGTACCACTAGGGAAAATCACCAAAATCGAGAAATCGCAAAAAGTGGTGAAATTTTAGATCCGAGTCAAATAATTCAGGAAAACCCGATTGGAATAGCTACTGGAAGCTTGCCGGTCACAACGCATCGAGAATCGGCTTCGCCGGAATCCGACGAATTTTTACGGATTTCCCTAGGGGTACCACTAGGGAAAATCGAGAAATCGCAAAAAGTGGTGAAATTTTGGATCCGAGTCCAATAATTCAGGAAAACCCGATTGGAATAGCTACTGGAAGCTTGCCGGTTACAACGCATCGAGAATCGGCTTCGCCGGAATCCGACGAATTTTTACGGATTTCCCTAGGGGTACCACTAGGGAAAATCGAGAAATCGCAAAAAGTGGTGAAATTTTGGATCCGAGTCCAATAATTCAGGAAAACTCCATTGGAATAGCTACTGGAAGCTTGCCGGTCACAACGCATCGAGAATCGGCTTCGCCGAAATCCGACGAATTTTTAGGGATTTCCCTAGGGGTACCACTAGGGAAAATCGAGAAATCGCAAAAAGTGGTGAAATTTTGGATCCGAGTCCAATAATTCAGGAAAACCCGATTGGAATAGCTACTGGAAGCTTGCCGGTCACAACGCATCGAGAATCGGCTTCGCCGGAATCCGACGAATTTTTACGGATTTCCCTAGGGGTACCACTAGGGAAAATCGAGAAATCGCAAAAAGTGGTGAAATTTTGGATCCGAGTCCAATAATTCAGGAAAACCCGATTGGAATAGCTACTGGAAGCTTGCCGGTCACAACGTATCGAGAATCGGCTTCGCCAGAATCCGACGAATTTTTACGGATTTCCCTAGGGGTACCACTAGGGAAAATCGAGAAATCGCAAAAAGTGGTGAAATTTTGGATCCGAGTCCAATAATTCAGGAAAATCCGATTGGAATAGCTACTGGAAGCTTGCCGGTCACAACGCATCAAGAATCAGCTTCGCCGGAATCCGACGAATTTTTACGGATTTCCCTAGGGGTACCACTAGGGAAAATCGAGAAATCGCAAAAAGTGGTGAAATTTTGGATCCGAGTCCAATAATTCAGGAAAACCCGATTGGAATAGCTACTGGAAGCTTGCCGGTCACAACGCATCGAGAATCGGCTTCGTCGGAATCCGACGAATTTTTACGGATTTTCCTAGGGGTACCATTAGGGAAAATCACCAAAATCGAGAAATCGCAAAAAGTGGTGAAATTTTGGATCCGAGTCCAATAATTCAGGAAAACCCGATTGGAATAGCTACTGGAAGCTTTCCGGTCACAACGCATCGAGAATCGGCTTCGCCGGAATCCGACGAATTTTTACGGATTTCCCTAGGGGTACCACTAGGGAAAATCACCAAAATCGAGAAATCACAAAAAGTGGTGAAATTTTGGATCCGAGTCCAATAATTCAGGAAAACCCGATTGGAATAGCTACTGGAAGCTTGCCGGTCACAACGCATCGAGAATCGGCTTCGCCGGAATCCGACGAATTTTTACGGATTTCCCTAGGCTTACCACTAGGGAAAATCGAGAAATCGCAAAAAGTGGTGAAATTTTGGATCCGAGTCCAATAATTCAGGAAAACCCGATTGGAATAGCTACTGGAAGCTTGCCGGTCACAACGCATCGAGAATCGGCTTCGTCGAAATCCGACGAATTTTTACGGATTTTCCTAGGGGTACCATTAGGGAAAATCACCAAAATCGAGAAATCGCAAAAAGTGGTGAAATTTTGGATCCGAGTCCAATAATTCAGGAAAACCCAATTGGAATAGCTTCTGGAAGCTTGCCGGTCACAACGCATCGAGAATCGGCTTCGCCGGAATCCGACGAATTTTTACGGATTTCCCTAGGGGTACCACTAGGGAAAATCGAGAAATCGCAAAAAGTGGTGAAATTTTGGATCCGAGTCCAATAATTCAGGAAAACCCGATTGGAATAGCTACTGGAAGCTTGCCGGTCACAACGCATCGAGAATCGGCTTCGCCGGAATCCGTCGAATTTTTACGGATTTCCCTAGGGGTACCACTAGGGAAAATCGAGAAATCGCAAAAAGTGGTGAAATTTTAGATCCGAGTCAAATAATTCAGGAAAACCCGATTGGAATAACTACTGGAAGCTTGCCGGTCACAACGCATGGAGAATCGGCTTCGTCGGAATCCGACGAATTTTTACGGATTTCCCTAGGGGTACCACTAGGGAAAATCACCAAAATCGAGAAATCGCAAAAAGTGGTGAAATTTTAGATCCGAGTCAAATAATTCAGGAAAACCCGATTGGAATAGCTACTGGAAGCTTGCCGGTCACAACGCATCGAGAATCGGCTTCGCCGGAATCCGACGAATTTTTACGGATTTCCCTAGGGGTACCACTAGGGAAAATCGAGAAATCGCAAAAAGTGGTGAAATTTTGGATCCGAGTCCAATAATTCAGGAAAACCCGATTGGAATAGCTACTGGAAGCTTGCCGGTTACAACGCATCGAGAATCGGCTTCGCCGGAATCCGACGAATTTTACGGATTTCCCTAGGGGTACCACTAGGGAAAATCGAGAAATCGCAAAAAGTGGTGAAATTTTGGATCCGAGTCCAATAATTCAGGAAAACCCGATTGGAATAGCTACTGGAAGCTTGCCGGTCACAACGCATCGAGAATCGGCTTCGTCGGAATCCGACGAATTTTTACGGATTTTCCTAGGGGTACCATTAGGGAAAATCACCAAAATCGAGAAATCGCAAAAAGTGGTGAAATTTTGGATCCGAGTCCAATAATTCAGGAAAACCCGATTGGAATAGCTACTGGAAGCTTGCCGGTCACAACGCATCGAGAATCGGCTTCGTCGAAATCCGACGAATTTTTACGGATTTTCCTAGGGGTACCATTAGGGAAAATCACCAAAATCGAGAAATCGCAAAAAGTGGTGAAATTTTGGATCCGAGTCCAATAATTCAGGAAAACCCAATTGGAATAGCTACTGGAAGCTTGCCGGTCACAACGCATCGAGAATCGGCTTCGCCGGAATCCGACGAATTTTTACGGATTTCCCTAGGGGTACCACTAGGGAAAATCGAGAAATCGCAAAAAGTGGTGAAATTTTGGATCCGAGTCCAATAATTCAGGAAAACCCGATTGGAATAGCTACTGGAAGCTTGCCGGTCACAACGCATCGAGAATCGGATTCGCCGGAATCCGTCGAATTTTTACGGATTTCCCTAGGGGTACCACTAGGAAAAATCGAGAAATCGCAAAAAGTGGTGAAATTTTGGATCCGAGTCCAATAATTCAGGAAAATCCGATTGGAATAGCTACTGGAAGCTTGCCGGTCACAACGCATCAAGAATTAGCTTCGCCGGAATCCGACGAATTTTTACGGATTTCCCTAGGGGTACCACTAGGGAAAATCGAGAAATCGCAAAAAGTGGTGAAATTTTGGATCCGAGTCCAATAATTCAGGAAAACCCGATTGGAATAGCTACTGGAAGCTTGCCGGTCACAACGCATCGAGAATCGGCTTCGTCGGAATCCGACGAATTTTTACGGATTTCCCTAGGGGGTACCATTAGGGAAAATCACCAAAATCGAGAAATCGCAAAAAGTGGTGAAATTTTGGATCCGAGTCCAATAATTCAGGAAAACCCGATTGGAATAGCTACTGGAAGCTTTCCGGTCACAACGCATCGAGAATCGGCTTCGCCGGAATCCGACGAATTTTTACGGATTTCCCTAGGGGTACCACTAGGGAAAATCACCAAAATCGAGAAATCGCAAAAAGTGGTGAAATTTTGCATCCGAGTCCAATAATTCAGGAAAACCCGATTGAATAGCTACTGGAAGCTTTCCGGTCACAACGCATCGAGAATCGGCTTCGCCGGAATCCGACGAATTTTTACGGATTTCCCTAGGCTTACCACTAGGGAAAATCGAGAAATCGCAAAAAGTGGTGAAATTTTGGATCCGAGTCCAATAATTCAGGAAAACCCGATTGGAATAGCTACTGGAAGCTTGCCGGTCACAACGCATCGAGAATCGGCTTCGTCGAAATCCGACGAATTTTTACGGATTTTCCTAGGGGTACCATTAGGGAAAATCACCAAAATCGAGAAATCGCAAAAAGTGGTGAAATTTTGGATCCGAGTCCAATAATTCAGGAAAACCCAATTGGAATAGCTACTGGAAGCTTGCCGGTCACAACGCATCGAGAATCGGCTTCGCCGGAATCCGACGAATTTTTACGGATTTCCCTAGGGGTACCACTAGGGAAAATCGAGAAATCGCAAAAAGTGGTGAAATTTTGGATCCGAGTCCAATAATTCAGGAAAACCCGATTGGAATAGCTACTGGAAGCTTGCCGGTCACAACGCATCGAGAATCGGATTCGCCGGAATCCGTCGAATTTTTACGGATTTCCCTAGGGGTACCACTAGGAAAAATCGAGAAATCGCAAAAAGTTGTGAAATTTTAGATCCGAGTCAAATAATTCAGGAAAACCCGATTGGAATAACTACTGGAAGCTTGCCGGTCACAACGCATGGAGAATCGGCTTCGTCGGAATCCGACGAATTTTTACGGATTTCCCTAGGGGTACCACTAGGGAAAATCACCAAAATCGAGAAATCGCAAAAAGTGGTGAAATTTTAGATCCGAGTCAAATAATTCAGGAAAACCCGATTGGAATAACTACTGGAAGCTTGCCGGTCACAACGCATCGAGAATCGGCTTCGCCGGAATCCGACGAATTTTTACGGATTTCCCTAGGGGTACCACTAGGGAAAATCGAGAAATCGCAAAAAGTGGTGAAATTTTGGATCCGAGTCCAATAATTCAGGAAAACCCGATTGGAATAGCTACTGGAAGCTTGCCGGTTACAACGCATCGAGAATCGGCTTCGCCGGAATCCGACGAATTTTTACGGATTTCCCTAGGGGTACCACTAGGGAAAATCGAGAAATCGCAAAAAGTGGTGAAATTTTGGATCCGAGTCCAATAATTCAGGAAAACTCCATTGGAATAGCTACTGGAAGCTTGCCGGTCACAACGCATCGAGAATCGGCTTCGCCGAAATCCGACGAATTTTTAGGGATTTCCCTAGGGGTACCACTAGGGAAAATCGAGAAATCGCAAAAAGTGGTGAAATTTTGGATCCGAGTCCAATAATTCAGGAAAACCCGATTGGAATAGCTACTGGAAGCTTGCCGGTCACAACGCATCGAGAATCGGCTTCGCCGGAATCCGACGAATTTTTACGGATTTCAGGGGTACCACTAGGGAAAATCGAGAAATCGCAAAAAGTGGTGAAATTTTGGATCCGAGTCCAATAATTCAGGAAAACCCGATTGGAATAGCTACTGGAAGCTTGCCGGTCACAACGTATCGAGAATCGGCTTCGCCAGAATCCGACGAATTTTTACGGATTTCCCTAGGGGTACCACTAGGGAAAATCGAGAAATCGCAAAAAGTGGTGAAATTTTGGATCCGAGTCCAATAATTCAGGAAAATCCGATTGGAATAGCTACTGGAAGCTTGCCGGTCACAACGCATCAAGAATCAGCTTCGCCGGAATCCGACGAATTTTTACGGATTTCCCTAGGGGTACCACTAGGGAAAATCGAGAAATCGCAAAAAGTGGTGAAATTTTGGATCCGAGTCCAATAATTCAGGAAAACCCGATTGGAATAGCTACTGGAAGCTTGCCGGTCACAACGCATCGAGAATCGGCTTCGTCGGAATCCGACGAATTTTTACGGATTTTCCTAGGGGTACCATTAGGGAAAATCACCAAAATCGAGAAATCGCAAAAAGTGGTGAAATTTTGGATCCGAGTCCAATAATTCAGGAAAACCCGATTGGAATAGCTACTGGAAGCTTTCCGGTCACAACGCATCGAGAATCGGCTTCGCCGGAATCCGACGAATTTTTACGGATTTCCCTAGGGGTACCACTAGGGAAAATCACCAAAATCGAGAAATCGCAAAAAGTGGTGAAATTTTGGATCCGAGTCCAATAATTCAGGAAAACCCGATTGGAATAGCTACTGGAAGCTTGCCGGTCACAACGCATCGAGAATCGGCTTCGCCGGAATCCGACGAATTTTTACGGATTTCCCTAGGCTTACCACTAGGGAAAATCGAGAAATCGCAAAAAGTGGTGAAATTTTGGATCCGAGTCCAATAATTCAGGAAAACCCGATTGGAATAGCTACTGGAAGCTTGCCGGTCACAACGCATCGAGAATCGGCTTCGTCGAAATCCGACGAATTTTTACGGATTTTCCTAGGGGTACCATTAGGGAAAATCACCAAAATCGAGAAATCGCAAAAAGTGGTGAAATTTTGGATCCGAGTCCAATAATTCAGGAAAACCCAATTGGAATAGCTTCTGGAAGCTTGCCGGTCACAACGCATCGAGAATCGGCTTCGCCGGAATCCGACGAATTTTTACGGATTTCCCTAGGGGTACCACTAGGGAAAATCGAGAAATCGCAAAAAGTGGTGAAATTTTGGATCCGAGTCCAATAATTCAGGAAAACCCGATTGGAATAGCTACTGGAAGCTTGCCGGTCACAACGCATCGAGAATCGGCTTCGCCGGAATCCGTCGAATTTTTACGGATTTCCCTAGGGGTACCACTAGGGAAAATCGAGAAATCGCAAAAAGTGGTGAAATTTTAGATCCGAGTCAAATAATTCAGGAAAACCCGATTGGAATAACTACTGGAAGCTTGCCGGTCACAACGCATGGAGAATCGGCTTCGTCGGAATCCGACGAATTTTTACGGATTTCCCTAGGGGTACCACTAGGGAAAATCACCAAAATCGAGAAATCGCAAAAAGTGGTGAAATTTTAGATCCGAGTCAAATAATTCAGGAAAACCCGATTGGAATAGCTACTGGAAGCTTGCCGGTCACAACGCATCGAGAATCGGCTTCGCCGGAATCCGACGAATTTTTACGGATTTCCCTAGGGGTACCACTAGGGAAAATCGAGAAATCGCAAAAAGTGGTGAAATTTTGGATCCGAGTCCAATAATTCAGGAAAACCCGATTGGAATAGCTACTGGAAGCTTGCCGGTTACAACGCATCGAGAATCGGCTTCGCCGGAATCCGACGAATTTTTACGGATTTCCCTAGGGGTACCACTAGGGAAAATCGAGAAATCGCAAAAAGTGGTGAAATTTTGGATCCGAGTCCAATAATTCAGGAAAACCCCATTGGAATAGCTACTGGAAGCTTGCCGGTCACAACGCATCGAGAATCGGCTTCGCCGGAATCCGACGAATTTTTAGGGATTTCCCTAGGGGTACCACTAGGGAAAATCGAGAAATCGCAAAAAGTGGTGAAATTTTGGATCCGAGTCCAATAATTCAGGAAAACCCGATTGGAATAGCTACTGGAAGCTTGCCGGTCACAACGCATCGAGAATCGGCTTCGCCGGAATCCGACGAATTTTTACGGATTTCCCTAGGGGTACCACTAGGGAAAATCGAGAAATCAAAAAAAGTGGTGAAATTTTGGATCCGAGTCCAATAATTCAGGAAAACCCGATTGGAATAGCTACTGGAAGCTTGCCGGTCACAACGCATCGAGAATCGGCTTCGCCGGAATCCGACAAATTTTTACGGATTTTCCTAGGGGCACCACTAGCGAAAATCGAGAAATCGCAAAAAGTGGTGAAATTTTGGATCCGAGTCCAATAATTCAGGAAAACCCGATTGGAATAGCTACTGGAAGCTTGCCGGTCACAACGCATCGAGAATCGGCTTCGCCGGAATCCGACGAATTTTTACGGATTTCCCTAGGCTTACCACTAGGGAAAATCGAGAAATCGCAAAAAGTGGTGAAATTTTGGATCCGAGTCCAATAATTCAGGAAAACCCGATTGGAATAGCTACTGGAAGCTTGCCGGTCACAACGCATCGAGAATCGGCTTCGTCGAAATCCGACGAATTTTTACGGATTTTCCTAGGGGTACCATTAGGGAAAATCACCAAAATCGAGAAATCGCAAAAAGTGGTGAAATTTTGGATCCGAGTCCAATAATTCAGGAAAACCCAATTGGAATAGCTTCTGGAAGCTTGCCGGTCACAACGCATCGAGAATCGGCTTCGCCGGAATCCGACGAATTTTTACGGATTTCCCTAGGGGTACCACTAGGGAAAATCGAGAAATCGCAAAAAGTGGTGAAATTTTGGATCCGAGTCCAATAATTCAGGAAAACCCGATTGGAATAGCTACTGGAAGCTTGCCGATCACAACGCATCGAGAATCGGCTTCGCCGGAATCCGTCGAATTTTTACGGATTTCCCTAGGGGTACCACTAGGGAAAATCGAGAAATCGCAAAAAGTGGTGAAATTTTAGATCCGAGTCAAATAATTCAGGAAAACCCGATTGGAATAACTACTGGAAGCTTGCCGGTCACAACGCATGGAGAATCGGCTTCGTCGGAATCCGACGAATTTTTACGGATTTCCCTAGGGGTACCACTAGGGAAAATCACCAAAATCGAGAAATCGCAAAAAGTGGTGAAATTTTAGATCCGAGTCAAATAATTCAGGAAAACCCGATTGGAATAGCTACTGGAAGCTTGCCGGTCACAACGCATCGAGAATCGGCTTCGCCGGAATCCGACGAATTTTTACGGATTTCCCTAGGGGTACCACTAGGGAAAATCGAGAAATCGCAAAAAGTGGTGAAATTTTGGATCCGAGTCCAATAATTCAGGAAAACCCGATTGGAATAGCTACTGGAAGCTTGCCGGTTACAACGCATCGAGAATCGGCTTCGCCGGAATCCGACGAATTTTTACGGATTTCCCTAGGTGTACCACTAGGGAAAATCGAGAAATCGCAAAAAGTGGTGAAATTTTGGATCCGAGTCCAATAATTCAGGAAAACCCCATTGGAATAGCTACTGGAAGCTTGCCGGTCACAACGCATCGAGAATCGGCTTCGCCGGAATCCGACGAATTTTTAGGGATTTCCCTAGGGGTACCACTAGGGAAAATCGAGAAATCGCAAAAAGTGGTGAAATTTTGGATCCGAGTCCAATAATTCAGGAAAACCCGATTGGAATAGCTACTGGAAGCTTGCCGGTCACAACGCATCGAGAATCGGCTTCGCCGGAATCCGACGAATTTTTACGGATTTCCCTAGGGGTACCACTAGGGAAAATCGAGAAATCAAAAAAAGTGGTGAAATTTTGGATCCGAGTCCAATAATTCAGGAAAACCCGATTGGAATAGCTACTGGAAGCTTGCCGGTCACAACGCATCGAGAATCGGCTTCGCCGAAATCCGACAAATTTTTACGGATTTTCCTAGGGGCACCACTAGCGAAAATCGAGAAATCGCAAAAAGTGGTGAAATTTTGGATCCGAGTCCAATAATTCAGGAAAACCCGATTGGAATAGCTACTGGAAGCTTGCCGGTCACAACGCATCGAGAATCGGCTTCGCCGGAATCCGACGAATTTTTACGGATTTCCCTAGGGGTACCACTAGGGAAAATCGAGAAATCGCAAAAAGTGGTGAAATTTTGGATCCGAGTCCAATAATTCAGGAAAACCCGATTGGAATAGCTACTGGAAGCTTGCCGGTCACAACGCATCGAGAATCGGATTCGCCGGAATCCGTCGAATTTTTACGGATTTCCCTAGGGGTACCACTAGGAAAAATCGAGAAATCGCAAAAAGTGGTGAAATTTTGGATCCGAGTCCAATAATTAAGGAAAACCCCATTGGAATAGCTACTGGAAGCTTGCCGGTCGCAACGCATCGAGAATCGGCTTCGCCAGAATCCGACGAATTTTTACGGATTTCCCTAGGGGTACCATTAGGGAAAATCGAGAAATCGCAAAAAGTGGTGAAATTTTGGATCCGAGTCCAATAATTCAGGAAAACCCGATTGGAATAGCTACTGGAAGCTTGCCGGTCACAACGCATCGAGAATCGGCTTCGCCGGAATCCGACGAATTTTTACGGATTTCCCTAGGGGTACCACTAGGGAAAAATCGAGAAATCGCAAAAAGTGGTGAAATTTTTGATCCGAGTCCAATAATTCAGGAAAACCCCATTGGAATAGCTACTGGAAGCTTGCCGGTCACAACGCATCGAGAATCGGCTTCGCCGAAATCCGACGAATTTTTACGGATTTCCCTAGGGGTACCATTAGGGAAAATCACCAAAATCGAGAAATCGCAAAAAGTGGTGAAATTTTGGATCCGAGTCCAATAATTCAGGAAAACCCGATTGGAATAGCTATTGGAAGCTTTCCGGTCACAAAGCATCGAGAATCGGCTTCGCCGGAATCCGACGAATTTTTACGGATTTCCCTAGGGGTACCACTAGGGAAAATCACCAAAATCGAGAAATCGCAAAAAGTGGTGAAATTTTGGATCCGAGTCCAATAATTCAGGAAAACCCGATTGGAATAGCTACTGGAAGCTTGCCGGTCACAACGCATCGAGAATCGGCTTCGCCGGAATCCGACGAATTTTTACGGATTTCCCTAGGGGTACCACTAGGGAAAATCGAGAAATCGCAAAAAGTGGTGAAATTTTGGATCCGAGTCCAATAATTCAGGAAAACCCGATTGGAATAGCTACTGGAAGCTTGCCGGTCACAACGCATCGAGAATCGGATTCGCCGGAATCCGTCGAATTTTTACGGATTTCCCTAGGGGTACCACTAGGAAAAATCGAGAAATCGCAAAAAGTGGTGAAATTTTAGATCCGAGTCAAATAATTCAGGAAAACCCGATTGGAATAACTACTGGAAGCTTGCCGGTCACAACGCATGGAGAATCGGCTTCGTCGGAATCCGACGAATTTTTACGGATTTCCTTAGGGGTACCACTAGGGAAAATCACCAAAATCGAGAAATCGCAAAAAGTGGTGAAATTTTAGATCCGAGTCAAATAATTCAGGAAAACCCGATTGGAATAGCTACTGGAAGCTTGCCGGTCACAACGCATCGAGAATCGGCTTCGCCGGAATCCGACGAATTTTTACGGATTTTCCTAGGGGTACCACTAGGGAAAATCGAGAAATCGCAAAAAGTGGTGAAATTTTGGATCCGAGTCCAATAATTCAGGAAAACCCGATTGGAATAGCTACTGGAAGCTTGCCGGTTACAACGCATCGAGAATCGGCTTCGCCGGAATCCGACGAATTTTTACGGATTTCCCTAGGGGTACCACTAGGGAAAATCGAGAAATCGCAAAAAGTGGTGAAATTTTGGATCCGAGTCCAATAATTCAGGAAAACCCCATTGGAATAGCTACTGGAAGCTTGCCGGTCACAACGCATCGAGAATCGGCTTCGCCGAAATCCGACGAATTTTTAGGGATTTCCCTAGGGGTACCACTAGGGAAAATCGAGAAATCGCAAAAAGTGGTGAAATTTTGGATCCGAGTCCAATAATTCAGGAAAACCCGATTGGAATAGCTACTGGAAGCTTGCCGGTCACAACGCATCAAGAATCAGCTTCGCCGGAATCCGACGAATTTTTACGGATTTCCCTAGGGGTACCACTAGGGAAAATCGAGAAATCGCAAAAAGTGGTGAAATTTTGGATCCGAGTCCAATAATTCAGGAAAACCCGATTGGAATAGCTACTGGAAGCTTGCCGGTCACAACGCATCGAGAATCGGCTTCGTCGGAATCCGACGAATTTTTACGGATTTTCCTAGGGGTACCATTAGGGAAAATCACCAAAATCGAGAAATCGCAAAAAGTGGTGAAATTTTGGATCCGAGTCCAATAATTCAGGAAAACCCGATTGGAATAGCTATTGGAAGCTTTCCGGTCACAAAGCATCGAGAATCGGCTTCGCCGGAATCCGACGAATTTTTACGGATTTCCCTAGGGGTACCACTAGGGAAAATCACCAAAATCGAGAAATCGCAAAAAGTGGTGAAATTTTGGATCCGAGTCCAATAATTCAGGAAAACCCGATTGGAATAGCTACTGGAAGCTTGCCGGTCACAACGCATCGAGAATCGGCTTCGCCGGAATCCGACGAATTTTTACGGATTTCCCTAGGGGTACCACTAGGGAAAATCGAGAAATCGCAAAAAGTGGTGAAATTTTGGATCCGAGTCCAATAATTCAGGAAAACCCGATTGGAATAGCTACTGGAAGCTTGCCGGTCACAACGCATCGAGAATCAGATTCGCCGGAATCCGTCGAATTTTTACGGATTTCCCTAGGGGTACCACTAGGAAAAATCGAGAAATCGCAAAAAGTGGTGAAATTTTAGATCCGAGTCAAATAATTCAGGAAAACCCGATTGGAATAACTACTGGAAGCTTGCCGGTCACAACGCATGGAGAATCGGCTTCGTCGGAATCCGACGAATTTTTACGGATTTCCCTAGGGGTACCACTAGGGAAAATCACCAAAATCGAGAAATCGCAAAAAGTGGTGAAATTTTAGATCCGAGTCAAATAATTCAGGAAAACCCGATTGGAATAGCTACTGGAAGCTTGCCGGTCACAACGCATCGAGAATCGGCTTCGCCGGAATCCGACGAATTTTTACGGATTTCCCTAGGGGTACCACTAGGGAAAATCGAGAAATCGCAAAAAGTGGTGAAATTTTGGATCCGAGTCCAATAATTCAGGAAAACCCGATTGGAATAGCTACTGGAAGCTTGCCGGTTACAACGCATCGAGAATCGGCTTCGCCGGAATCCGACGAATTTTTACGGATTTCCCTAGGGGTACCACTAGGGAAAATCGAGAAATCGCAAAAAGTGGTGAAATTTTGGATCCGAGTCCAATAATTCAGGAAAACCCCATTGGAATAGCTACTGGAAGCTTGCCGGTCACAACGCATCGAGAATCGGCTTCGCCGAAATCCGACGAATTTTTAGGGATTTCCCTAGGGGTACCACTAGGGAAAATCGAGAAATCGCAAAAAGTGGTGAAATTTTGGATCCGAGTCCAATAATTCAGGAAAACCCGATTGGAATAGCTACTGGAAGCTTGCCGGTCACAACGCATCGAGAATCGGCTTCGCCGGAATCCGACGAATTTTTACGGATTTCCCTAGGGGTACCACTAGGGAAAATCGAGAAATCGCAAAAAGTGGTAAAATTTTGGATCCGAGTCCAATAATTCAGGAAAACCCGATTGGAATAGCTACTGGAAGCTTGCCGGTCACAACGTATCGAGAATCGGCTTCGCCGGAATCCGACGAATTTTTACGGATTTCCCTAGGGGTACCACTAGGGAAAATCGAGAAATCGCAAAAAGTGGTGAAATTTTGGATCCGAGTCCAATAATTCAGGAAAATCCGATTGGAATAGCTACTGGAAGCTTGCCGGTCACAACGCATCAAGAATCAGCTTCGCCGGAATCCGACGAATTTTTACGGATTTCCCTAGGGGTACCACTAGGGAAAATCGAGAAATCGCAAAAAGTGGTGAAATTTTGGATCCGAGTCCAATAATTCAGGAAAACCCGATTGGAATAGCTACTGGAAGCTTGCCGGTCACAACGCATCGAGAATCGGCTTCGTCGGAATCCGACGAATTTTTACGGATTTTCCTAGGGGTACCATTAGGGAAAATCACCAAAATCGAGAAATCGCAAAAAGTGGTGAAATTTTGGATCCGAGTCCAATAATTCAGGAAAACCCGATTGGAATAGCTATTGGAAGCTTTCCGGTCACAAAGCATCGAGAATCGGCTTCGCCGGAATCCGACGAATTTTTACGGATTTCCCTAGGGGTACCACTAGGGAAAATCACCAAAATCGAGAAATCGCAAAAAGTGGTGAAATTTTGGATCCGAGTCCAATAATTCAGGAAAACCCGATTGGAATAGCTACTGGAAGCTTGCCGGTCACAACGCATCGAGAATCGGCTTCGCCGGAATCCGACGAATTTTTACGGATTTCCCTAGGCTTACCACTAGGGAAAATCGAGAAATCGCAAAAAGTGGTGAAATTTTGGATCCGAGTCCAATAATTCAGGAAAACCCGATTGGAATAGCTACTGGAAGCTTGCCGGTCACAACGCATCGAGAATCGGCTTCGTCGAAATCCGACGAATTTTTACGGATTTTCCTAGGGGTACCATTAGGGAAAATCACCAAAATCGAGAAATCGCAAAAAGTGGTGAAATTTTGGATCCGAGTCCAATAATTCAGGAAAACCCAATTGGAATAGCTACTGGAAGCTTGCCGGTCACAACGCATCGAGAATCGGCTTCGCCGGAATCTGACGAATTTTTACGGATTTCCCTAGGGGTACCACTAGGGAAAATCGAGAAATCGCAAAAAGTGGTGAAATTTTGGATCCGAGTCCAATAATTCAGGAAAACCCGATTGGAATAGCTACTGGAAGCTTGCCGGTCACAACGCATCGAGAATCGGCTTCGCCGGAATCCGTCGAATTTTTACGGATTTCCCTAGGGGTACCACTAGGGAAAATCGAGAAATCGCAAAAAGTGGTGAAATTTTAGATCCGAGTCAAATAATTCAGGAAAACCCGATTGGAATAACTACTGGAAGCTTGCCGGTCACAACGCATGGAGAATCGGCTTCGTCGGAATCCGACGAATTTTTACGGATTTCCCTAGGGGTACCACTAGGGAAAATCACCAAAATCGAGAAATCGCAAAAAGTGGTGAAATTTTAGATCCGAGTCAAATAATTCAGGAAAACCCGATTGGAATAGCTACTGGAAGCTTGCCGGTCACAACGCATCGAGAATCGGCTTCGCCGGAATCCGACGAATTTTTACGGATTTCCCTAGGGGTACCACTAGGGAAAATCGAGAAATCGCAAAAAGTGATGAAATTTTGGATCCGAGTCCAATAATTCAGGAAAACCCGATTGGAATAGCTACTGGAAGCTTGCCGGTTACAACGCATCGAGAATCGGCTTCGCCGGAATCCGACGAATTTTTACGGATTTCCCTAGGGGTACCACTAGGGAAAATCGAGAAATCGCAAAAAGTGGTGAAATTTTGGATCCGAGTCCAATAATTCAGGAAAACCCCATTGGAATAGCTACTGGAAGCTTGCCGGTCACAACGCATCGAGAATCGGCTTCGCCGGAATCCGACGAATTTTTAGGGATTTCCCTAGGGGTACCACTAGGGAAAATCGAGAAATCGCAAAAAGTGGTGAAATTCGTCCAATAATTCAGGAAAACCCAATTGGAATAGCTACTGGAAGCTTGCCGGTCACAACGCATCGAGAATCGGCTTCGCCGGAATTCGACGAATTTTTACGGATTTCCCTAGGGGTACCACTAGGGAAAATCGAGAAATCACAAAAAGTGGTGAAATTTTGGATCCGAGTCCAATAATTCAGGAAAACCCGATTGGAATAGCTACTGGAAGCTTGCCGGTCACAACGCATCGAGAATCGGCTTCACCGGAATCCGACAAATTTTTACGGATTTTCCTAGGGGCACCACTAGCGAAAATCGAGAAATCGCAAAAAGTGGTGAAATTTTGGATCCGAGTCCAATAATTTAGGAAAACCCGATTGGAATAGCTACTGGAAGCTTGCCGGTCACAACGCATCGAGAATCGGCTTCGCCGGATTCCGACGAATTTTTACGGATTTCCCTTGGGGTACCACTAGGGAAAATCGAGAAATCGCAAAAAGTGGTGAAATTTTGGATCCGAGTCCAATAATTAAGGAAAACCCCATTGGAATAGCTACTGGAAGCTTGCCGGTCGCAACGCATCGAGAATCGGCTTCGCCAGAATCCGACGAATTTTTACGGATTTCCCTAGGGGTACCACTAGGGAAAATCGAGAAATCGCAAAAAGTGGTGAAATTTTGGATCCGAGTCCAATAATTCAGGAAAACCCGATTGGAATAGCTACTGGAAGCTTGCCGGTCACAACGCATCGAGAATCGGCTTCGCCGGAATCCGACGAATTTTTACGGATTTCCCTAGGGGTACCACTAGGGAAAATCGAGAAATCGCAAAAAGTGGTGAAATTTTTGATCCGAGTCCAATAATTCAGGAAAACCCGATTGGAATAGCTACTGGAAGCTTTCCGGTCACAACGCATCGAGAATCGGCTTCGCCGGAATCCGACGAATTTTTACGGATTTCCCTAGGGGTACCACTAGGGAAAATCGAGAAATCGCAAAAAGTGGTGAAATTTTGGATCCGAGTCCAATAATTCAGGAAAACCCGATTGGAATAGCTACTGGAAGCTTGCCGGTCACAACGCATCGAGAATCGGCTTCGCCGGAATCCGACGAATTTTTACGGATTTCCCTAGGGGTACCACTAGGGAAAATCGAGAAATCGCAAAAAGTGTTGAAATTTTGGATCCGAGTCCAATAATTCAGGAAAATCCGATTGGAATAGCTACTGGAAGCTTGCCGGTCACAACGCATCAAGAATCAGCTTCGCCGGAATCCGACGAATTTTTACGGATTTCCCTAGGGGTACCACTAGGGAAAATCGAGAAATCGCAAAAAGTGGTGAAATTTTGGATCCGAGTCCAATAATTCAGGAAAACCCGATTGGAATAGCTACTGGAAGCTTGCCGATCACAACGCATCGAGAATCGGCTTCGCCAGAATCCGACGAATTTTTAGGGATTTCCCTAGGGGTACCACTAGGGAAAATCGAGAAATCGCAAAAAGTGGTGAAATTTTGGATCCGAGTCCAATAATTCAGGAAAACCCGATTGGAATAGCTATTGGAAGCTTTCCGGTCACAACGCATCGAGAATCGGCTTCGCCGGAATCCGACGAATTTTTACGGATTTCCCTAGGGGTACCACTAGGGAAAATCACCAAAATCGAGAAATCGCAAAAAGTGGTGAAATTTTGGATCCGAGTCCAATAATTCAGGAAAACCCGATTGGAATAGCTACTGGAAGCTTGCCGGTCACAACGCATCGAGAATCGGCTTCGCCGGAATCCGACGAATTTTTACGGATTTCCCTAGGGGTACCACTAGGGAAAATCGAGAAATCGCAAAAAGTGGTGAAATTTTGGATCCGAGTCCAATAATTCAGGAAAACCCGATTGGAATAGCTACTGGAAGCTTGTCGGTCACAACGCATCGAGAATCGGCTTCGCCGGAATCCGTCGAATTTTTACGGATTTCCCTAGGGGTACCACTAGGGAAAATCGAGAAATCGCAAAAAGTGGTGAAATTTTAGATCCGAGTCAAATAATTCAGGAAAACCCGATTGGAATAACTACTGGAAGCTTGTCGGTCACAACGCATGGAGAATCGGCTTCGTCGGAATCCGACGAATTTTTACGGATTTCCCTAGGGGTACCACTAGGGAAAATCACCAAAATCGAGAAATCGCAAAAAGTGGTGAAATTTTAGATCCGAGTCAAATAATTCAGGAAAACCCGATTGGAATAGCTACTGGAAGCTTGCCAGTCACAACGCATCGAGAATCGGCTTCGCCGGAATCCGACGAATTTTTACGGATTTCCCTAGGGGTACCACTAGGGAAAATCGAGAAATCGCAAAAAGTGGTTAAATTTTGGATCCGAGTCCAATAATTCAGGAAAACCCGATTGGAATAGCTACTGGAAGCTTGCCGGTCACAACGCATCGAGAATCGGCTTCGCCGGAATCCGACGAATTTTTACGGATTTCCCTAGGGGTACCACTAGGGAAAATCGAGAAATCGCAAAAAGTGGTGAAATTTTGGATCCGAGTCCAATAATTCAGGAAAACCCGATTGGAATAGCTACTGGAAGCTTGCCGGTCACAACGCATCGAGAATCGGCTTCGCCGGAATCCGACGAATTTTTACGGATTTCCCTAGGGGTACCACTAGGGAAAATCGAGAAATCGCAAAAAGTGGTGAAATTTTGGATCCGAGTCCAATAATTCAGGAAAACCCGATTGGAATAGCTACTGGAAGCTTGCCGGTCACAACGCATCGAGAATCGGCTTCGCCGGAATCCGTCGAATTTTTACGGATTTCCCTAGGGGTACCACTAGGGAAAATCGAGAAATCGCAAAAAGTGGTGAAATTTTAGATCCGAGTCAAATAATTCAGGAAAACCCGATTGGAATAGCTACTGGAAGCTTGCCGGTCACAACGCATCGAGAATCTTCTTCGCCGGAATCCGATGAATTTTTACGGATTTCCCTAGGGGTACCACTAGGGAAAATCACCAAAATCGAGAAATCGCAAAAAGTGGTGAAATTTTGGATCCGAGTCCAATAATTCAGGAAAACCCGATTGGAATAGCTACTGGAAGCTTGCCGGTCACAACGCATTGAGAATCGGATTCGCCGGAATCCGATGAATTTTTACGGATTTCCCTAGGGGTACCACTAGGGAAAATCACCAAAATCGAGAAATCGCAAAAAGTGGTGAAATTTTGGATCCGAGTCCAATAATTCAGGAAAACCCGATTGGAATAGCTACTGGAAGCTTGCCGGTCACAACGCATTGAGAATCGGATTCGCCGGAATCCGATGAATTTTTACGGATTTCCCTAGGGGTACCACTAGAGAAAATCACCAAAATCGAGAAATCGCAAAAAGTGGTGAAATTTTTGATCCGAGTCCAATAATTCAGGAAAACCCGATTGGAATAGCTAGTGGAAGCTTGCCGGTCACAACGCATCGAGAATCGGCTTCGCCAAAATCCGACGAATTTTTACGGATTTCACTAGGGGTACCACTAGGGAAAATCACCAAAATCGAGAAATCGCAAAAAGTGGTGAAATTTTGGATCCGAGTCCAATAATTCAGGAAAACCCGATTGGAATAGCTACTGGGAGCTTGCCGGTCACAACGCATTGAGAATCGGCTTCGCCGGAATCCGATGAATTTTTACAGATTTCCCAAGGGGTACCACTAGAGAAAATCACCAAAATCGAGAAATCGCAAAAAGTGGTGAAATTTTTGATCCGAGTCCAATAATTCAGGAAAACCCGATTGGAATAGCTAGTGGAAGCTTGCCGGTCACAACGCATCGAGAATCGGCTTCGCCGAAATCCGATGAATTTTTACGGATTTTCCTAGGGGTACCACTAGGGAAAATCACCAAAATCGAGAAATCGCAAAAAGTGGTGAAATTTTGGATCCGAGTCCAATAATTCAGGAAAACCCGATTGGAATAGCTACTGGAAGCTTGCCGGTCACAACGCATCGAGAATCGGTTTCGCCGGAATCCGACGAATTTTTACGGATTTCCCTAGGGGTACCACTAGGGAAAATCACCAAAATCTAGAAATCGCAAAAAGTGGTGAAATTTTTTATCCGAGTCCAATAATTCAGGAAAACCCGATTGGAATAGCTACTGGAAGCTTGCCGGTCACAACGTATCGAGAATCGGCTTCGCCGGAATCCGACGAATTTTTACGGATTTCCCTAGGGGTACCACTAGTGAAAATCGAGAAATCGCAAAAAGTGGTGAAATTTTGGATCCAAGTCCAATAATTCAGGAAAACCCGATTGGAATAGCTACTAGAAGCTTGCCGGTCACAACGCATCGAGAATCGGCTTCGCCGGAATCCGACGAATTTTTACGGATTTCCCTAGGGGTACCACTAGGGAAAATCACCAAAATCGAGAAATCGCAAAAAGTGGTGAAATTTTTGATCCGAGTCCAATAATTCAGGAAAACCCGATTGGAATAGCTACTGGAAGCTTGCCGGTCACAACGCATCGAGAATCGGCTTCGCCGGAATCCGATGAATTTTTACGGATTTCCCTAGGTGTGCCACTAAGGAAAATCACCAAAATCGAGAAATCGCAAAAAGTGGTGAAATTTTGGATCCGAGTCCAATAATTCAGGAAAACCCGATTGGAATAGCTACTGGAAGCTTGCAGGTCACAACGCATTAAGAATCGGCTTCGCCAGAATCCGACGAATTTTTACGGATTTCCCTAGGGGTACCACTAGGGAAAATCACCAAAATCGAGAAATCGCAAAAAGTGGTGAAATTTTAGATCCGAGTCAAATAATTCAGGAAAACCCGATTGGAATAGCTACTGGAAGCTTGCCGGTCACAACGCATCGAGAATCGGCTTCGCCGGAATCCGACGAATTTTTACGGATTTCCCTAGGGGTACCACTAGGGAAAATTACCAAAATCGAGAAATCGCAAAAAGTGGTGAAATTTTGGATCCGAGTCCAATAATTCAGGAAAACCCGATTGGAATAGCTACTGGAAGCTTGCCGGTCACAACGCATCGAGAATTGGCTTCGCCGGAATCCGACGAATTTTTACGAATTTCCCTAGGGGTACCACTAGGGAAAATCACCAAAATCGAGAAATCGCAAAAAGTGGTGAAATTTTTTATCCGAGTCCAATAATTCAGGAAAACCCGATTGGAATAGCTACTGGAAGCTTGCCGGTCACAACGCATCGAGAATCGGCTTCGCCGGAATCCGACGAATTTTTACGGATTTCCCTAGGGGTACCACTAGGGAAAATCACCAAAATCGAGAAATCGCAAAAAGTGGTGAAATTTTTGATCCGAGTCCAATAATTCAGGAAAACCCGATTGGAATAGCTACTGGAAGCTTGCCGGTCACAACGCATCGAGAATCGGCTTCGCCGGAATCCGATGAATTTTTACGGATTTCCCTAGGTGTGCCACTAAGGAAAATCACCAAAATCGAGAAATCGCAAAAAGTGGTGAAATTTTGGATCCGAGTCCAATAATTCAGGAAAACCCGATTGGAATAGCTACTGGAAGCTTGCCGGTCACAACGCATCGAGAATCGAATTCGCCGGAATCCGACGAATTTTTACGGATTTCCCTAGGGGTACCACTAGGAAAAATCACCAAAATCGAGAAATCGCAAAAAGTGGTGAAATTTTGGATCCGAGTCCAGTAATTCAGGAAAACCCGATTGGAATAGCTACTGGAAGCTTGCAGGTCACAACGCATTAAGAATCGGCTTCGCCAGAATCCGACGAATTTTTACGGATTTCCCTAGGGGTACCACTAGGGAAAATCACCAAAATCGAGAAATCGCAAAAAGTGGTGAAATTTTAGATCCGAGTCAAATAATTCAGGAAAACCCGATTGGAATAGCTACTGGAAGCTTGCCGGTCACAACGCATCGAGAATCGGCTTCGCCGGAATCCGACGAATTTTTACGGATTTCCCTAGGGGTACCACTAGGGAAAATTACCAAAATCGAGAAATCGCAAAAAGTGGTGAAATTTTGGATCCGAGTCCAATAATTCAGGAAAACCCGATTGGAATAGCTACTGGAAGCTTGCCGGTCACAACGCATCGAGAATTGGCTTCGCCGGAATCCGACGAATTTTTACGAATTTCCCTAGGGGTACCACTAGGGAAAATCACCAAAATCGAGAAATCGCAAAAAGTGGTGAAATTTTTTATCCGAGTCCAATAATTCAGGAAAACCCGATTGGAATAGCTACTGGAAGCTTGCCGGTCACAACGCATCGAGAATCGGCTTCGCCGGAATCCGACGAATTTTTACGGATTTCCCTAGGGGTACCACTAGGGAAAATCACCAAAATCGAGAAATCGCAAAAAGTGGTGAAATTTTTGATCCGAGTCCAATAATTCAGGAAAACCCGATTGGAATAGCTACTGGAAGCTTGCCGGTCACAACGCATCGAGAATCGGCTTCGCCGGAATCCGACGAATTTTTACGGATTTCCCTAGGGGTACTACTAGGGAAAATCACCAAAATCGAGAAATCGCAAAAAGTGGTGAAATTTTTGATCCGAGTCCAATAATTCAGGAAAACCCGATTGGAATAGCTACTGGAAGCTTGCCGGTCACAACGCATCGAGAATCGGCTTCGCCGGAATCCGATGAATTTTTACGGATTTCCCTAGGTGTGCCACTAAGGAAAATCACCAAAATCGAGAAATCGCAAAAAGTGGTGAAATTTTGGATCCGAGTCCAATAATTCAGGAAAACCCGATTGGAATAGCTACTGGAAGCTTGCCGGTCACAACGCATCGAGAATCGGATTCGCCGGAATCCGACGAATTTTTACGGATTTCCCTAGGGGTACCACTAGGAAAAATCACCAAAATCGAGAAATCGCAAAAAGTGGTGAAATTTTGGATCCGAGTCCAGTAATTCAGGAAAACCCGATTGGAATAGCTACTGGAAGCTTGCAGGTCACAACGCATTAAGAATCGGCTTCGCCAGAATCCGACGAATTTTTACGGATTTCCCTAGGGGTACCACTAGGGAAAATCACCAAAATCGAGAAATCGCAAAAAGTGGTGAAATTTTAGATCCGAGTCAAATAATTCAGGAAAACCCGATTGGAATAGCTACTGGAAGCTTGCCGGTCACAACGCATCGAGAATCGGCTTCGCCGGAATCCGACGAATTTTTACGGATTTCCCTAGGGGTACCACTAGGGAAAATTACCAAAATCGAGAAATCGCAAAAAGTGGTGAAATTTTGGATCCGAGTCCAATAATTCAGGAAAACCCGATTGGAATAGCTACTGGAAGCTTGCCGGTCACAACGCATCGAGAATTGGCTTCGCCGGAATCCGACGAATTTTTACGAATTTCCCTAGGGGTACCACTAGGGAAAATCACCAAAATCGAGAAATCGCAAAAAGTGGTGAAATTTTTTATCCGAGTCCAATAATTCAGGAAAACCCGATTGGAATAGCTACTGGAAGCTTGCCGGTCACAACGCATCGAGAATCGGCTTCGCCGGAATCCGACGAATTTTTACGGATTTCCCTAGGGGTACCACTAGGGAAAATCACCAAAATCGAGAAATCGCAAAAAGTGGTGAAATTTTTGATCCGAGTCCAATAATTCAGGAAAACCCGATTGGAATAGCTACTGGAAGCTTGCAGGTCACAACGCATTAAGAATCGGCTTCGCCAGAATCCGACGAATTTTTACGGATTTCCCTAGGGGTACCACTAGGGAAAATCACCAAAATCGAGAAATCGCAAAAAGTGGTGAAATTTTAGATCCGAGTCAAATAATTCAGGAAAACCCGATTGGAATAGCTACTGGAAGCTTGCCGGTCACAACGCATCGAGAATCGGCTTCGCCGGAATCCGACGAATTTTTACGGATTTCCCTAGGGGTACCACTAGGGAAAATTACCAAAATCGAGAAATCGCAAAAAGTGGTGAAATTTTGGATCCGAGTCCAATAATTCAGGAAAACCCGATTGGAATAGCTACTGGAAGCTTGCCGGTCACAACGCATCGAGAATTGGCTTCGCCGGAATCCGACGAATTTTTACGAATTTCCCTAGGGGTACCACTAGGGAAAATCACCAAAATCGAGAAATCGCAAAAAGTGGTGAAATTTTTTATCCGAGTCCAATAATTCAGGAAAACCCGATTGGAATAGCTACTGGAA
Source organism: Excoecaria cochinchinensis (assembly GCA_947683425.1). Taxonomy (NCBI): domain Eukaryota; kingdom Viridiplantae; phylum Streptophyta; class Magnoliopsida; order Malpighiales; family Euphorbiaceae; genus Excoecaria; species Excoecaria cochinchinensis. The sequence goes on from CANTUQ010000111.1 coordinate 24,555, forward strand.
GCTTGCCGGTCACAACGCATCGAGAATCGGCTTCGCCGGAATCCGACGAATTTTTACGGATTTCCCTAGGGGTACCACTAGGGAAAATCACCAAAATCGAGAAATCGCAAAAAGTGGTGAAATTTTTGATCCGAGTCCAATAATTCAGGAAAACCCGATTGGAATAGCTACTGGAAGCTTGCCGGTCACAACGCATCGAGAATCGGCTTCGCCGGAATCCGATGAATTTTTACGGATTTCCCTAGGTGTGCCACTAAGGAAAATCACCAAAATCGAGAAATCGCAAAAAGTGGTGAAATTTTGGATCCGAGTCCAATAATTCAGGAAAACCCGATTGGAATAGCTACTGGAAGCTTGCCGGTCACAACGCATCGAGAATCGGATTCGCCGGAATCCGACGAATTTTTACGGATTTCCCTAGGGGTACCACTAGGAAAAATCACCAAAATCGAGAAATCGCAAAAAGTGGTGAAATTTTGGATCCGAGTCCAGTAATTCAGGAAAACCCGATTGGAATAGCTACTGGAAGCTTGCAGGTCACAACGCATTAAGAATCGGCTTCGCCAGAATCCGACGAATTTTTACGGATTTCCCTAGGGGTACCACTAGGGAAAATCACCAAAATCGAGAAATCGCAAAAAGTGGTGAAATTTTAGATCCGAGTCAAATAATTCAGGAAAACCCGATTGGAATAGCTACTGGAAGCTTGCCGGTCACAACGCATCGAGAATCGGCTTCGCCGGAATCCGACGAATTTTTACGGATTTCCCTAGGGGTACCACTAGGGAAAATTACCAAAATCGAGAAATCGCAAAAAGTGGTGAAATTTTGGATCCGAGTCCAATAATTCAGGAAAACCCGATTGGAATAGCTACTGGAAGCTTGCCGGTCACAACGCATCGAGAATTGGCTTCGCCGGAATCCGACGAATTTTTACGAATTTCCCTAGGGGTACCACTAGGGAAAATCACCAAAATCGAGAAATCGCAAAAAGTGGTGAAATTTTTTATCCGAGTCCAATAATTCAGGAAAACCCGATTGGAATAGCTACTGGAAGCTTGCCGGTCACAACGCATCGAGAATCGGCTTCGCCGGAATCCGACGAATTTTTACGGATTTCCCTAGGGGTACCACTAGGGAAAATCACCAAAATCGAGAAATCGCAAAAAGTGGTGAAATTTTTGATCCGAGTCCAATAATTCAGGAAAACCCGATTGGAATAGCTACTGAAAGCTTGCCGGTCACAACGCATCGAGAATCGGCTTCGCCGGAATCCGATGAATTTTTACGGATTTCCCTAGGTGTGCCACTAAGGAAAATCACCAAAATCGAGAAATCGCAAAAAGTGGTGAAATTTTGGATCCGAGTCCAATAATTCAGGAAAACCCGATTGGAATAGCTACTGGAAGCTTGCCGGTCACAACGCATCGAGAATCGGATTCGCCGGAATCCGACGAATTTTTACGGATTTCCCTAGGGGTACCACTAGGAAAAATCACCAAAATCGAGAAATCGCAAAAAGTGGTGAAATTTTGGATCCGAGTCCAGTAATTCAGGAAAACCCGATTGGAATAGCTACTGGAAGCTTGCAGGTCACAACGCATTGAGAATCGGCTTCGCCGGAATCCGACGAATTTTTACGGATTTCCCTAGGGGTACCACTAGGGAAAATCACCAAAATCGAGAAATCGCAAAAAGTGGTGAAATTTTTGATCCGAGTCCAATAATTCAGGAAAACCCGATTGGAATAGCTACTAGAAGCTTGCCGGTCACAACACATCGAGAATCGGCTTCGCCGGAATCCGACGAAAAAATCGAGAAATCACAAAAAGTGGTGAAATTTTGAATCCGAGTCCAATAATTCAGGAAAACCCGATTGGAATAGCTACTGGAAGCTTGCCGGTCACAACGCATCGAGAATCGGCTTCGTCGGAATCCGACGAAGTTTTACGGATTTCCCTAGGGGTACCACTAGGGAAAATCACCAAAATCGAGAAATCGCAAAAAGTGGTGAAATTTTGGATCCGAGTCCAATAATTCAGGAAAACCCGATTGGAATAGCTACTGGAAGCTTGCCGGTCACAACGCATCATGAATCGGCTTCGCCAGAATCCGACGAATTTTTACGGATTTCCCTAGGGGTACCACTAGGAAAAATCAACAAAATCGAGAAATCGCAAAAAGTTGTGAAATTTTGGATCCGAGTCCAATAATTCAGGAAAACCCGATTGGAATAGCTACTGGAAGCTTGCCGGTCACAACGCATAGAGAATCGGCTTCGACGGAATCCGACGAATTTTTACGGATTTCCCTAGGGCTACCACTAGGGAAAATCACCAAAATCAAGAAATCGCAAAAAGTGGTGAAATTTTGGATCCGAGTCCAATAATTCAGGAAAACCCGATTGGAATAGCTACTGGAAGCTTGCCGGTCACAACGCATCGAGAATCGGCGTCGCCGGAATCCGACGAATTTTTACGGATTTCCCTAGGTGTGCCACTAGGGAAAATCACCAAAATCGAGAAATCGCAAAAAGTGGTGAAATTTTTGATCCGAGTCCAATAATTCAGGAAAACCCGATTGGAATAGCTACTGGAAGCTTGCAGGTTACAACGCATCGAGAATCGGCTTCGCCGGAATCCGACGAATTTTTACGGATTTCCTTAGGGGTACCACTAGGAAAAATCACCAAAATCGAGAAATCGCAAAAAGTGGTGAAATTTTGGATCCGAGTCCAATAATTCAGGAAAACCCGATTGGAATAGCTACTGGAAGCTTGCAGGTCACAACGCATTGAGAATCGGCTTCGCCGGAATCCGACGAATTTTTACGGATTTCCCTAGGGGTACCACTAGGGAAAATCACCAAAATCGAGAAATCGCAAAAAGTGGTGAAATTTTTGATCCGAGTCCAATAATTCAGGAAAACCCGATTGGAATAGCTACTGGAAGCTTGCCGGTCACAACGCATCGAGAATCGGCTTCGCCGGAATCCGACGAAAAAATCGAGAAATCACAAAAAGTGGTGAAATTTTCAATCCGAGTCCAATAATTCAGGAAAACCCGATTGGAATAGATACTGGAAGCTTGCCGGTCACAACGCATCGAGAATCGGCTTCGCCGGAATCCGACGAATTTTTACGGATTTCCCTAGGGGTACCACTAGGGAAAATCACAAAAATCGAGAAATCGCAAAAAGTGGTGAAATTTTTGATCCGAGTCCAATAATTCAGGTAAACCTGATTGGAATAGCTACTGGAAGCTTGCCGGTCACAACGCATCGAGAATCGGCTTCGCCGGAATCCGACGAAAAAATCGAGAAATCACAAAAAGTGGTGAAATTTTGAATCCGAGACCAATAATTCAGGAAAACCCGATTGGAATAGATACTGGAAGCTTGCCGGTCACAACGCATCGAGAATCGGCTTCGCCGGAATCCGACGAATTTTTACGGATTTCCCTAGGGGTACCACTAGGGAAAATCACAAAAATCGAGAAATCGCAAAAAGTGGTGAAATTTTGGATCCGAGTCCAATAATTCAGGAAAACCCGATTGGAATAGCTACTGGAAGCTTGCCGGTCACAACGCATCGAGAATCGGCGTCGCCGGAATCCGACGAATTTTTACGGATTTCCCTAGGTGTGCCACTAGGGAAAATCACCAAAATCGAGAAATCGCAAAAAGTGGTGAAATTTTGGATCCGAGTCCAATAATTCAGGAAAACCCGATTGGAATAGCTACTGGAAGCTTGCAGGTTACAACGCATCGAGAATCGGCTTCGCCGGAATCCGACGAATTTTTACGGATTTCCTTAGGGGTACCACTAGGAAAAATCACCAAAATCGAGAAATCGCAAAAAGTGGTGAAATTTTGGATCCGAGTCCAATAATTCAGGAAAACCCGATTGGAATAGCTACTGGAAGCTTGCAGGTCACAACGCATTGAGAATCGTCTTCGCCGGAATCCGACGAATTTTTACGGATTTCCCTAGGGGTACCACTAGGGAAAATCACCAAAATCGAGAAATCGCAAAAAGTGGTGAAATTTTTGATCCGAGTCCAATAATTTAGGAAAACCCGATTGGAATAGCTACTCGAAACTTGCCGGTCACAACACATCGAGAATCGGCTTCGCCGGAATCCGACGAAAAAATCGAGAAATCACAAAAAGTGGTGAAATTTTGAATCCGAGTCCAATAATTCAGGAAAACCCGATTGGAATAGCTACTGGAAGCTTGCCGGTCACAACACATCGAAAATCGGCTTCGCCGGAATCCGACGAAGTTTTACGGATTTCCCTAGGGGTACCACTAGGGAAAATCACCAAAATCGAGAAATCGCAAAAAGTGGTGAAATTTTGGATCCGAGTCCAATAATTCAGGAAAACCCGATTGGAATAGCTACTGGAAGCTTGCCGGTCACAACGCATCGAGAATCGGCGTCGCCGGAATCCGACGAATTTTTACGGATTTCCCTAGGTGTGCCACTAGGGAAAATCACCAAAATCGAGAAATCGCAAAAAGTGGTGAAATTTTGGATCCGAGTCCAATAATTCAGGAAAACCCGATTGGAATAGCTACTGGAAGCTTGCCGGTCACAACGCATCGAGAATCGGCTTCGCCAGAATCCGACGAATTTTTACGAATTTCACTAGGGGTACCACTAGGAAAAATCACCAAAATCGAGAAATCGCAAAAAGTGGTGAAATTTTTGATCCGAGTCCAATAATTCAGGTAAACTCGATTGGAATAGCTACTGGAAGCTTGCCGGTCACAACGCATCGAGAATCGGCTTCGCCGGAATCCGACGAAAAAATTTAGAAATCATAAAAAGTGGTGAAATTTTGAATCCAAGTCCAATAATTCAGGAAAACCCGATTGGAATAGATACTGGAAGCTTGCCGGTCACAACGCATCGAGAATCGGCTTCGCCGGAATCCGACGAATTTTTACGGATTTCCCTAGGGGTACCACTAGGGAAAATCACCAAAATCGAGAAACCGCAAAAAGTGGTGAAATTTTGGATCCGAGTCCAATAATTCAGGAAAACCCGATTGGAATAGCTACTGGAAGCTTGCCGGTCACAACGCATGGAGAATCGGCTTCGCCAGAATCCGACGAATTTTTACGGATTTCCCTAGGGGTACCACTAGGAAAAATCACCAAAATCGAGAAATCGCAAAAAGTGGTGAAATTTTGGATCCGAGTCCAATAATTCAGGAAAACCCGATTGGAATAGCTACTGGAAGCTTGCAGGTCACAACGCATTGAGAATCGGCTTCGCCAGAAACCGACGAATTTTTACGGATTTCCCTAGGGGTACCACTAGGGAAAATCACCAAAATCGAGAAATCGCAAAAAGTGGTGAAATTTTTGATCCGAGTCCAATAATTCAGGAAAACCCGATTGGAATAGCTACTAGAAGCTTGCCGGTCACAACACATCGAGAATAGGCTTCGCAGGAATCCGACGAAAAAATCGAAAAATCACAAAAATTGATGAAATTTTGAATCCGAGTCCAATAATTCAGGAAAACCCGATTGGAATAGCTACTGGAAGCTTGCCGGTCACAACGCATCGAGAATCGGCTTCGCCGGAATCCGACGAAGTTTTACGGATTTCCCTAGGGGTACCACTAGGGAAAATCACCAAAATCGAGAAATCGCAAAAAGTGGTGAAATTTTTGATCCGAGTCCAATAATTCAGGAAAACCCGATTGGAATAGCTACTGGAAGCTTGCCGGTCACAACGCATCGAGAATCGGCTTCGCCGGAATCCGACGAATTTTTACGGATTTCCCTAGGGGTACCACTAGGAAAAATCACCAAAATCGAGAAATCGCAAAAAGTGGTGAAATTTTGGATCCGAGTCCAATAATTCAGGAAAACCCGATTGGAATAGCTACTGGAAGCTTGCCGGTCACAACGCATCGAGAATCGGCTTCGCCGGAATCCGACGAATTTTTACGGATTTCCCTAGGGGTACCAATAGGGAAAATCACCAAAATCGAGAAATCGCAAAAAGTGGTGAAATTTTGGATCCGAGTCCAATAATTCAGGAAAACCCGATTGGAATAGCTACTGGAAGCTTGCCGGTCACAACGCATCATGAATCGGCTTCGCCGGAATCCGACGAATTTTTACGGATTTCCCTAGGGGTACCACTAGGAAAAATCAACAAAATCGAGAAATCGCAAAAAGTTGTGAAATTTTGGATCCGAGTCCAATAATTCAGGAAAACCCGATTGGAATAGCTACTGGAAGCTTGCCGGTCACAACGCATCGAGAATCGGCTTCGCCGGAATCCGACGAATTTTTACGGATTTCCCTAGGGCTACCACTAGGGAAAATAACCTAAATCAAGAAATCGCAAAAAGTGGTGAAATTTTTGATCCGAGTCTAATAATTCAGGTAAACCCGATTGGAATAGCTACTGGAAGCTTGCCGGTCACAACGCATCGAGAATCGGCTTCGCCGGAATCCGACGAAAAAATCGAGAAATCACAAAAAGTGGTGAAATTTTGAATCCGAGTCCAATAATTCAGGAAAACCCGATTGGAATAGATACTGGAAGCTTGCCGGTCACAACGCATCGAGAATCGGCTTCGCCGGAATCCGACGAATTTTTACGGATTTCCCTAGGGGTACCACTAGGGAAAATCACAAAAATCGAGAAATCGCAAAAAGTGGTGAAATTTTGGATCCGAGTCCAATAATTCAGGAAAACCCGATTGGAATAGCTACTGGAAGCTTGCCGGTCACAACGCATCGAGAATCGGCTTCGCCGGAATCCGACGAATTTTTTCGGATTTCCCTAGGTGTGCCACTAGGGAAAATCACCAAAATCGAGAAATCGCAAAAAGTGGTGAAATTTTGGATCCGAGTCCAATAATTCAGGAAAACCCGATTGGAATAGCTACTGGAAGCTTGCCGGTTACAACGCATCGAGAATCGGCTTCGCCGGAATCCGACGAATTTTTACGGATTTCCCTAGGGGTACCACTAGGAAAAATCACCAAAATCGAGAAATCGAAAAAAATGGTGAAATTTTGGATCCGAGTCCAATAATTCAGGAAAACCCGATTGGAATAGCTACTGGAAGCTTGCAGGTCACAACGCATTGAGAATCGGCTTCGCCGGAATCCGACGAATTTTTACGGATTTCCCTAGGGGTACCAGTAGGAAAAATCACCAAAATCGAGAAATCGCAAAAAGTGGTGAAATTTTGGATCCGAGTCCAATAATTTAGGAAAACCCGATTGGAATAGCTACTGGAAGCTTGCCGGTCACAACGCATCGAGAATCGGCTTCGCCGGAATCCGACGAATTTTTACGGATTTTCCTAGGGGTACCAATAGGGAAAATCACCAAAATCGAGAAATCGCAAAAAGTGGTGAGATTTTGGATCCGAGTCCAATAATTCAGGAAAACCCGATTGGAATAGCTACTGGAAGCTTTCCGGTCACAACGCATCGAGAATCGGCTTCGCCGGAATCCGACGAATTTTTACGGATTTCCCTAGGGCTACCACTAGGGAAAATCACCAAAATCAAGAAATCGCAAAAAGTGGTGAAATTTTTGATCCGAGTCTAATAATTCAGGTAAACCCGATTGGAATAGCTACTGGAAGCTTGCCGGTCACAACGCATCGAGAATCGGCTTCGCCGGAATCCGACGAATTTTTACGGATTTCCCTAGGGGTACCACTAGGGAAAATCACCAAAATCGAGAAATCGCAAAAAGTGGTGAAATTTTGGATCCGAGTACAATAATTCAGAAAAACCCGATTGGAATAGCTACTGGAAGCTTGCCGGTCACAACGCATCGAGAATCGGCTTCGCCGGAATCCGACGAATTTTTACGGATTTCCCTAGGTGTGCCACTAAGGAAAATCACCAAAATCGAGAAATCACAAAAAGTGGTGAAATTTTGGATCCGAGTCCAATAATTCAGGAAAACCCGATTGGAATAGCTACTGGAAGCTTGCCGGTCACAACGCATCGAGAATCGGCTTCGCCGGAATCCGACGAATTTTTACGGATTTCCCTAGGGGTACCACTAGGGAAAATCACCAAAATCGAGAAATCGCAAAAAGTGGTGAAATTTTTGATCCGAGTCCAATAATTCAGGAAAACCCGATTGGAATAGCTACTAGAAGCTTGCCGGTCACAACACATCGAGAATCGTCTTCGCCGGAATCCGACGAAAAAATCGAGAAATCATAAAAAGTGGTGAAATTTTGAATCCGAGTCCAATAATTCAGGAAAACCCGATTGGAATAGCTACTGGAAGCTTGCCGGTTACAACGCATCGAGAATCGGCTTCGCCGGAATCCGACGAATTTTTACGGATTTCCCTAGGGGTACCACTAGGAAAAATCACCAAAATCGAGAAATCGAAAAAAATGGTGAAATTTTGGATCCGAGTCCAATAATTCAGGAAAACCCGATTGGAATAGCTACTGGAAGCTTGCAGGTCACAACGCATTGAGAATCGGCTTCGCCGGAATCCGACGAATTTTTACGGATTTCCCTAGGGGTACCAGTAGGAAAAATCACCAAAATCGAGAAATCGCAAAAAGTGGTGAAATTTTGGATCCGAGTCCAATAATTTAGGAAAACCCGATTGGAATAGCTACTGGAAGCTTGCCGGTCACAACGCATCGAGAATCGGCTTCGCCGGAATCCGACGAATTTTTACGGATTTTCCTAGGGGTACCAATAGGGAAAATCACCAAAATCGAGAAATCGCAAAAAGTGGTGAGATTTTGGATCCGAGTCCAATAATTCAGGAAAACCCGATTGGAATAGCTACTGGAAGCTTTCCGGTCACAACGCATCGAGAATCGGCTTCGCCGGAATCCGACGAATTTTTACGGATTTCCCTAGGGCTACCACTAGGGAAAATCACCAAAATCAAGAAATCGCAAAAAGTGGTGAAATTTTTGATCCGAGTCTAATAATTCAGGTAAACCCGATTGGAATAGCTACTGGAAGCTTGCCGGTCACAACGCATCGAGAATCGGCTTCGCCGGAATCCGACGAATTTTTACGGATTTCCCTAGGGGTACCACTAGGGAAAATCACCAAAATCGAGAAATCGCAAAAAGTGGTGAAATTTTGGATCCGAGTACAATAATTCAGAAAAACCCGATTGGAATAGCTACTGGAAGCTTGCCGGTCACAACGCATCGAGAATCGGCTTCGCCGGAATCCGACGAATTTTTACGGATTTCCCTAGGTGTGCCACTAAGGAAAATCACCAAAATCGAGAAATCACAAAAAGTGGTGAAATTTTGGATCCGAGTCCAATAATTCAGGAAAACCCGATTGGAATAGCTACTGGAAGCTTGCCGGTCACAACGCATCGAGAATCGGCTTCGCCGGAATCCGACGAATTTTTACGGATTTCCCTAGGGGTACCACTAGGGAAAATCACCAAAATCGAGAAATCGCAAAAAGTGGTGAAATTTTTGATCCGAGTCCAATAATTCAGGAAAACCCGATTGGAATAGCTACTAGAAGCTTGCCGGTCACAACACATCGAGAATCGTCTTCGCCGGAATCCGACGAAAAAATCGAGAAATCATAAAAAGTGGTGAAATTTTGAATCCGAGTCCAATAATTCAGGAAAACCCGATTGGAATAGCTACTGGAAGCTTGCCGGTCTCAACGCATCGAGAATCGGCTTCGCCGGAATCCGACGAAGTTTTACGGATTTCCCTAGGGGTACCACTAGGGAAAATCACCAAAATCGAGAAATCGCAAAAAGTGGTGAAATTTTGGATCCGAGTCCAATAATTCAGGAAAACCCGATTGGAATAGCTACTGGAAGCTTGCCGGTCACAACGCATCATGAATCGGCTTCGCCGGAATCCGACGAATTTTTACGGATTTCCCTAGGGGTACCACTAGGAAAAATCAACAAAATCGAGAAATCGCAAAAAGTTGTGAAATTTTGGATCCGAGTCCAATAATTCAGGAAAACCCGATTGGAATAGCTACTGGAAGCTTGCCGGTCACAACGCATCGAGAATCGGCTTCGCCGGAATCCGACGAATTTTTACGGATTTCCCTAGGGCTACCACTAGGGAAAATAACCTAAATCAAGAAATCGCAAAAAGTGGTGAAATTTTTGATCCGAGTCTAATAATTCAGGTAAACCCGATTGGAATAGCTACTGGAAGCTTGCCGGTCACAACGCATCGAGAATCGGCTTCGCCGGAATCCGACGAAAAAATCGAGAAATCACAAAAAGTGGTGAAATTTTGAATCCGAGTCCAATAATTCAGGAAAACCCGATTGGAATAGATACTGGAAGCTTGCCGGTCACAACGCATCGAGAATCGGCTTCGCCGGAATCCGACGAATTTTTACGGATTTCCCTAGGGGTACCACTAGGGAAAATCACAAAAATCGAGAAATCGCAAAAAGTGGTGAAATTTTGGATCCGAGTCCAATAATTCAGGAAAACCCGATTGGAATAGCTACTGGAAGCTTGCCGGTCACAACGCATCGAGAATCGGCTTCGCCGGAATCCGACGAATTTTTTCGGATTTCCCTAGGTGTGCCACTAGGGAAAATCACCAAAATCGAGAAATCGCAAAAAGTGGTGAAATTTTGGATCCGAGTCCAATAATTCAGGAAAACCCGATTGGAATAGCTACTGGAAGCTTGCCGGTTACAATGCATCGAGAATCGGCTTCGCCGGAATCCGACGAATTTTTACGGATTTCCCTAGGGGTACCACTAGGAAAAATCACCAAAATCGAGAAATCGAAAAAAATGGTGAAATTTTGGATCCGAGTCCAATAATTCAGGAAAACCCGATTGGAATAGCTACTGGAAGCTTGCAGGTCACAACGCATTGAGAATCGGCTTCGCCGGAATCCGACGAATTTTTACGGATTTCCCTAGGGGTACCAGTAGGAAAAATCACCAAAATCGAGAAATCGCAAAAAGTGGTGAAATTTTGGATCCGAGTCCAATAATTTAGGAAAACCCGATTGGAATAGCTACTGGAAGCTTGCCGGTCACAACGCATCGAGAATCGGCTTCGCCGGAATCCGACGAATTTTTACGGATTTTCCTAGGGGTACCAATAGGGAAAATCACCAAAATCGAGAAATCGCAAAAAGTGGTGAGATTTTGGATCCGAGTCCAATAATTAAGGAAAACCCGATTGGAATAGCTACTGGAAGCTTTCCGGTCACAACGCATCGAGAATCGGCTTCGCCGGAATCCGACGAATTTTTACGGATTTCCCTAGGGCTACCACTAGGGAAAATCACCAAAATCAAGAAATCGCAAAAAGTGGTGAAATTTTTGATCCGAGTCTAATAATTCAGGTAAACCCGATTGGAATAGCTACTGGAAGCTTGCCGGTCACAACGCATCGAGAATCGGCTTCGCCGGAATCCGACGAATTTTTACGGATTTCCCTAGGGGTACCACTAGGGAAAATCACCAAAATCGAGAAATCGCAAAAAGTGGTGAAATTTTGGATCCGAGTACAATAATTCAGAAAAACCCGATTGGAATAGCTACTGGAAGCTTGCCGGTCACAACGCATCGAGAATCGGCTTCGCCGGAATCCGACGAATTTTTACGGATTTCCCTAGGTGTGCCACTAAGGAAAATCACCAAAATCGAGAAATCACAAAAAGTGGTGAAATTTTGGATCCGAGTCCAATAATTCAGGAAAACCCGATTGGAATAGCTACTGGAAGCTTGCCGGTCACAACGCATCGAGAATCGGCTTCGCCGGAATCCGACGAATTTTTACGGATTTCCCTAGGGGTACCACTAGGGAAAATCACCAAAATCGAGAAATCGCAAAAAGTGGTGAAATTTTTGATCCGAGTCCAATAATTCAGGAAAACCCGATTGGAATAGCTACTAGAAGCTTGCCGGTCACAACACATCGAGAATCGTCTTCGCCGGAATCCGACGAAAAAATCGAGAAATCATAAAAAGTGGTGAAATTTTGAATCCGAGTCCAATAATTCAGGAAAACCCGATTGGAATAGCTACTGGAAGCTTGCCGGTCTCAACGCATCGAGAATCGGCTTCGCCGGAATCCGACGAAGTTTTACGGATTTCCCTAGGGGTACCACTAGGGAAAATCACCAAAATCGAGAAATCGCAAAAAGTGGTGAAATTTTGGATCCGAGTCCAATAATTCAGGAAAACCCGATTGGAATAGCTACTGGAAGCTTGCCGGTCACAACGCATCATGAATCGGCTTCGCCGGAATCCGACGAATTTTTACGGATTTCCCTAGGGGTACCACTAGGAAAAATCAACAAAATCGAGAAATCGCAAAAAGTTGTGAAATTTTGGATCCGAGTCCAATAATTCAGGAAAACCCGATTGGAATAGCTACTGGAAGCTTTCCGGTCACAACGCATCGAGAATCGGCTTCGCCGGAATCCGACGAATTTTTACGGATTTCCCTAGGGCTACCACTAGGGAAAATAACCTAAATCAAGAAATCGCAAAAAGTGGTGAAATTTTTGATCCGAGTCCAATAATTCAGGTAAACCCGATTGGAATAGCTACTGGAAGCTTGCCGGTCACAACGCATCGAGAATCGGCTTCGCCGGAATCCGACGAAAAAATCGAGAAATCACAAAAAGTGGTGAAATTTTGAATCCGAGTCCAATAATTCAGGAAAACTCGATTGGAATAGATACTGGAAGCTTGCCGGTCACAACGCATCGAGAATCGGCTTCGCCGGAATCCGACGAATTTTTACGGATTTCCCTAGGGGTACCACTAGGGAAAATCACAAAAATCGAGAAATCGCAAAAAGTGGTGAAATTTTGGATCCGAGTCCAATAATTCAGGAAAACCCGATTGGAATAGCTACTGGAAGCTTGCTGGTCACAACGCATCGAGAATCGGCTTCGCCGGAATCCGACGAATTTTTTCGGATTTCCCTAGGTGTGCCACTAGGGAAAATCACCAAAATCGAGAAATCGCAAAAAGTGGTGAAATTTTGGATCCGAGTCCAATAATTCAGGAAAACCCGATTGGAATAGCTACTGGAAGCTTGCCGGTTACAACGCATCGAGAATCGGCTTCGCCGGAATCCGACGAATTTTTACGGATTTCCCTAGGGGTACCACTAGGAAAAATCACCAAAATCGAGAAATCGCAAAAAGTGGTGAAATTTTGGATCCGAGTCCAATAATTCAGGAAAACCCGATTGGAATAGCTACTGGAAGCTTGCAGGTCACAACGCATTGAGAATCGGCTTCGCCGGAATCCGACGAATTTTTACGGATTTCCCTAGGGGTACCACTAGGAAAAATAACCAAAATCGAGAAATCGCAAAAAGTGGTGAAATTTTTGATCCGAGTCCAATAATTCAGGAAAACCCGATTGGAATAGCTACTAGAAGCTTGCCGGTCACAACACATCGAGAATCGGCTTCGCCGGAATCCGACGAAAAAATCGAGAAATCACAAAAAGTGGTGAAATTTTGAATCCGAGTCCAATAATTCAGGAAAACCCGATTGGAATAGCTACTGGAAGCTTGCCGGTCACAACGCATCGAGAATCGGCTTCGCCGGAATCCGACGAAGTTTTACGGATTTCCCTAGGGGTACCACTAGGGAAAATCACAAAAATCGAGAAATCGCAAAAAGTGGTGAAATTTTGGATCCGAGTCCAATAATTCAGGTAAACCCGATTGGAATAGCTACTGGAAGCTTGCCGGTCACAACGCATCGAGAATCGGCTTCGCCAGAATCCGACGAATTTTTACGAATTTCCCTAGGGGTACCACTAGGAAAAATCACCAAAATCGAGAAATCGCAAAAAGTGGTGAAATTTTGGATCCGAGTCCAATAATTCAGGAAAACCCAATTGGAATAGCTACTGGAAGCTTGACGGTCACAACGCATCGAGAATCGGCTTCGCCGGAATCCGACGAAGTTTTACGGATTTCCCTAGGGGTACCACTAGGGAAAATCACAAAAATCGAGAAATCGCAAAAAGTGGTGAAATTTTGGATCTGAGTCCAATAATTCAGGAAAACCCGATTGGAATAGCTACTGGAAGCTTGCCGGTCACAACGCATCGAGAATCGGCTTCGCCAGAATCCGACGAATTTTTACGAATTTCCCTAGGGGTACCACTAGGAAAAATCACCAAAATCGAGAAATCGCAAAAAGTGGTGAAATTTTGGATCCGAGTCCAATAATTCAGGAAAACCCGATTGGAATAGCTACTGGAAGCTTGCCGGTCACAACGCATCGAGAATCGGCTTCGCCGGAATCCGACGAATTTTTACGGATTTCCCTAGGGGTACCAATAGGGAAAATCACCAAAATCGAGAAATCGCAAAAAGTGGTAAAATTTTAGATCCGAGTCCGATAATTCAGGAAAACCCGATTGGAATAGCTACTGGAAGCTTGCCGGTCACAACGCATCGAGAATCGGTTTCGCCGGAATTCGACGAATTTTTACGGATTTCCATAGGGGTACCACTAGGGAAAATCAGCAAAATCGAGAAATCGCAAAAAGTGGTGAAATTTTGGATCCGAGTCCAATAATTCAGGAAAACCCGATTGGAATAGCTACTGGAAGCTTGCCGGTCACAACGCATCGAGAATCGGCTTCGCCGGAATCCGACGAATTTTTACGGATTTTCCTAGGGCTACCACTAGGGAAAATCACCAAAATCGAGAAATCGCAAAAAGTGGTGAAATTTTTGATCCGAGTCAAATAATTTAGGAAAACCCGATTGGAATAGCTACTGGAAACTTGCCGGTCACAACGCATCGAGAATCGGCTTCGCCGGAATCCGACGAATTTTTACAGATTTCCCTAGGGGTACCACTAGGGAAAATCACCAAAATCGAGAAATCGCAAAAAGTGGTGTATTTTTGATCCGAGTCCAATAATTCAGGAAAACCCGATTGGAATAGCTACTGGAAGCTTGCCGGTGAAAACGCATCGAGAATCGACTTCGTCGGAATCCAACGAAAAAATCGAGAAATCGCAAAAAGTGGTGAAATTTTTGATCCGAGTCCAATAATTCAGGAAAACCCGATTGGAATAGCTACTGGAAGCTTGCTGGTCACAACGCATCGAGAATCGGCTTCGCCGGAATCCGACGAATTTTTACGGATTTCCCTAGGGCTACCACTAGGGAAAATCACCAAAATCGAGAAATCGCAAAAAGTGGTGAAATTTTGGATCCGAGTCCAATAATTCAGGAAAACCCGATTGGAATAGCTACTGGAAGCTTGCCGGTCACAACGCATCGAGAATCGGCTTCGCCGGAATCCGACGAATTTTTACGGATTTCCCTAGGGGTACCACTAGGGAAAATCGAGAAATCGCAAAAAGTGGTGAAATTTTGGATCCGAGTCCAATAATTCAGGAAAACCCGATTGGAATAGCTACTGGAAGCTTGCCGGTCATAACGCATCGAGAATCGGATTCGTCGGAATCCGACGAATTTTTACGGATTTTCCTAGGGGTACCACTAGGAAAAATCACCAAAATCGAGAAATCGCAAAAAGTGGTGAAATTTTGGATCCGAGTCCAATAATTCAGGAAAACCCGATTGGAATAGCTACTGAAAGCTTGCCGGTCACAACGCATCGAGAATCGGCTTTGTAACACCCCGCCATCCCCGTTGGAAGGATACCGGAGTGCCACGCGGGCAAACATATAAACCAATCCAAATACATGCTAATAAAATAAAACAAAAGATAATATGTAAAGAAACTTTTAAATCGTTTATAGAAAAAACCTGTAACATATACATATACATATCACTGTCATTTTACAAAAAGGGCTCGTAAGCAAATACATATACAAAAAGAATACTTGTTCCTTTACAAAAGATTCATTTTACTAATTACAAGCCATATACAAAAATTACAGCGGAAGACTTCAAAAATAAAACAACTTCATCCAAAAAGACTCCTAGTGGCCGACCTGCAGATATCCGACTCTGAACTGCACTCGCCACCTGCACGGGAAAAGAGCCCGTGCTAAGCGATAACGCTTAGTGGGGAGGAACAAAACAAAATAACAATATACATATAACATTTGTGCAACAATACTATAATCAATAAACAAGGTGTATATCATCAAGTTATACAAGAATTCATATGCATCACATCCATTTAATCTTGTTAATAAACATCTCAACATATACAATACATATACACATATAAACACGTAGCCTGATTAGTCCGGTGTAAACCTAAGAAGTGGATACGGTCATTTGGATACTGATAGAACACAGTATCCCAAGCATATAGAGACATGAGTCTCGAACATATAATTTTCATATAGAGACCGAGGTCTCGCTTTATTTCCATATAGACCAAACATGGTCGAAATAAGAACCCAAACGGACCCACATATATCATTTTATCATATAGCAGCTGCACACACACTCTGACCTAAGTAAGCGCTTACTTATCCACTACTATGACTTATACAGGCTTATATGACACAACTCATTAATTCATATATCAAATCATGAGAATTTCAATAAATACTAGCTTATAAATCATATATACTCGTGTAATAATCAAATTCAGAAACGTATAAACATATAAATATCAATACTGAAGGTAATAAAGACATATAGCTCACATTGAATTAATCCATGTCAAATAAATTATTAATCATGTATTTACAACCCAATATTATACAATTATTAAATGTAAGTCAAATTTTAAATCCAAACATTTGTCATGTAATGCAAAAACCCATGAAATCAGAAGTTAACACTTTACTTTAGAAAAACTGGGCATAGGTAGAGGCTGGTCACGTCGTGACCTTCAGTCACGCCGTGACTCCAGCTTCACGCGAGCGCCAGACAATCTCGTGACGCAGGCTTCACGTGAGCGCCAAGCGAGAACAGCAGGCAGTCACGGCGTGACCACCAGTCACGTCGCGTGACTCCTGTGAGAGAAGAGAAAGAAAACGCGCAGGAAAAGGGTGAGAGTCACGGCGTGATGCCGCTTCACGCCACGTGACCTTCAGCAAAGAAGGAGTCACGGCGTGAAGCTGCTTCGCGCCTCGTGATCATCAGCCGAGAAGGGGGTCACGGCGTGACCAGCAGTCACGTCTCGTGACCTTCTCCTCACAAAACTTCATCTTCTCCAAAATACTCTTCAAAATTTCCAGAAAACGCAAAACCAGTACACTGTGAAAACAGAGTACCAACAAAACTCAAATCCCCATTTGTCTAAAATCATTTTTCATGCAATAATCATTCAAACACATACCTTTAAGTCCTCTGAGCACCATTACAGCAATTTCACTCACAAATTCACAATATCATACATTTCCAGTAACAAACAGAGAGTCACAACAACCCAGAATTTCACACTCAAAACCATGCATGTTCATCTCATTTACATCCTTTTCTACAGACATCATTTATACACATTGTATTTCTCATACATTTCGATAATCAAAAACACATTAACAATGTTCAAAGCAACACAGTAACAGGATCCAAACAAGAAATAACAGACACTCCCAAACCTGTTCGAAGTTCAAAAATGTCCACTGAAATATCCTCAATCCACAACCTTGCCCTTTCCCTTCTCCTTCCTTGTATCCTCAGGAGCTTACAAACAAGTAGGACCACAATCAAAGATCCAAAGACAAAATTTCTAAATAATTCAAATGAGAAGCAAAACCACAAGAGAAACTAAAAGCCACTTACCTCTGGAACTTCTTATCCAATCTCCAACCCTAGTCCCACAACAGAATACACATGCAAAAAAAATGGGAAGAAGAACAGCAAATGGAGAGTAAGAGCAGAATGTGATTTTCGTGAGAGGGAAAACAAGAAGAGAGAAAACCTTTAGTCTTTTGTTTTCACCCAACTAAACTTTTCCCAGATCTTTCTTTCCCTTACCCACGTACACACTCACTCTCCACCTGGCACACATGCACAAAGACACAACTCACCTATTCCTCTTTTACTAAATAACCCTTGATAAATTACCTTTTTCCTCACTAAACTTATAATCTTTAATTACTTAAATAAAATTCTTGCAATTTAATCCACTTTCCTCATATAAAATACCAAATTGCCCTTAATTGTCCAAATAAAACCACTAATTCCAATTAGGCCACTTATGGGGTGTGACAGGCTTCGCCGGAATCCGATGAATTTTTACGGATTTCCCTAGGGGTACCACTAGGGAAAATCACCAAAATCGAGAAATCGCAAAAAGTGGTGAAATTTTGGATCCGAGTCCAATAATTAAGGAAAACCCGATTGGAATAGCTACTGGAAGCTTGCCGGTCACAATGCATCGAGAATCGGCTTCGCCGGAATCCGATGAATTTTTACGGATTTCCGTAGGGCTACCACTAGGGAAAATCACCAAAATCGAGAAATCGCAAAAAGTGGTGAAATTTTGGATCCGAGTCCAATAATTCAGGAAAACCCGATTGGAATAGCTACTGGAAGCTTGCCGGTCACAACACATCGAGAATAGGCTTCGCCGGAATCCGACGAATTTTTACGGATTTCCCTAGGGGTACCACTAGGGAAAATCACCAAAATCGAGAAATCGCAAAAAGTGGTGAAATTTTGGATCCGAGTCCAATAATTCAGGAAAACCCGATTGGAATAGCTACTGGAAGCTTGCCGGACACAACGCATCGAGAATCGGCTTCACCGGAATCCGACGAATTTTTACGGATTTCCCTAGGGGTACCACTAGGGAAAATCACCAAAATCGAGAAATCGCAAAAAGTGGTGAAATTTTGGATCCGAGTCCAATAATTCAGGAAAACCCGATTGGAATAGCTACTGGAAGCTTGCCGGTCACAACGCATCGAGAATCGGTTTCGCCGGAATCCGACGAATTTTTACGGATTTCCATAGGGGTACCACTAGGGAAAATCACCAAAATCGAGAAATCGCAAAAAGTGGTGAAATTTTTAATCCGAGTCCAATAATTCAGGAAAACCCGGTTGGAATAGCTACTGGAAGCTTGCCGGTCACAACGCATCGAGAATCGGCTTCGCTGGAATCCTACGAAAAAATCGAGAAATCGCAAAAAGTGGTGAAATTTTGGATCCGAGTCCAATAATTCAGGAAAACCCGATTGGAATAGCTACTGGAAGCTTGCCGGTCACAACACATCGAGAATAGGCTTCGCCGGAATCCGACGAATTTTTACGGATTTCCCTAGGGGGTACCACTAGGGAAAATCACCAAAATCGAGAAATCGCAAAAAGTGGTGAAATTTCTAATCCGAGTCCAATAATTCAGGAAAACCCGATTGGAATAGCTACTGGAAGCTTGCCGGTCACAACGCATCGAGAATCGGCTTCGCTGGAATCCGACGAAAAAATCGAGAAATCGCAAAAAGTGGTGAAATTTTGGATCCGAGTCCAATAATTCAGGAAAACCCAATTGGAATTGCTACTGGAAGCTTGCCGGTCACAACGCATCGAGAATCGGCTTCGCCGGAATCCGACGAATTTTTACGGATTTCCCTACTAGGGAAAATCACCAAAATCGAGAAATCGCAAAAAGTGGTGAAATTTTGGATCCGAGTCCAATAATTCAGGAAAACCCGATTGGAATAGCTACTGGAAGCTTGCCGGTCACAACGCATCGAGAATCGGTTTCGCCGGAATCCGACGAATTTTTACGGATTTCCATAGGGGTACCACTAGGGAAAATCACCAAAATCGAGAAATCGCAAAAAGTGGTGAAATTTTTGATCCGAGTCCAATAATTCAGGAAAACCCGGTTGGAATAGCTACTGGAAGCTTGCCGGTCACAACGCATCGAGAATCGGCTTCGCTGGAATCCTACGAAAAAATCGAGAAATCGCAAAAAGTGGTGAAATTTTGGATCCGAGTCCAATAATTCAGGAAAACCCGATTGGAATAGCTACTGGAAGCTTGCCGGTCACAACGCATCGAGAATAGGCTTCGCCGGAATCCTACGAATTTTTACGGATTTCCCTAGGGGGTACCACTAGGGAAAATCACCAAAATCGAGAAATCGCAAAAAGTGGTGAAATTTCTGATCCGAGTCCAATAATTCAGGAAAACCCGATTGGAATAGCTACTGGAAGCTTGCCGGTCACAACGCATCGAGAATCGGCTTCGCTGGAATCCGACGAAAAAATCGAGAAATCGCAAAAAGTGGTGAAATTTTGGATCCGAGTCCAATAATTCAGGAAAACCCAATTGGAATTGCTACTGGAAGCTTGCCGGTCATAACGCATCGAGAATCGGCTTCGCCGGAATCCGACGAATTTTTACGGATTTCCCTACTAGGGAAAATCACCAAAATCGAGAAATCGCAAAAAGTGGTGAAATTTTGGATCCAAGTCCAATAATTCAGGAAAACCCGATTGGAATAGCTACTGGAAGCTTGACGGTCACAACGCATCGAGAATCGGTTTCGCCGGAATCCGACGAATTTTTACGGATTTGCATAGGGGTACCACTAGGGAAAATCACCAAAATCGAGAAATCGCAAAAAGTGGTGAAATTTTTGATCCGAGTCCAATAATTCAGGAAAACCCGGTTGGAATAGCTACTGGAAGCTTGCCGGTCACAACGCATCGAGAATCGGCTTCGCTGGAATCCTACGAAAAAATCGAGAAATCGCAAAAAGTGGTGAAATTTTGGATCCGAGTCCAATAATTCAGGAAAACCCGATTGGAATAGCTACTGGAAGCTTGCCGGTCACAACGCATCGAGAATCGGCTTCACCGGAATCCGACGAATTTTTACGGATTTCCCTAGGGCTACCACTAGGGAAAATCACCAAAATCGAGAAATCGCAAAAAGTGGTGAAATTTTGGATCCGAGTCCAATAATTTAGGAAAACCCGATTGGAATAGCTACTGGAAGCTTGCCGGTCACAACGCATCGAGAATCGGCTTCGCCGGAATCCGACGAATTTTTACGGATTTCCCTAGGGGTACCACTAGGGAAAATCACCAAAATCGAGAAATCGTAAAAAGTGGTGAAATTTTTGATCCGAGTCCAATAATTCAGGAAAACCCGATTGGAATAGCTACTGCAAGCTTGCCGATGAAAACGCATCGAGAATCGACTTCGCCGGAATCCGACGAAAAAATCGAGAAATCGCAAAAAGTGGTGAAATTTTTGATCCGAGTCCAATAATTCAGGAAAACCCGATTGGAATAGCTACTGGAAGCTTGCCGGTCACAACGCATCGAGAATCGGCTTCGCCGGAATCCGACGAATTTTTACGGATTTCCCTAGGGGGTACCACTAGGGAAAATCACCAAAATCGAGAAATAGCAAAAAGTGGTGAAATTTCTGATCCGAGTCCAATAATTCAGGAAAACCCGATTGGAATAGCTACTGGAAGCTTGCCGGTCACAACGCATCGAGAATCGGCTTCGCTGGAATCGGACGAAAAAATTGAGAAATCGCAAAAAGTGGTGAAATTTTTGATCCGAGTCCAATAATTCAGGAAAACCCGATTGGAATAGCTACTGGAAGCTTGCCGGACACAACGCATCGAGAATCGGCTTCGTCGGAATCCGACAAATTTTTACGGATTTCCCTAGGGGTACCACTAGGGAAAATCACCAAAATCGAGAAATCGCAAAAAGTGGTGAAATTTTGGATCCGAGTCCAATAATTCAGGAAAACCCGACTGGAATAGTTACTGGAAGCTTGCCGGTCACAACGCATCGAGAATCGGTTTCGCCGGAATCCGACGAATTTTTACGGATTTCCATAGGGGTACCACTAGGGAAAATCACCAAAATCGAAAAATCGCAAAAAGTGGTGAAATTTTTGATCCGAGTCCAATAATTCAGGAAAACCCGGTTGGAATAGCTACTGGAAGCTTGCCGGTCACAACGCATCGAGAATCGGCTTCGCTGGAATCCTACGAAAAAATCGAGAAATCGCAAAAAGTGGTGAAATTTTGGATCCGAGTCCAATAATTCAGGAAAACCCGATTGGAATAGCTACTGGAAGCTTGCCGGTCACAACGCATCGAGAATAGGCTTCGCCGGAATCCTACGAATTTTTACGGATTTCCCTAGGGGGTACCACTAGGGAAAATCACCAAAATCGAGAAATCGCAAAAAGTGGTGAAATTTCTGATCCGAGTCCAATAATTCAGGAAAACCCGATTGGAATAGCTACTGGAAGCTTGCCGGTCACAACGCATCGAGAATCGGCTTCGCTGGAATCCGACGAAAAAATCGAGAAATCGCAAAAAGTGGTGAAATTTTGGATCCGAGTCCAATAATTCAGGAAAACCCAATTGGAATTGCTACTGGAAGCTTGCCGGTCATAACGCATCGAGAATCGGCTTCGCCGGAATCCGACGAATTTTTACGGATTTCCCTACTAGGGAAAATCACCAAAATCGAGAAATCGCAAAAAGTGGTGAAATTTTGGATCCAAGTCCAATAATTCAAGAAAACCCGATTGGAATAGCTACTGGAAGCTTGACGGTCACAACGCATCGAGAATCGGTTTCGCCGGAATCCGACGAATTTTTACGGATTTGCATAGGGGTACCACTAGGGAAAATCACCAAAATCGAGAAATCGCAAAAAGTGGTGAAATTTTTGATCCGAGTCCAATAATTCAGGAAAACCCGGTTGGAATAGCTACTGGAAGCTTGCCGGTCACAACGCATCGAGAATCGGCTTCGCTGGAATCCTACGAAAAAATCGAGAAATCGCAAAAAGTGGTGAAATTTTGGATCCGAGTCCAATAATTCAGGAAAACCCGATTGGAATAGCTACTGGAAGCTTGCCGGTCACAACGCATCGAGAATCGGCTTCACCGGAATCCGACGAATTTTTACGGATTTCCCTAGGGCTACCACTAGGGAAAATCACCAAAATCGAGAAATCGCAAAAAGTGGTGAAATTTTGGATCCGAGTCCAATAATTTAGGAAAACCCGATTGGAATAGCTACTGGAAGCTTGCCGGTCACAACGCATCGAGAATCGGCTTCGCCGGAATCCGACGAATTTTTACGGATTTCCCTAGGGGTACCACTAGGGAAAATCACCAAAATCGAGAAATCGCAAAAAGTGGTGAAATTTTTGATCCGAGTCCAATAATTCAGGAAAACCCGATTGGAATAGCTACTGCAAGCTTGCCGATGAAAACGCATCGAGAATCGACTTCGCCGGAATCCGACGAAAAAATCGAGAAATCGCAAAAAGTGGTGAAATTTTTGATCCGAGTCCAATAATTCAGGAAAACCCGATTGGAATAGCTACTGGAAGCTTGCCGGTCACAACGCATCGAGAATCGGCTTCGCCGGAATCCGACGAATTTTTACGGATTTCCCTAGGGGGTACCACTAGGGAAAATCACCAAAATCGAGAAATAGCAAAAAGTGGTGAAATTTCTGATCCGAGTCCAATAATTCAGGAAAACCCGATTGGAATAGCTACTGGAAGCTTGCCGGTCACAACGCATCGAGAATCGGCTTCGCTGGAATCGGACGAAAAAATTGAGAAATCGCAAAAAGTGGTGAAATTTTTGATCCGAGTCCAATAATTCAGGAAAACCCGATTGGAATAGCTACTGGAAGCTTGCCGGACACAACGCATCGAGAATCGGCTTCGTCGGAATCCGACAAATTTTTACGGATTTCCCTAGGGGTACCACTAGGGAAAATCACCAAAATCGAGAAATCGCAAAAAGTGGTGAAATTTTGGATCCGAGTCCAATAATTCAGGAAAACCCGATTGGAATAGCTACTGGAAGCTTGCCGGACACAACGCATCGAGAATCGGCTTCGTCGGAATCCGACAAATTTTTACGGATTTCCCTAGGGGTACCACTAGGGAAAATCACCAAAATCGAGAAATCGCAAAAAGTGGTGAAATTTTGGATCCGAGTCCAATAATTCAGGAAAACCCGATTGGAATAGCTACTGGAAGCTTGCCGGTCACAACGCATCGAGAATCGGCTTCGCTGGAATCCGACGAAAAAATCGAGAAATCGCAAAAAGTGGTGAAATTTTGGATCCGAGTCCAATAATTCAGGAAAACCCAATTGGAATTGCTACTGGAAGCTTGCCGGTCACAACGCATCGAGAATCGGCTTCGCCGGAATCCGACGAATTTTTACGGATTTCCCTACTAGGGAAAATCACCAAAATCGAGAAATCGCAAAAAGTGGTGAAATTTTGGATCCGAGTCCAATAATTCAGGAAAACCCGATTGGAATAGCTACTGGAAGCTTGACGGTCACAACGCATCGAGAATCGGTTTCGCCGGAATCCGACGAATTTTTACGGATTTCCATAGGGGTACCACTAGGGAAAATCACCAAAATCGAGAAATCGCAAAAAGTGGTGAAATTTTTGATCCGAGTCCAATAATTCAGGAAAACCCGGTTGGAATTGCTACTGGAAGCTTGCCGGTCACAACGCATCGAGAATCGGCTTCGCTGGAATCCTACGAAAAAATCGAGAAATCGCAAAAAGTGGTGAAATTTTGGATCCGAGTCCAATAATTCAGGAAAACCCGATTGGAATAGCTACTGGAAGCTTGCCGGTCACAACGCATCGAGAATAGGCTTCGCCGGAATCCGACGAATTTTTACGGATTTCCCTAGGGGGTACCACTAGGGAAAATCACCAAAATCGAGAAATCGCAAAAAGTGGTGAAATTTTTGATCCGAGTCCAATAATTCAGGAAAACCCGGTTGGAATAGCTACTGGAAGCTTGCCGGTCACAACGCATCGAGAATCGGCTTCGCTGGAATCCTACGAAAAAATCGAGAAATCGCAAAAAGTGGTGAAATTTTGGATCCGAGTCCAATAATTCAGGAAAACCCGATTGGAATAGCTACTGGAAGCTTGCCGGTCACAACGCATCGAGAATCGGCTTCACCGGAATCCGATGAATTTTTACGGATTTCCCTAGGGCTACCACTAGGGAAAATCACCAAAATCGAGAAATCGCAAAAAGTGGTGAAATTTTGGATCTGAGTCCAATAATTTAGGAAAACCCGATTGGAATAGCTACTGGAAGCTTGCCGGTCACAACGCATCGAGAATCGGCTTCGCCGGAATCCGACGAATTTTTACGGATTTCCCTAGGGGTACCACTAGGGAAAATCACCAAAATCGAGAAATCGCAAAAAGTGGTGAAATTTTTGATCCGAGTCCAATAATTCAGGAAAACCCGATTGGAATAGCTACTGCAAGCTTGCCGATGAAAACGCATCGAGAATCGACTTCGCCGGAATCCGACGAAAAAATCGAGAAATCGCAAAAAGTGGTGAAATTTTTGATCCGAGTCCAATAATTCAGGAAAACCCGATTGGAATAGCTACTGGAAGCTTGCCGGTCACAACGCATCGAGAATCGGCTTCGCCGGAATCCGACGAATTTTTACGGATTTCCCTAGGGGTGCCACTAGGGAAAATCACCAAAATCGAGAAATCGCAAAAAGTGGTGAAATTTTGGATCCGAGTCCAATAATTCAGGAAAACCCGATTGGAATAGCTACTGGAAGCTTTCCGGTCAAAATGCATCGAGAATCGGCTTCGCCGGAATCCGACTAATTTTTACGGATTTCCCTAGGGGTACCACTAGGGAAAATCACCAAAATCGAGAAATCGCAAAAAGTGGTGAAATTTTGGATCCGAGTCCAATAATTCAGGAAAACCCGATTGGAATAGCTACTGGAAGCTTGCCGGTCACAACGCATCGAGAATCGGCTTCGCCGGAATCCGACGAATTTTTACGGATTTCCCTAGGGGTGCCACTAGGGAAAATCACCAAAATCGAGAAATCACAAAAAGTGGTGAAATTTTGGATCCGAGTCCAATAATTCAGGAAAACCCGATTGGAATAGCTACTGGAAGCTTTCCGGTCACAACGCATCGAGAATCGGTTTCGCCGGAATCCGACGAATTTTTACGGATTTCCCTAGGGGTGCCACTAGGGAAAATCACCAAAATCGAGAAATCGCAAAAAGTTGTGAAATTTTGGATCCGAGTCCAATAATTCAGGAAAACCCGATTGGAATAGCTACTGGAAGCTTGCCGGTCACAAAGCATCGAGAATCGGCTTCGAGGGAATCCGATGAATTTTTACGGATTTCCCTAGGGGTACCACTAGGAAAAATCACCAAAATCGAGAAATCGCAAAAAGTGGTGAAATTTTGGATCCGAGTCCAATAATTCAGGAAAACCCTATTGGAATAGCTACTGGAAGGTTGCCGGTCACAACGCATCGAGAATCGGCTTCGCCGGAATCCGACGAATTTTTACGGATTTCCATAGCGGTACCACTAGGGAAAATCACCAAAATCGAGAAATCGCAAAAAGTGGTGAAATTTTTGATCCGAGAACAAAAATTGAGGAAAACCCGATTGGAATAGCTACTGGAAGCTTGCCGGTCACAACGCATCGAGAATCGTCTTCGCCGGAATCCGACGAATTTTTACGGATTTCCCTAGGGGTACCACTAGGGAAAATCACCAAAATCGAGAAATCGCAAAAAGTGGTGAAATTTTGGATCCGAGTCCAATAATTCAGGAAAACCCGATTGGAATAGCTACTGAAAGCTTGCCGGTCACAACGCATCGAGAATCGGCTTCGCCGGAATCCGACGAATTTTTACGGATTTCCATATGTGTACCACTAGGGAAAATCACCAAAATCGAGAAATCGCAAAAAGTGGTGAAATTTTGGATCCGAGTCCAATAATTCAGGAAAACCCGATTGGAATAGCTACTGGAAGCTTGCCGGTCACAACGCATCGAGCATCGGCTTCGCCGGAATCCGACAAATTTTTACGGATTTCCCTAGGGCTACCACTAGCGAAAATCACCAAAATCGAGAAATCGCAAAAAGTGGTGAAATTTTGGATCTGAGTCCAATAATTCAGGAAAACCCGATTGTAATAGCTATTGGAAGCTTGCCGGTCACAACACATCGAGAATCGGCTTCGCCGGAATCCGACGAATTTTGACGGATTTCCCTAGGGGTACCACTAGGGAAAATCACCAAAATCGAGAAATCGCAAAAAGTGGTGAAATTTTGGATCCGAGTCCAATAATTCAGGAAAACTCGATTGGAATAGCTACTGAAAGCTTGCCGGTCACAACGCATCGAGAATCGGCTTCGCCGGAATCCGACGAATTTTTACGGATTTCCATATGGGTACCACTAGGGAAAATCACCAAAATCGAGAAATCGCAAAAAGTGGTGAAATTTTGGATCCGAGTCCAATAATTCAGGAAAACCCGATTGGAATAGCTACTGGAAGCTTGCCGGTCACAACGCATCGAGAATCGGCTTCGCCAGAATCCGACGAATTTTTACGGATTTCCCTAGGGCTACCACTAGGGAAAATCACCAAAATCGAGAAATCGCAAAAAGTGGTGAAATTTTGGATCTGAGTCCAATAATTCAGGAAAACCCGATTGTAATAGCTACTGGAAGCTTGCCGGTCACAACGCATCGAGAATCGGCTTCGCCGGAGTCCGACGAATTTTGACGAATTTCCCTAGGGGTACCACTAGGGAAAATCATCAAAATCGAGAAATCGCAAAAAGTGGTGAAATTTCTGATCCGAGTCAAATAATTCAGGAAAACCCGATTGGAATAGCTACTGGAAGCTTGCCGGTCACAACGCATCGAGAATCGGCTTCGCTGGAATCCGACGAAAAAATCGAGAAATCGCAAAAAGTGGTGAAATTTTGGATCCGAGTCCAATAATTCAGGAAAACCCGATTGGAATAGCTACTGGAAGCTTGCCGGTCACAACGCATCGAGAATCGGTTTCGCCGGAATCCGACGAATTTTTACGGATTTCCATAGGGGTACCACTAGGGAAAATCACCAAAATCGAGAAATCGCAAAAAGTGGTGAAATTTTTGATCCGAGTCCAATAATTCAGGAAAACCCGGTTGGAATAGCTACTGGAAGCTTGCCGGTCACAACGCATCGAGAATCGGCTTCGCTGGAATCCTACGAAAAAATCGAGAAATCGCAAAAAGTGGTGAAATTTTGGATCCGAGTCCAATAATTCAGGAAAACCCGATTGGAATAGCTACTGGAAGCTTGCCGGTCACAACGTATCGAGAATAGGCTTCGCCGGAATCCTACGAATTTTTACGGATTTCCCTAGGGGGTACCACTAGGGAAAATCACCAAAATCGAGAAATCGCAAAAAGTGGTGAAATTTCTGATCCGAGTCCAATAATTCAGGAAAACCCGATTGGAATAGCTACTGGAAGCTTGCCGGTCACAACGCATCGAGAATCGGCTTCGCTGGAATCCGACGAAAAAATCGAGAAATCGCAAAAAGTGGTGAAATTTTGGATCCGAGTCCAATAATTCAGGAAAACCCAATTGGAATTGCTACTGGAAGCTTGCCGGTCATAATGCATCGAGAATCGGCTTCGCCGGAATCCGACGAATTTTTACGGATTTCCCTACTAGGGAAAATCACCAAAATCGAGAAATCGCAAAAAGTGGTGAAATTTTGGATCCGAGTCCAATAATTCAGGAAAACCCGATTGGAATAGCTACTGGAAGCTTGACGGTCACAACGCATCGAGAATCGGTTTCGCCGGAATCCGACGAATTTTTACGGATTTGCATAGGGGTACCACTAGGGAAAATCACCAAAATCGAGAAATCGCAAAAAGTGGTGAAATTTTTGATCCGAGTCCAATAATTCAGGAAAACCCGGTTGGAATTGCTACTGGAAGCTTGCCGGTCACAACGCATCGAGAATCGGCTTCGCTGGAATCCTACGAAAAAATCGAGAAATCGCAAAAAGTGGTGAAATTTTGGATCCGAGTCCAATAATTCAGGAAAACCCGATTGGAATAGCTACTGGAAGCTTGCCGGTCACAACGCATCGAGAATAGGCTTCGCCGGAATCCGACGAATTTTTACGGATTTCCCTAGGGGGTACCACTAGGGAAAATCACCAAAATCGAGAAATCGCAAAAAGTGGTGAAATTTCTGATCCGAGTCCAATAATTCAGGAAAACCCGATTGGAATAGCTACTGGAAGCTTGCCGGTCACAACGCATCGAGAATCGGCTTCGCTGGAATCCGACGAAAAAATCGAGAAATCGCAAAAAGTGGTGAAATTTTGGATCCGAGTCCAATAATTCAGGAAAACCCAATTGGAATTGCTACTGGAAGCTTGCCGGTCACAACGCATCGAGAATCGGCTTCGCCGGAATCCGACGAATTTTTACGGATTTCCCTACTAGGGAAAATCACCAAAATCGAGAAATCGCAAAAAGTGGTGAAATTTTGGATCCGAGTCCAATAATTCAGGAAAACCCGATTGGAATAGCTACTGGAAGCTTGACGGTCACAACGCATCGAGAATCGGTTTCGCCGGAATCCGACGAATTTTTACGGATTTCCATAGGGGTACCACTAGGGAAAATCACCAAAATCGAGAAATCGCAAAAAGTGGTGAAATTTTTGATCCGAGTCCAATAATTCAGGAAAACCCGGTTGGAATTGCTACTGGAAGCTTGCCGGTCACAACGCATCGAGAATCGGCTTCGCTGGAATCCGACGAAAAAATCGAGAAATCGCAAAAAGTGGTGAAATTTTGGATCCGAGTCCAATAATTCAGGAAAACCCGATTGGAATAGCTACTGGAAGCTTGCCGGTCACAACGCATCGAGAATAGGCTTCGCCGGAATCCGACGAATTTTTACGGATTTCCCTAGGGGGTACCACTAGGGAAAATCACCAAAATCGAGAAATCGCAAAAAGTGGTGAAATTTTTGATCCGAGTCCAATAATTCAGGAAAACCCGGTTGGAATAGCTACTGGAAGCTTGCCGGTCACAACGCATCGAGAATCGGCTTCGCTGGAATCCTACGAAAAAATCGAGAAATCGCAAAAAGTGGTGAAATTTTGGATCCGAGTCCAATAATTCAGGAAAACCCGATTGGAATAGCTACTGGAAGCTTGCCGGTCACAACGTATCGAGAATAGGCTTCGCCGGAATCCTACGAATTTTTACGGATTTCCCTAGGGGGTACCACTAGGGAAAATCACCAAAATCGAGAAATCGCAAAAAGTGGTGAAATTTCTGATCCGAGTCCAATAATTCAGGAAAACCCGATTGGAATAGCTACTGGAAGCTTGACGGTCACAACGCATCGAGAATCGGTTTCGCCGGAATCCGACGAATTTTTACGGATTTGCATAGGGGTACCACTAGGGAAAATCACCAAAATCGAGAAATCGCAAAAAGTGGTGAAATTTTTGATCCGAGTCCAATAATTCAGGAAAACCCGGTTGGAATTGCTACTGGAAGCTTGCCGGTCACAACGCATCGAGAATCGGCTTCGCTGGAATCATACGAAAAAATCGAGAAATCGCAAAAAGTGGTGAAATTTTGGATCCGAGTCCAATAATTCAGGAAAACCCGATTGGAATAGCTACTGGAAGCTTGCCGGTCACAACGCATCGAGAATAGGCTTCGCCGGAATCCGACGAATTTTTACGGATTTCCCTAGGGGGTACCACTAGGGAAAATCACCAAAATCGAGAAATCGCAAAAAGTGGTGAAATTTCTGATCCGAGTCCAATAATTCAGGAAAACCCGATTGGAATAGCTACTGGAAGCTTGCCGGTCACAACGCATCGAGAATCGGCTTCGCTGGAATCCGACGAAAAAATCGAGAAATCGCAAAAAGTGGTGAAATTTTGGATCCGAGTCCAATAATTCAGGAAAACCCAATTGGAATTGCTACTGGAAGCTTGCCGGTCACAACGCATCGAGAATCGGCTTCGCCGGAATCCGACGAATTTTTACGGATTTCCCTACTAGGGAAAATCACCAAAATCGAGAAATCGCAAAAAGTGGTGAAATTTTGGATCCGAGTCCAATAATTCAGGAAAACCCGATTGGAATAGCTACTGGAAGCTTGACGGTCACAACGCATCGAGAATCGGTTTCGCCGGAATCCGACGAATTTTTACGGATTTCCATAGGGGTACCACTAGGGAAAATCACCAAAATCGAGAAATCGCAAAAAGTGGTGAAATTTTTGATCCGAGTCCAATAATTCAGGAAAACCCGGTTGGAATTGCTACTGGAAGCTTGCCGGTCACAACGCATCGAGAATCGGCTTCGCTGGAATCCTACGAAAAAATCGAGAAATCGCAAAAAGTGGTGAAATTTTGGATCCGAGTCCAATAATTCAGGAAAACCCGATTGGAATAGCTACTGGAAGCTTGCCGGTCACAACGCATCGAGAATAGGCTTCGCCGGAATCCGACGAATTTTTACGGATTTCCCTAGGGGGTACCACTAGGGAAAAT
Source organism: Excoecaria cochinchinensis (assembly GCA_947683425.1). NCBI lineage: Eukaryota > Viridiplantae > Streptophyta > Magnoliopsida > Malpighiales > Euphorbiaceae > Excoecaria > Excoecaria cochinchinensis. The sequence continues at coordinate 55,865 of CANTUQ010000111.1, forward strand.
CACCAAAATCGAGAAATCGCAAAAAGTGGTGAAATTTTTGATCCGAGTCCAATAATTCAGGAAAACCCGGTTGGAATAGCTACTGGAAGCTTGCCGGTCACAACGCATCGAGAATCGGCTTCGCTGGAATCCTACGAAAAAATCGAGAAATCGCAAAAAGTGGTGAAATTTTGGATCCGAGTCCAATAATTCAGGAAAACCCGATTGGAATAGCTACTGGAAGCTTGCCGGTCACAACGCATCGAGAATCGGCTTCACCGGAATCCGATGAATTTTTACGGATTTCCCTAGGGCTACCACTAGGGAAAATCACCAAAATCGAGAAATCGCAAAAAGTGGTGAAATTTTGGATCTGAGTCCAATAATTTAGGAAAACCCGATTGGAATAGCTACTGGAAGCTTGCCGGTCACAACGCATCGAGAATCGGCTTCGCCGGAATCCGACGAATTTTTACGGATTTCCCTAGGGGTACCACTAGGGAAAATCACCAAAATCGAGAAATCGCAAAAAGTGGTGAAATTTTTGATCCGAGTCCAATAATTCAGGAAAACCCGATTGGAATAGCTACTGCAAGCTTGCCGATGAAAACGCATCGAGAATCGACTTCGCCGGAATCCGACGAAAAAATCGAGAAATCGCAAAAAGTGGTGAAATTTTTGATCCGAGTCCAATAATTCAGGAAAACCCGATTGGAATAGCTACTGGAAGCTTGCCGGTCACAACGCATCGAGAATCGGCTTCGCCGGAATCCGACGAATTTTTACGGATTTCCCTAGGGGTGCCACTAGGGAAAATCACCAAAATCGAGAAATCGCAAAAAGTGGTGAAATTTTGGATCCGAGTCCAATAATTCAGGAAAACCCGATTGGAATAGCTACTGGAAGCTTTCCGGTCAAAATGCATCGAGAATCGGCTTCGCCGGAATCCGACTAATTTTTACGGATTTCCCTAGGGGTACCACTAGGGAAAATCACCAAAATCGAGAAATCGCAAAAAGTGGTGAAATTTTGGATCCGAGTCCAATAATTCAGGAAAACCCGATTGGAATAGCTACTGGAAGCTTGCCGGTCACAACGCATCGAGAATCGGCTTCGCCGGAATCCGACGAATTTTTACGGATTTCCCTAGGGGTGCCACTAGGGAAAATCACCAAAATCGAGAAATCACAAAAAGTGGTGAAATTTTGGATCCGAGTCCAATAATTCAGGAAAACCCGATTGGAATAGCTACTGGAAGCTTTCCGGTCACAACGCATCGAGAATCGGTTTCGCCGGAATCCGACGAATTTTTACGGATTTCCCTAGGGGTGCCACTAGGGAAAATCACCAAAATCGAGAAATCGCAAAAAGTTGTGAAATTTTGGATCCGAGTCCAATAATTCAGGAAAACCCGATTGGAATAGCTACTGGAAGCTTGCCGGTCACAAAGCATCGAGAATCGGCTTCGAGGGAATCCGACGAATTTTTACGGATTTCCCTAGGGGTACCACTAGGAAAAATCACCAAAATCGAGAAATCGCAAAAAGTGGTGAAATTTTGGATCCGAGTCCAATAATTCAGGAAAACCCTATTGGAATAGCTACTGGAAGGTTGCCGGTCACAACGCATCGAGAATCGGCTTCGCCGGAATCCGACGAATTTTTACGGATTTCCATAGCGGTACCACTAGGGAAAATCACCAAAATCGAGAAATCGCAAAAAGTGGTGAAATTTTTGATCCGAGAACAAAAATTGAGGAAAACCCGATTGGAATAGCTACTGGAAGCTTGCCGGTCACAACGCATCGAGAATCGTCTTCGCCGGAATCCGACGAATTTTTACGGATTTCCCTAGGGGTACCACTAGGGAAAATCACCAAAATCGAGAAATCGCAAAAAGTGGTGAAATTTTGGATCCGAGTCCAATAATTCAGGAAAACCCGATTGGAATAGCTACTGAAAGCTTGCCGGTCACAACGCATCGAGAATCGGCTTCGCCGGAATCCGACGAATTTTTACGGATTTCCATATGTGTACCACTAGGGAAAATCACCAAAATCGAGAAATCGCAAAAAGTGGTGAAATTTTGGATCCGAGTCCAATAATTCAGGAAAACCCGATTGGAATAGCTACTGGAAGCTTGCCGGTCACAACGCATCGAGCATCGGCTTCGCCGGAATCCGACAAATTTTTACGGATTTCCCTAGGGCTACCACTAGCGAAAATCACCAAAATCGAGAAATCGCAAAAAGTGGTGAAATTTTGGATCTGAGTCCAATAATTCAGGAAAACCCGATTGTAATAGCTATTGGAAGCTTGCCGGTCACAACACATCGAGAATCGGCTTCGCCGGAATCCGACGAATTTTGACGGATTTCCCTAGGGGTACCACTAGGGAAAATCACCAAAATCGAGAAATCGCAAAAAGTGGTGAAATTTTGGATCCGAGTCCAATAATTCAGGAAAACCCGATTGGAATAGCTACTGAAAGCTTGCCGGTCACAATGCATCGAGAATCGGCTTCGCCGGAATCCGACGAATTTTTACGGATTTCCATATGGGTACCACTAGGGAAAATCACCAAAATCGAGAAATCGCAAAAAGTGGTGAAATTTTGGATCCGAGTCCAATAATTCAGGAAAACCCGATTGGAATAGCTACTGGAAGCTTGCCGGTCACAACGCATCGAGAATCGGCTTCGCCAGAATCCGACGAATTTTTACGGATTTCCCTAGGGCTACCACTAGGGAAAATCACCAAAATCGAGAAATCGCAAAAAGTGGTGAAATTTTGGATCTGAGTCCAATAATTCAGGAAAACCCGATTGTAATAGCTACTGGAAGCTTGCCGGTCACAACGCATCGAGAATCGGCTTCGCCGGAGTCCGACGAATTTTGACGAATTTCCCTAGGGGTACCACTAGGGAAAATCATCAAAATCGAGAAATCGCAAAAAGTGGTGAAATTTCTGATCCGAGTCAAATAATTCAGGAAAACCCGATTGGAATAGCTACTGGAAGCTTGCCGGTCACAACGCATCGAGAATCGGCTTCGCTGGAATCCGACGAAAAAATCGAGAAATCGCAAAAAGTGGTGAAATTTTGGATCCGAGTCCAATAATTCAGGAAAACCCGATTGGAATAGCTACTGGAAGCTTGCCGGTCACAACGCATCGAGAATCGGCTTCGCCGGAATCCGACGAATTTTTACGGATTTCCCTAGGGTTACTACTAGGGAAAATCACCAAAATCGAGAAATCGCAAAAAGTGGTAAAATTTTGGATCCGAGACCAAAAATTGAGGAAAACCCTATTGGAATAGCTACTGGAAGGTTGCCGGTCACAACGCATCGAGAATCGGCTTCGCCGGAATCCGACGAATTTTTACGGATTTCCATAGGGGTACCACTAGGGAAAATCACCAAAATCGAGAAATCGCAAAAAGTGGTGAAATTTTGGATCCGAGACCAAAAATTGAGGAAAACCCGATTGGAATAGCTACTGGAAGCTTGCCGGTCACAATGCATCGAGAATCGGCTTCGCCGGAATCCGACGAATTTTTACGGATTTCCATAGGGGTACCACTAGGGAAAATCACCAAAATCGAGAAATCGCAAAAAGTGGTGAAATTTTGGATCCGAGTCCAATAATTCAGGAAAACCCGATTGGAATAGCTACTGGAAGCTTGCCGGTCACAACGCATCGAGAATCGGCTTCGCCGGAATCCGACGAATTTTTACGGATTTCCCTAGGGGTGCCACTAGGGAAAATCACCAAAATCGAGAAATCGCAAAAAGTGGTGAAATTTTGGATCCGAGTCCAATAATTCAGGAAAACCCGATTGGAATAGCTACTGGAAGTTTTCCGGTCACAACGCATCGAGAATCGGCTTCGCCGGAATCCGACGAATTTTTACGGATTTCCCTAGGGGTGCCACCAGGGAAAATCACCAAAATCGAGAAATCGCAAAAAGTGGTGAAATTTTTGATCCGAGTCCAATAATTCAGGAAAACCCGATTGGAATAGCTACTGGAAGCTTGCCGGTCACAAAACATCGAGAATCGGCTTCGCCGGAATCCGACGAATTTTTACGGATTTCCCTAGGGGTACCACTAGGGAAAATCACCAAATCGAGAAATCGCAAAAAGTGGTAAAATTTTGGATCCGAATCCAATAATTCAGGAAAACCCTATTGGAATAGCTACTGGAAGGTTGCCGCTCACAACGCATCGAGAATCGGCTTCGCCGGAATCCGACGAATTTTTACAGATTTCCATAGGGGTACCACTAGGGAAAATCACCAAAATCGAGAAATCGCAAAAAGTGGTGAAATTTTGGATCCGAGACCAAAAATTGAGGAAAACCCGATTGGAATAGCTACTGGAAGCATGCCGGTCACAACGCATCGAGAATCGGCTTCGCCGGAATCCGACGAATTTTTACGGATTTCCCTAGGGGTACCACTAGGGAAAATCACCAAAATCGAGAAATCGCAAAAAGTGGTGAAATTTTGGATCCGAGTCCAATAATTCAGGAAAACCCGATTGGAATAGCTACTGGAAGCTTGCCGGTCACAAAGCATCGAGAATCGGCTTCGCCGGAATCCGACGAATTTTTACGGATTTCCCTAGGGGTACCACTAGGGAAAATCACCAAAATCGAGAAATCGCAAAAAGTGGTGAAATTTCTGATCCGAGTCCAATAATTCAGGAAAACCCGATTGGAATAGCTACTGGAAGCTTGCCGGTCACAACGCATCGAGAATCGACTTCGCTGGAATCCGACGAAAAAATCGAGAAATCGCAAAAAGTGGTGAAATTTTGGATCCGAATCCAATAATTCAGGAAAACCCGATTGGAATAGCTACTGGAAGCTTGCCGGTCACAACGCATCGAGAATCGACTTCGCTGGAATCCGACGAAAAAATCGAGAAATCGCAAAAAGTGGTGAAATTTTGGATCCGAATCCAATAATTCAGGAAAACCCGATTGGAATAGCTACTGGAAGCTTGCCGGTCACAACGCATCGAGAATCGGCTTCGCCGGAATCCGACGAATTTTTACGGATTTCCCTAGGGGTGCCACTAGGGAAAATCACCAAAATCGAGAAATCGCAAAAAGTGGTGAAATTTTGGATCCGAGTCCAATAATTCAGGAAAACCCAATTGGAATAGCTACTGGAAGCTTTCCGGTCACAACGCATCGAGAATCGGCTTCGCCGGAATCCGACGAATTTTTACGGATTTCCCTAGGGGTGCCACTAGGGAAAATCACCAAAATCGAGAAATCGCAAAAAGTGTTGAAATTTTGGATCCGAGTCCAATAATTCAGGAAAACCCGATTGGAATAGCTACTGGAAGCTTGCTGGTCACAAAGCATCGAGAATCGGCTTCGCCGGAATCCGACGAATTTTTACGGATTTCCCTAGGGGTACCACTAGGGAAAATCACCAAAATCGAGAAATCGCAAAAAGTGGTGAAATTTTGGATCCGAGTCCAATAATTCAGGAAAACCCTATTGGAATAGCTACTGGAAGGTTGCCGGACACAACGCATCGAGAATCGGCTTCGCCGGAATCCGACGAATTTTTACGGATTTCCTTAGGGGTACAACTAGGGAAAATCACCAAAATCGAGAAATCGCAAAAAGTGGTGAAATTTTGGATCCGAGACCAAAAATTGATGAAAACCCGATTGGAATAGCTACTGGAAGCTTGCCGGTCACAACGCATCGAGAATCGGCTTCGCCGGAATCCGACGAATTTTTACGGATTTCCCTAGGGGTACCACTAGGGAAAATCACCAAAATCGAGAAATCGCAAAAAGTGGTGAAATTTTGGATCCGAGTCCAATAATTCAGGAAAACCCGATTGGAATAGCTACTGAAAGCTTGCCGGTCACAACGCATCGAGAATCGGCTTCGCCGGAATCCGACGAATTTTTACGGATTTCCATATGGGTACCACTAGGGAAAATCAGCAAAATCGAGAAATCGCAAAAAGTGGTGAAATTTTGGATCCGAGTCCAATAATTCAGGAAAACCCGATTGGAATAGCTACTGGAAGCTTGCCGGTCACAACGCATCGAGAATCGGCTTCGCCGGAATCCGACGAATTTTTACGGATTTCCCTAGGGCTACCACTAGGGAAAATCACCAAAATCGAGAAATCGCAAAAAGTGGTGAAATTTTGGATCCGAGTCCAATAATTCAGGAAAACCCGATTGTAATAGCTACTGGAAGCTTGCCGGTCACAACGCATCGAGAATCGGCTTCGCCGGAATCCGACGAATTTTTACGGATTTCCATAGGGGTACCACTAGGGAAAATAACCAAAATCGAGAAATCGCAAAAAGTGGTGAAATTTTGGATCCGAGTCCAATAATTCAGGAAAACCCGATTGGAATAGCTACTGGAAGCTTGCCGGTCACAACGCATCGAGAATCGGCTTCGCCGGAATCCGACGAATTTTTGCGGATTTCCCTAGGGCTACCACTAGCGAAAATCACCAAAATCGAGAAATCGCAAAAAGTGGTGAAATTTTGGATCTGAGTCCAATAATTCAGGAAAACCCGATTGTAATAGCTACTGGAAGCTTGCCGGTCACAACGCATCGAGAATCGGCTTCGCCGGAATCCGACGAATTATGACGGATTTCCCTAGGGGTACCACTAGGGAAAATCACCAAAATCGAGAAATCGCAAAAAGTGGTGAAATTTCTGATCCGAGTCCAATAATTCAGGAAAACCCGATTGGAATAGCTACTGGAAGCTTGCCGGTCACAACGCATCTAGAATCGGCTTCGCTGGAATCCGACGAAAAAATCGAGAAATCGCAAAAAGTGGTGAAATTTTGGATCCGAGTCCAATAATTCAGGAAAACCCGATTGGAATAGCTACTGGAAGCTTGCCGGTCACAACGCATCGAGAATTGGCTTCGCCGGAATCCGACGAATTTTTACGGATTTCCCTAGGGGTGCCACTAGGGAAAATCACCAAAATCGAAAAATCGCAAAAAGTGGTGAAATTTTTGATCCGAGTCCAATAATTCAGGAAAACCCGATTGGAATAGCTACTGGAAGCTTTCCGGTCAAAATGCATCGAGAATCGGCTTCGCCGAAATCCGACTAATTTTTACGGATTTCCCTAGGGGTACCACTAGGGAAAATCACCAAAATCGAGAAATCGCAAAAAGTGGTGAAATTTTGGATCCGAGTCCAATAATTCAGGAAAACCCGATTGGAATAGCTACTGGAAGCTTGCCGGTCACAACGCATCGAGAATCGGCTTCGCCGGAATCCGACGAATTTTTACGGATTTCCCTAGGGGTGCCACTAGGGAAAATCACCAAAATTGAGAAATCGCAAAAAGTGGTGAAATTTTGGATCCGAGTCCAATAATTCAGGAAAACCCGATTGGAATAGCTACTGGAAGCTTTCCGGTCACAACGCATCGAGAATCGGTTTCGCCGGAATCCGACGAATTTTTACGGATTTCCCTAGGGGTGCCACTAGGGAAAATCACCAAAATCGAGAAATCGCAAAAAGTTGTGAAATTTTGGATCCGAGTCCAATAATTCAGGAAAACCCGATTGGAATAGCTACTGGAAGCTTTCCGGTCACAACGCATCGAGAATCGGCTTCGCCGGAATCCGACGAATTTTTACGGATTTCCCTAGGGGTGCCACTAGGGAAAATCACCAAAATCGAGAAATCGCAAAAAGTGTTGAAATTTTGGATCCGAGTCCAATAATTCAGGAAAACCCGATTGGAATAGCTACTGGAAGCTTTCCGGTCACAACGCATCGAGAATCGGCTTCGCCGGAATCCGACGAAAAAATCGAGAAATCGCAAAAAGTGGTGAAATTTTGGATCTGAGTCCAATAATTCAGGAAAACCCGATTGGAATAGCTACTGGAAGCTTGCCGGTCACAACGCATCGAGAATCGGCTTCGCCGGAATCCGACGAATTTTTACGGATTTCCCTAGGGGTGCCACTAGGGAAAATCACCAAAATCGAGAAATCGCAAAAAGTGGTGAAATTTTGGATCCGAGTCCAATAATTCAGGAAAACCCGATTGGAATAGCTACTGGAAGCTTTCCGGTCACAACGCATCGAGAATCGGCTTCGCCGGAATCCGACGAATTTTTACGGATTTCCCTAGGGGTGCCACTAGGGAAAATCACCAAAATCGAGAAATCGCAAAAAGTGTTGAAATTTTGGATCCGAGTCCAATAATTCAGGAAAACCCGATTGGAATAGCTACTGGAAGCTTGCCGGTCACAACGCATCGAGAATCGGCTTCGCCGGAATCCGACGAATTTTTGCGGATTTCCCTAGGGCTACCACTAGCGAAAATCACCAAAATCGAGAAATCGCAAAAAGTGGTGAAATTTTGGATCTGAGTCCAATAATTCAGGAAAACCCGATTGTAATAGCTACTGGAAGCTTGCCGGTCACAACGCATCGAGAATCGGCTTCGCCGGAATCCGACGAATTATGACGGATTTCCCTAGGGGTACCACTAGGGAAAATCACCAAAATCGAGAAATCGCAAAAAGTGGTGAAATTTCTGATCCGAGTCCAATAATTCAGGAAAACCCGATTGGAATAGCTACTGGAAGCTTGCCGGTCACAACGCATCGAGAATCGGCTTCGCTGGAATCCGACGAAAAAATCGAGAAATCGCAAAAAGTGGTGAAATTTTGGATCCGAGTCCAATAATTCAGGAAAACCCGATTGGAATAGCTACTGGAAGCTTGCCGGTCACAACGCATCGAGAATTGGCTTCGCCGGAATCCGACGAATTTTTACGGATTTCCCTAGGGGTGCCACTAGGGAAAATCACCAAAATCGAGAAATCGCAAAAAGTGGTGAAATTTTGGATCCGAGTCCAATAATTCAGGAAAACCCGATTGGAATAGCTACTGGAAGCTTTCCGGTCACAACGCATCGAGAATCGGCTTCGCCGGAATCCGACGAATTTTTACGGATTTCCCTAGGGGTGCCACTAGGGAAAATCACCAAAATCGAGAAATCGCAAAAAGTGTTGAAATTTTGGATCCGAGTCCAATAATTCAGGAAAACCCGATTGGAATAGCTACTGGAAGCTTGCCGGTCACAACGCATCGAGAATCGGCTTCGCCGGAATCCGACGAATTTTTGCGGATTTCCCTAGGGCTACCACTAGCGAAAATCACCAAAATCGAGAAATCGCAAAAAGTGGTGAAATTTTGGATCTGAGTCCAATAATTCAGGAAAACCCGATTGTAATAGCTACTGGAAGCTTGCCGGTCACAACGCATCGAGAATCGGCTTCGCCGGAATCCGACGAATTATGACGGATTTCCCTAGGGGTACCACTAGGGAAAATCACCAAAATCGAGAAATCGCAAAAAGTGGTGAAATTTCTGATCCGAGTCCAATAATTCAGGAAAACCCGATTGGAATAGCTACTGGAAGCTTGCCGGTCACAACGCATCGAGAATCGGCTTCGCTGGAATCCGACGAAAAAATCGAGAAATCGCAAAAAGTGGTGAAATTTTGGATCCGAGTCCAATAATTCAGGAAAACCCGATTGGAATAGCTACTGGAAGCTTGCCGGTCACAACGCATCGAGAATTGGCTTCGCCGGAATCCGACGAATTTTTACGGATTTCCCTAGGGGTGCCACTAGGGAAAATCACCAAAATCGAGAAATCGCAAAAAGTGTTGAAATTTTGGATCCGAGTCCAATAATTCAGGAAAACCCGATTGGAATAGCTACTGGAAGCTTGCCGGTCACAACGCATCGAGAATTGGCTTCGCCGGAATCCGACGAATTTTTACGGATTTCCATAGGGGTACCACTAGGGAAAATCACCAAAATCGAGAAATCGCAAAAAGTGGTGAAATTTTGGATCCGAGACCAAAAATTGAGGAAAACCCGATTGGAATAGCTACTGGAAGCTTGCCGGTCACAATGCATCGAGAATCGGCTTCGCCGGAATCCGACGAATTTTTACGGATTTCCATAGGGGTACCACTAGGGAAAATCACCAAAATCGAGAAATCGCAAAAAGTGGTGAAATTTTGGATCCGAGTCCAATAATTCAGGAAAACCCGATTGGAATAGCTACTGGAAGCTTGCCGGTCACAACGCATCGAGAATCGGCTTCGCCGGAATCCGACGAATTTTTACGGATTTCCCTAGGGGTGCCACTAGGGAAAATCACCAAAATCGAGAAATCGCAAAAAGTGGTGAAATTTTGGATCCGAGTCCAATAATTCAGGAAAACCCGATTGGAATAGCTACTGGAAGCTTTCCGGTCACAACGCATCGAGAATCGGCTTCGCCGGAATCCGACGAATTTTTACGGATTTCCCTAGGGGTGCCACCAGGGAAAATCACCAAAATCGAGAAATCGCAAAAAGTGGTGAAATTTTTGATCCGAGTCCAATAATTCAGGAAAACCCGATTGGAATAGCTACTGGAAGCTTGCCGGTCACAAAACATCGAGAATCGGCTTCGCCGGAATCCGACGAATTTTTACGGATTTCCCTAGGGGTACCACTAGGGAAAATCACCAAATCGAGAAATCGCAAAAAGTGGTAAAATTTTGGATCCGAATCCAATAATTCAGGAAAACCCTATTGGAATAGCTACTGGAAGGTTGCCGCTCACAACGCATCGAGAATCGGCTTCGCCGGAATCCGACGAATTTTTACAGATTTCCATAGGGGTACCACTAGGGAAAATCACCAAAATCGAGAAATCGCAAAAAGTGGTGAAATTTTGGATCCGAGACCAAAAATTGAGGAAAACCCGATTGGAATAGCTACTGGAAGCATGCCGGTCACAACGCATCGAGAATCGGCTTCGCCGGAATCCGACGAATTTTTACGGATTTCCCTAGGGGTACCACTAGGGAAAATCACCAAAATCGAGAAATCGCAAAAAGTGGTGAAATTTTGGATCCGAGTCCAATAATTCAGGAAAACCCGATTGGAATAGCTACTGGAAGCTTGCCGGTCACAAAGCATCGAGAATCGGCTTCGCCGGAATCCGACGAATTTTTACGGATTTCCCTAGGGGTACCACTAGGGAAAATCACCAAAATCGAGAAATCGCAAAAAGTGGTGAAATTTCTGATCCGAGTCCAATAATTCAGGAAAACCCGATTGGAATAGCTACTGGAAGCTTGCCGGTCACAACGCATCGAGAATCGACTTCGCTGGAATCCGACGAAAAAATCGAGAAATCGCAAAAAGTGGTGAAATTTTGGATCCGAATCCAATAATTCAGGAAAACCCGATTGGAATAGCTACTGGAAGCTTGCCGGTCACAACGCATCGAGAATCGGCTTCGCCGGAATCCGACGAATTTTTACGGATTTCCCTAGGGGTGCCACTAGGGAAAATCACCAAAATCGAGAAATCGCAAAAAGTGGTGAAATTTTGGATCCGAGTCCAATAATTCAGGAAAACCCGATTGGAATAGCTACTGGAAGCTTTCCGGTCACAACGCATCGAGAATCGGCTTCGCCGGAATCCGACGAATTTTTACGGATTTCCCTAGGGGTGCCACTAGGGAAAATCACCAAAATCGAGAAATCGCAAAAAGTGTTGAAATTTTGGATCCGAGTCCAATAATTCAGGAAAACCCGATTGGAATAGCTACTGGAAGCTTGCTGGTCACAAAGCATCGAGAATCGGCTTCGCCGGAATCCGACGAATTTTTACGGATTTCCCTAGGGGTACCACTAGGGAAAATCACCAAAATCGAGAAATCGCAAAAAGTGGTGAAATTTTGGATCCGAGTCCAATAATTCAGGAAAACCCTATTGGAATAGCTACTGGAAGGTTGCCGGACACAACGCATCGAGAATCGGCTTCGCCGGAATCCGACGAATTTTTACGGATTTCCTTAGGGGTACAACTAGGGAAAATCACCAAAATCGAGAAATCGCAAAAAGTGGTGAAATTTTGGATCCGAGACCAAAAATTGATGAAAACCCGATTGGAATAGCTACTGGAAGCTTGTCGGTCACAACGCATCGAGAATCGGCTTCGCCGGAATCCGACGAATTTTTACGGATTTCCCTAGGGGTACCACTAGGGAAAATCACCAAAATCGAGAAATCGCAAAAAGTGGTGAAATTTTGGATCCGAGTCCAATAATTCAGGAAAACCCGATTGGAATAGCTACTGAAAGCTTGCCGGTCACAACGCATCGAGAATCGGCTTCGCCGGAATCCGACGAATTTTTACGGATTTCCATATGGGTACCACTAGGGAAAATCAGCAAAATCGAGAAATCGCAAAAAGTGGTGAAATTTTGGATCCGAGTCCAATAATTCAGGAAAACCCGATTGGAATAGCTACTGGAAGCTTGCCGGTCACAACGCATCGAGAATCGGCTTCGCCGGAATCCGACGAATTTTTACGGATTTCCCTAGGGCTACCACTAGGGAAAATCACCAAAATCGAGAAATCGCAAAAAGTGGTGAAATTTTGGATCCGAGTCCAATAATTCAGGAAAACCCGATTGTAATAGCTACTGGAAGCTTGCCGGTCACAACGCATCGAGAATCGGCTTCGCCGGAATCCGACGAATTTTTACGGATTTCCATAGGGGTACCACTAGGGAAAATAACCAAAATCGAGAAATCGCAAAAAGTGGTGAAATTTTGGATCCGAGTCCAATAATTCAGGAAAACCCGATTGGAATAGCTACTGGAAGCTTGCCGGTCACAACGCATCGAGAATCGGCTTCGCCGGAATCCGACGAATTTTTGCGGATTTCCCTAGGGCTACCACTAGCGAAAATCACCAAAATCGAGAAATCGCAAAAAGTGGTGAAATTTTGGATCTGAGTCCAATAATTCAGGAAAACCCGATTGTAATAGCTACTGGAAGCTTGCCGGTCACAACGCATCGAGAATCGGCTTCGCCGGAATCCGACGAATTATGACGGATTTCCCTAGGGGTACCACTAGGGAAAATCACCAAAATCGAGAAATCGCAAAAAGTGGTGAAATTTCTGATCCGAGTCCAATAATTCAGGAAAACCCGATTGGAATAGCTACTGGAAGCTTGCCGGTCACAACGCATCTAGAATCGGCTTCGCTGGAATCCGACGAAAAAATCGAGAAATCGCAAAAAGTGGTGAAATTTTGGATCCGAGTCCAATAATTCAGGAAAACCCGATTGGAATAGCTACTGGAAGCTTGCCGGTCACAACGCATCGAGAATTGGCTTCGCCGGAATCCGACGAATTTTTACGGATTTCCCTAGGGGTGCCACTAGGGAAAATCACCAAAATCGAAAAATCGCAAAAAGTGGTGAAATTTTTGATCCGAGTCCAATAATTCAGGAAAACCCGATTGGAATAGCTACTGGAAGCTTTCCGGTCAAAATGCATCGAGAATCGGCTTCGCCGAAATCCGACTAATTTTTACGGATTTCCCTAGGGGTACCACTAGGGAAAATCACCAAAATCGAGAAATCGCAAAAAGTGGTGAAATTTTGGATCCGAGTCCAATAATTCAGGAAAACCCGATTGGAATAGCTACTGGAAGCTTGCCGGTCACAACGCATCGAGAATCGGCTTCGCCGGAATCCGACGAATTTTTACGGATTTCCCTAGGGGTGCCACTAGGGAAAATCACCAAAATTGAGAAATCGCAAAAAGTGGTGAAATTTTGGATCCGAGTCCAATAATTCAGGAAAACCCGATTGGAATAGCTACTGGAAGCTTTCCGGTCACAACGCATCGAGAATCGGTTTCGCCGGAATCCGACGAATTTTTACGGATTTCCCTAGGGGTGCCACTAGGGAAAATCACCAAAATCGAGAAATCGCAAAAAGTTGTGAAATTTTGGATCCGAGTCCAATAATTCAGGAAAACCCGATTGGAATAGCTACTGGAAGCTTTCCGGTCACAACGCATCGAGAATCGGCTTCGCCGGAATCCGACGAATTTTTACGGATTTCCCTAGGGGTGCCACTAGGGAAAATCACCAAAATCGAGAAATCGCAAAAAGTGTTGAAATTTTGGATCCGAGTCCAATAATTCAGGAAAACCCGATTGGAATAGCTACTGGAAGCTTTCCGGTCACAACGCATCGAGAATCGGCTTCGCCGGAATCCGACGAAAAAATCGAGAAATCGCAAAAAGTGGTGAAATTTTGGATCTGAGTCCAATAATTCAGGAAAACCCGATTGGAATAGCTACTGGAAGCTTGCCGGTCACAACGCATCGAGAATCGGCTTCGCCGGAATCCGACGAATTTTTACGGATTTCCCTAGGGGTGCCACTAGGGAAAATCACCAAAATCGAGAAATCGCAAAAAGTGGTGAAATTTTGGATCCGAGTCCAATAATTCAGGAAAACCCGATTGGAATAGCTACTGGAAGCTTTCCGGTCACAACGCATCGAGAATCGGCTTCGCCGGAATCCGACGAATTTTTACGGATTTCCCTAGGGGTGCCACTAGGGAAAATCACCAAAATCGAGAAATCGCAAAAAGTGTTGAAATTTTGGATCCGAGTCCAATAATTCAGGAAAACCCGATTGGAATAGCTACTGGAAGCTTGCCGGTCACAACGCATCGAGAATCGGCTTCGCCGGAATCCGACGAATTTTTGCGGATTTCCCTAGGGCTACCACTAGCGAAAATCACCAAAATCGAGAAATCGCAAAAAGTGGTGAAATTTTGGATCTGAGTCCAATAATTCAGGAAAACCCGATTGTAATAGCTACTGGAAGCTTGCCGGTCACAACGCATCGAGAATCGGCTTCGCCGGAATCCGACGAATTATGACGGATTTCCCTAGGGGTACCACTAGGGAAAATCACCAAAATCGAGAAATCGCAAAAAGTGGTGAAATTTCTGATCCGAGTCCAATAATTCAGGAAAACCCGATTGGAATAGCTACTGGAAGCTTGCCGGTCACAACGCATCGAGAATCGGCTTCGCTGGAATCCGACGAAAAAATCGAGAAATCGCAAAAAGTGGTGAAATTTTGGATCCGAGTCCAATAATTCAGGAAAACCCGATTGGAATAGCTACTGGAAGCTTGCCGGTCACAACGCATCGAGAATTGGCTTCGCCGGAATCCGACGAATTTTTACGGATTTCCCTAGGGGTGCCACTAGGGAAAATCACCAAAATCGAAAAATCGCAAAAAGTGGTGAAATTTTTGATCCGAGTCCAATAATTCAGGAAAACCCGATTGGAATAGCTACTGGAAGCTTTCCGGTCAAAATGCATCGAGAATCGGCTTCGCCGAAATCCGACTAATTTTTACGGATTTCCCTAGGGGTACCACTAGGGAAAATCACCAAAATCGAGAAATCGCAAAAAGTGGTGAAATTTTGGATCCGAGTCCAATAATTCAGGAAAACCCAATTGGAATAGCTACTGGAAGCTTGCCGGTCACAACGCATCGAGAATCGGCTTCGCCGGAATCCGACGAATTTTTACGGATTTCCCTAGGGGTGCCACTAGGGAAAATCACCAAAATTGAGAAATCGCAAAAAGTGGTGAAATTTTGGATCCGAGTCCAATAATTCAGGAAAACCCGATTGGAATAGCTACTGGAAGCTTTCCGGTCACAACGCATCGAGAATCGGCTTCGCCGGAATCCGACGAATTTTTACGGATTTCCCTAGGGGTGCCACTAGGGAAAATCACCAAAATCGAGAAATCGCAAAAAGTTGTGAAATTTTGGATCCGAGTCCAATAATTCAGGAAAACCCGATTGGAATAGCTACTGGAAGCTTTCCGTTCACAACGCATCGAGAATCGGCTTCGCCGGAATCCGACGAATTTTTACGGATTTCCCTAGGGGTGCCACTAGGGAAAATCACCAAAATCGAGAAATCGCAAAAAGTGTTGAAATTTTGGATCCGAGTCCAATAATTCAGGAAAACCCGATTGGAATAGCTACTGGAAGCTTTCCGGTCACAACGCATCGAGAATCGGCTTCGCCGGAATCCGACGAAAAAATCGAGAAATCGCAAAAAGTGGTGAAATTTTGGATCTGAGTCCAATAATTCAGGAAAACCCGATTGGAATAGCTACTGGAAGCTTGCCGGTCACAACGCATCGAGAATCGGCTTCGCCGGAATCCGACGAATTTTTACGGATTTCCCTAGGGGTGCCACTAGGGAAAATCACCAAAATCGAGAAATCGCAAAAAGTGGTGAAATTTTGGATCCGAGTCCAATAATTCAGGAAAACCCGATTGGAATAGCTACTGGAAGCTTTCCGGTCACAACGCATCGAGAATCGGCTTCGCCGGAATCCGACGAATTTTTACGGATTTCCCTAGGGGTGCCACTAGGGAAAATCACCAAAATCGAGAAATCGCAAAAAGTGTTGAAATTTTGGATCCGAGTCCAATAATTCAGGAAAACCCGATTGGAATAGCTACTGGAAGCTTTCCGGTCACAACGCATCGAGAATCGGCTTCGCCGGAATCCGACGAATTTTTACGGATTTCCCTAGGGGTGCCACTAAGGAAAATCACCAAAATCGAGAAATCGCAAAAAGTGGTGAAATTTTGGATCCGAGTCCAATAATTCAGGAAAACCCGATTGGAATAGCTACTGGAAGCTTTCCGGTCACAACGCATCGAGAATCGGCTTCGCCGGAATCCGACGAATTTTTACGGATTTCCCTAGGGGTGCCACTAGGGAAAATCACCAAAATCGAGAAATCGCAAAAAGTGTTGAAATTTTGGATCCGAGTCCAATAATTCAGGAAAACCCGATTGGAATAGCTACTGGAAGCTTGCCGGTCACAAAGCATCGAGAATCGGCTTCGCCGGAATCCGACGAATTTTTACGGATTTCCCTAGGGGTACCACTAGGGAAAATCACCAAAATCGAGAAATCGCAAAAAGTGGTGAAATTTTGGATCCGAGTCCAATAATTCAGGAAAACCCTATTGGAATAGCTACTGGAAGGTTGCCGGTCACAACGCATCGAGAATCGGCTTCGCCGGAATCCGACGAATTTTTACGGATTTCCTTAGGGGTACAACTAGGGAAAATCACCAAAATCGAGAAATCGAAAAAAGTGGTGAAATTTTTGATCCGAGACCAAAAATTGAGGAAAACCCGATTGGAATAGCTACTGGAAGCTTGCCGGTCACAACGCATCGAGAATCGGCTTCGCCGGAATCCGACGAATTTTTACGGATTTCCCTAGGGGTACCACTAGGGAAAATCACCAAAATCGAGAAATCGCAAAAAGTGGTGAAATTTTGGATCCGAGTCCAATAATTCAGGAAAACCCGATTGGAATAGCTACTGGAAGCTTGCCGGTCACAACGCATCGAGAATCGGCTTCGCCGGAATCCGACGAATTTTTACGGATTTCCCTAGGGGTGCCACTAGGGAAAATCACCAAAATCGAGAAATCGCAAAAAGTGGTGAAATTTTGGATCCGAGTCCAATAATTCAGGAAAACCCGATTGGAATAGCTACTGGAAGCTTGCCGGTCACAAAGCATCGAAAATCGGCTTCGCCGGAATCCGACGAATTTTTACGGATTTCCCTAGGGGTACCACTAGGGAAAATCACCAAAATCGAGAAATCGCAAAAAGTGGTGAAATTTCTGATCCGAGTCCAATAATTCAGGAAAACCCGATTGGAATAGCTACTGGAAGCTTGCCGGTCACAACGCATCGAGAATCGGCTTCGCTGGAATCCGACGAAAAAATCGAGAAATCACAAAAAGTGGTGAAATTTTGGATCCGAGTCCAATAATTCAGGAAAACCCGATTGGAATAGCTACTGGAAGCTTGCCGGTCACAACGCATCGAGAATCGGCTTCGCTGGAATCCGACGAATTTTTACGGATTTCCCTAGGGGGTACCACTAGGGAAAATCACCAAAATCGAGAAATCGCAAAAAGTGATGAAATTTCTGATCCGAGTCCAATAATTCAGGAAAACCCGATTGGAATAGCTACTGGAAGCTTTCCGGTCAAAATGCATCGAGAATCGGCTTCGCCGAAATCCGACTAATTTTTACGGATTTCCCTAGGGGTACCACTAGGGAAAATCACCAAAATCGAGAAATCGCAAAAAGTGATGAAATTTTGGATCCGAGTCCAATAATTCAGGAAAACCCGATTGGAATAGCTACTGGAAGCTTGCCGGACACAACGCATCGAGAATAGGCTTCGCCGGAATCCGACAAATTTTTACGGATTTCCCTAGGGTTACCACTAGGGAAAATCACCAAAATCGAGAAATCGCAAAAAGTGGTGAAATTTTGGATCCGAGTCCAATAATTCAGGAAAACCCGATTGGAATAGCTACTGGAAGCTTGCCGGTCACAACGCATCGAGAATCGGTTTCGCCGGAATCCGACGAATTTTTACGGATTTCCATAGGGGTACCACTAGGGAAAATCACCAAAATCGAGAAATCGCAAAAAGTGGTGAAATTTTGGATCCGAGTCCAATAATTCAGGAAAACCCGATTGGAATAGCTACTGGAAGCTTGCCGGTCACAACGCATCGAGAATCGGCTTCGCCGGAATCCGACGAATTTTTACGGATTTCCCTAGGGGTGCCACTAGGGAAAATCACCAAAATCGAGAAATCGCAAAAAGTGGTGAAATTTTGGATCCGAGTCCAATAATTCAGGAAAACCCGATTGGAATAGCTACTGGAAGCTTTCCGGTCACAACGCATCGAGAATCGGCTTCGCCGGAATCCGACGAATTTTTACGGATTTCCCTAGGGGTGCCACTAGGGAAAATCACCAAAATCGAGAAATCGCAAAAAGTTGTGAAATTTTGGATCCGAGTCCAATAATTCAGGAAAACCCGATTGGAATAGCTACTGGAAGCTTGCCGGTCACAAAGCATCGAGAATCGGCTTCGCTGGAATCCGACGAATTTTTACGGATTTCCCTAGGGGTACCACTAGGGAAAATCACCAAAATCGAGAAATCGCAAAAAGTGGTGAAATTTTGGATCCGAGTCCAATAATTCAGGAAAACCCTATTGGAATAGCTACTGGAAGGTTGCCGGTCACAACGCATCGAGAATCGGCTTCGCCGGAATCCGACGAATTTTTACGGATTTCCTTAGGGGTACCACTAGGGAAAATCACCAAAATAGAGAAATCGCAAAAAGTGGTGAAATTTTGGATCCGAGACCAAAAATTGAGGAAAACCCGATTGGAATAGCTACTGGAAGCTTGCCGGTCACAACGCATCGAGAATCGGCTTCGCCGGAATCCGACGAATTTTTACGGATTTCCCTAGGGGTACCACTAGGGAAAATCACCAAAATCGAGAAATCGCAAAAAGTGGTGAAATTTTGGATCCGAGTCCAATAATTCAGGAAAACCCGATTGGAATAGCTACTGAAAGCTTGCCGGTCACAACGCATCGAGAATCGGCTTCGCCGGAATCCGACGAATTTTTACGGATTTCCATATGGGTACCACTAGGGAAAATCACCAAAATCGAGAAATCGCAAAAAGTGGTGAAATTTTGGATCCGAGTCCAATAATTCAGGAAAACCCGATTGGAATAGCTACTGGAAGCTTGCCGGTCACAACGCATCGAGAATCGGCTTCACCGGAATCCGACGAATTTTTACGGATTTCCCTAGGGCTACCACTAGGGAAAATCACCAAAATCGAGAAATCGCAAAAAGTGGTGAAATTTTGGATCTGAGTCCAATAATTCAGGAAAACCCGATTGTAATAGCTACTGGAAGCTTGCCGGTCACAACGAATCGAGAATCGGCTTCGCTGGAATCGGACGAAAAAATTGAGAAATCGTAAAAAGTGGTGAAATTTTGGATCCGAGTCCAATAATTCAGGAAAACCCGATTGGAATAGCTACTGGTAGCTTGCCGGACACAACGCATCGAGAATAGGCTTCGCCGGAATCCGACAAATTTTTACGGATTTCCCTAGGGGTACCACTAGGGAAAATCAACAAAATCGAGAAATCGCAAAAAGTGGTGAAATTTTGGATCCGAGTCCAATAATTCAGGAAAACCCGATTGGAATAGCTACTGGAAGCTTGCCGGTCACAACGAATCGAGAATCGGCTTCGCTGGAATCGGACGAAAAAATTGAGAAATCGTAAAAAGTGGTGAAATTTTGGATCCGAGTCCAATAATTCAGGAAAACCCGATTGGAATAGCTACTGGAAGCTTGCCGGACACAACGCATCGAGAATAGGCTTCGCCGGAATCCGACAAATTTTTACGGATTTCCCTAGGGTTACCACTAGGGAAAATCACCAAAATCGAGAAATCGCAAAAAGTGGTGAAATTTTGGATCCGAGTCCAATAATTCAGGAAAACCCGATTGGAATAGCTACTGGAAGCTTGCCGGTCACAATGCATCGAGAATCGGTTTCGCCGGAATCCGACGAATTTTTACGGATTTCCATAGGGGTACCACTAGGGAAAATCACCAAAATCGAGAAATCGCAAAAAGTGGTGAAATTTTGGATCCGAGTCCAATAATTCAGGAAAACCCGATTGGAATAGCTACTGGAAGCTTGCCGGTCACAACGCATCGAGAATCGGCTTCGCCAGAATCCGACGAATTTTTACGGATTTCCCTAGGGGGTACCACTAGGGAAAATCACCAAAATCGAGAAATCGCAAAAAGTGGTGAAATTTCGGATCCGAGTCCAATAATTCAGGAAAACCCGATTTGAATAGCTACTGGAAGCTTGCCGGTCACAACGCATCGAGAATCGGCTTCGCCGGAATCCGACGAATTTTTACGGATTTCCCTAGGGGTACCACTAGGGAAAATCACCAAAATCGAGAAATCCCAAAAAGTGGTAATTTTGGATCCGAGTCCAATAATTCAGGAAAACCCGATTGGAATAGCTACTGGAAGCTTGCCGGTCACAACGCATCGAGAATCGGCTTCGCCGGAATCCGACGAAAAAATCGAGAAATCACAAAAAGTGGTGAAATTTTGAATCTGAGTCCAATAATTCAGGAAAACCCGATTGGAATAGCTACTGGAAGCTTGCCGGTCACAACGCATCGAGAATCGGCTTCGCCGGAATCCGATGAATTTTTACGGATTTCCCTAGGAGTACAACTAGGGAAAATCACCAAAATCGAGAAATCGCAAAAAGTGGTGAAATTGTGGATCCGAGTCCAATAATTCAGGAAAACCCGATTGGAATAGCTACTGGAAGCTTGCCGGTCACAACGCATCGAGAATCGGCTTCGCCGGAATCCGACGAATTTTTACGGATTTCCCTAGGGGTACCACTAGGGAAAATCGAGAAATCACAAAAAGTGGTGAAATTTTGGATCCGTGTCCAATAATTCAGGAAAGCCCGATTGGAATAGCTACTGGAAGCTTGACGGTCACAATGCATCGAGAATCGGCTTCGCCAGAATCCGAAGAATTTTTACGGATTTCCCTAGGGGTACCACTAGGAAAATTCACCAAAATCGAGAAATCGCAAAAAGTGGTGAAATTTTGGATCCGAGTCCAATAATTCAGGAAAACCCGATTGGAATAGCTACTGGAAGCTTGCCGGTCGAGAAATAGCAAAAAGTGGTGAAATTTTGGATCCGAGTCCAATAATTCAGGAAAACCCGATTGGAATAGCTACTGGAAGCTTGCCGGTCACAACGCATCGAGAATCGGCTTCGCCGGAATCCGACGAATTTTTACGGATTTCCCTAGGGGGTACCACTAGGGAAAATCACCAAAATCGAGAAATCGCAAAAAGTGGTGAAATTTCTGATCCGAGTCCAATAATTCAGGAAAACCCGATTGGAATAGCTACTGGAAGCTTGCCGGTCACAACGCATCGAGAATCGGCTTCGCTCGAATCCGACGAAAAAATCGAGAAATAGCAAAAAGTGGTGAAATTTTGGATCCGAGTCCAATAATTCAGGAAAACCCGATTGGAATAGCTACTGGAAGCTTGCCGGTCACAACGCATCGAGAATCGGCTTCGCCGGAATCCGACGAATTTTTACGGATTTCCCTAGGGGTACCACTAGGGAAAATCACCAAAATTGAGAAATCCCAAAAAGTTGTGAAATTTTGGATCCGAGTCCAATAATTCAGGAAAACCCGATTGGAATAGCTACTGGAAGCTTGCCGGTCGAGAAATAGCAAAAAGTGGTGAAATTTTGGATCCGAGTCCAATAATTCAGGAAAACCCGATCGGAATAGCTACTGGAAGCTTGCCGGTCACAACGCATCGAGATTCGGCTTCGCCGGAATCCGACGAATTTTTACGGATTTCCCTAGGGGGTACCACTAGGAAAAATCACCAAAATCGAGAAATCACAAAAAGTGATGAAATTTCGGATCCGAGTCCAATAATTCAGGAAAACCCGATTGGAATAGCTACTGGAAGCTTGCCGGTCACAACGCATCGAGAATCGGCTTCGCCGGAATCCGACGAATTTTTACGGATTTCCCTAGGGGGTACCACTAGGGAAAATCACCAAAATCAAGAAATCGCAAAAAGTGGTGAAATTTTGGATCCGAGTCCAATAATTCAGGAAAACCCGATTGGAATAGCTACTGGAAGCTTGCCGGTCACAACGCATCGAGAATCGGCTTCGCCGGAATCCGACAAATTTTTACGGATTTCCCTAGGGGTACCACTAGGGAAAATCACCAAAATCGAGAAATCGCAAAAAGTGGTAAAATTTTTGATCCGAGTCCAATAATTCAGGAAAACCCGATTGGAATAGCTACTGGAAGCTTGCAGGTCGAGAAATAGCAAAAAGTGGTGAAATTTTGGATCCGAGTCCAATAATTCAGGAAAACCCGATTGGAATAGCTACTGGAAGCTTGCCGGTCACAACGCATCGAGAATCGGCTTCGCCGGAATCCGACGAATATTTACGGATTTCCCTAGGGGGTACCACTAGGGAAAATCACCAAAATCGAGAAATCGCAAAAAGTGCTAAAATTTCTGATCCGAGTCCAATAATTCAGGAAAACCCGATTGGAATAGCTACTGGAAGCTTGCCGGTCACAACGCATCGAGAATCGGCTTCGCTGGAATCCGACGAAAAAATCGAGAAATCGCAAAAAGTGGTGAAATTTTGGATCCGAGTCCAATAATTCAGGAAAACCCGATTGGAATAGCTACTGGAAGCTTGCCGGTCACAACGCATCGAGAATCGGCTTCGCCGAAATCCGTCGAATTATTACGGATTTCCCTAGGGCTACCACTAGGGAAAATCACCAAAATCGAGAAATTGCAAAAAGTGGTGAAATTTTGGATCCGAGTCCAATAATTTAGGAAAACCCGATTGGAATAGCTACTGGAAGCTTGCCGGTCACAACGCATCGAGAATCGGTTTCGCCGGAATCCGACGAATTTTTACGGATTTCCCTAGGGGTACCACTAGGGAAAATCACCAAAATCGAGAAATCGCAAAAAGTGGTGAAATTTTTGATCCGAGTCCAATAATTCAGGAAAACCCGATTGGAATAGCTACTGGAAGCTTGCCGGTCACAACGCATCGAGAATCGGCTTCGCCGGAATCCGACGAATTTTTACGGATTTCCCTAGGGTTACCACTAGGGAATATCACCAAAATCGAGAAATCGCAAAAAGTGGTGAAATTTTTGATCCGAATCCAATAATTCAGGAAAACCCGATTGGAATAGCTACTGGAAGCTTGCTGGTCACAACGCATTGAGAATCGGCTTCGCCAGAATCCGAGGAATTTTTACGGATTTCCCTAGGGGTACAACTAGGGAATATCACCAAAATCGAGAAATCGCAAAAAGTGGTGAAATTTTGGATCCGAGTCCAATAATTCAGGAAAACCCGATTGGAATAGCTACTGGAAACTTGCCGGTCACAACGCATCGAGAATCGGCTTCGCCGGAATCCGACGAAAAAATTGAGAAATCACAAAAAGTGGTGAAATTTTGAATCCGAGTCCAATAATTCAGGAAAACCCGATTGGAATAGCTACTGGAAGCTTGCCGGTCACAACGCATCGAGAATCGGATTCGCCGGAATCTGACGAATTTTTACGGATTTCCCTAGGGGTACCACTAGGGAAAATCACCAAAATCGAGAAATCGCAAAAAGTGGTGAAATTTTTGATCCGAGTCCAATAATTCAGGAAAACCCGATTGGAATAGCTACTGGAAGCTTGCCGGTCACAACACATCGAGAATCGGCTTCGCCGGAATCCGACAAATTTTTACGGATTTCCCTAGGGGTACGACTAGGGAAAATCGAGAAATCGCAAAAAGTGGTGAAATTTTGGATCCGAGTCCAATAATTCAGGAAAACCCGATTCGAATAGCTACTGGAAGCTTGCCGGTCACAACGCATCGAGAATCGGCTTCGCCGGAATCCGACGAATTTTTACGGATTTCCCTAGGGGTACCACTATTTAAAATCACCAAAATCGAGAAATCGCAAAAAGTGGTGAAATTTTGGATCCGAGTCCAATAATTCAGGAAAACCCGATTGGAATAGCTACTGGAAGCTTGCCGGTCACAACGCATCGAGAATCGGCTTCGCCGGAATCCGACGAATTTTTACGGATTTCCCTAGGGGTACCACAAGGGAAAATCGAGAATTCGCAAAAAGTGGTGAAATTTTGGATCCGAGTCCAATAATTCAGGAAAACCCGATTGGAATAGCTACTGGAAGCTTACCGGTCACAACGCATCGAGAATCGGCTTCGCCGGAATCCGACGAATTTTTACGGATTTCCCTAGGGGTACCACTATTGAAAATCACCAAAATCGAGAAATCGCAAAAAGTGGTAAAATTTTGGATCCGAGTCCAATAATTCAGAAAAACCCGATTGGAATAGCTAATGGAAGCTTGCCGGTCACAACGCATCGAGAATCGGCTTCGCCGGAATCCGACGAATTTTTACGGATTTCCCTAGGGGTACCACTAGGGAAAATCACCAAAATCGAGAAATCCCAAAAAGTTGTGAAATTTTGGATCCGAGTCCAATAATTCAGGAAAACCCGATTGGAATAGCTACTGGAAGCTTGTCGGTCGAGAAATAGCAAAAAGTGGTGAAATTTTGGATCCGAGTCCAATAATTCAGGAAAACCCGATCGGAATAGCTACTGGAAGCTTGCCGGTCACAACGCATCGAGATTCGGCTTCGCCGGAATCCGACGAATTTTTACGGATTTCCCTAGGGGGTACCACTAGGGAAAATCACCAAAATCGAGAAATCACAAAAAGTGATGAAATTTCGGATCTGAGTCCAATAATTCAGGAAAACCCGATTGGAATAGCTACTGGAAGCTTGCCGGTCACAACGCATCGAGAATCGGCTTCGCCGGAATCCGACGAATTTTTACGGATTTCCCTAGGGGGTACCACTAGGGAAAATCACCAAAATCGAGAAATCGCAAAAAGTGATGAAATTTCGGATCCGAGTCCAATAATTCAGGAAAACCCGATTGGAATAGCTACTGGAAGCTTGCCGGTCACAACGCATCGAGAATCGGCTTCGCCGGAATCCGACGAATTTTTACGGATTTCCCTAGGGGTACCACTAGGAAAAATCACCAAAATCGAGAAATCGCAAAAAGTGGTGAAATTTTGGATCCGAGTCCAATAATTCAGGAAAACCCGATTGGAATAGCTACTGGAAGCTTGACGGTCACAACGCATCGAGAATCGGCTTCGCCGGAATCCGACGAATTTTTACGGATTTCCCTAGGGGTACCACTAGGGAAAATCGAGAAATCGCAAAAAGTGGTGAAATTTTGGATCTGAGTCCAATAATTCAGGAAAACCCGATTCGAATAGCTACTGGAAGCTTGCCGGTCACAACGCAACGAGAATCGGCTTCGCCGGAATCCGACGAATTTTTACGGATTTCCCTAGGGTTACCACTAGGGAATATCACCAAAATCGAGAAATCGCAAAAAGTGGTGAAATTTTTGATCCGAATCCAATAATTCAGGAAAACCCGATTGGAATAGCTACTGGAAGCTTGCTGGTCACAACGCATCGAGAATCGGCTTCGCCAGAATCCGAGGAATTTTTACGGATTTCCCTAGGGGTACAACTAGGGAATATCACCAAAATCGAGAAATCGCAAAAAGTGGTGAAATTTTGGATCCGAGTCCAATAATTCAGGAAAACCCGATTGGAATAGCTACTGGAAACTTGCCGGTCACAACGCATCGAGAATCGGCTTCGCCGGAATCCGACGAAAAAATTGAGAAATCACAAAAAGTGGTGAAATTTTGAATCCGAGTCCAATAATTCAGGAAAACCCGATTGGAATAGCTACTGGAAGCTTGCCGGTCACAACGCATCGAGAATCGGATTCGCCGGAATCTGACGAATTTTTACGGATTTCCCTAGGGGTACCACTAGGGAAAATCACCAAAATCGAGAAATCGCAAAAAGTGGTGAAATTTTTGATCCGAGTCCAATAATTCAGGAAAACCCGATTGGAATAGCTACTGGAAGCTTGCCGGTCACAACACATCGAGAATCGGCTTCGCCGGAATCCGACGAATTTTTACGGATTTCCCTAGGGGTACCACTAGGGAAAATCGAGAAATCGCAAAAAGTGGTGAAATTTTGGATCCGAGTCCAATAATTCAGGAAAACCCGATTCGAATAGCTACTGGAAGCTTGCCGGTCACAACGCATCGAGAATCGGCTTCGCCGGAATCCGACGAATTTTTACGGATTTCCCTAGGGGTACCACTATTTAAAATCACCAAAATCGAGAAATCGCAAAAAGTGGTGAAATTTTGGATCCGAGTCCAATAATTCAGGAAAACCCGATTGGAATAGCTACTGGAAGCTTGCCGGTCACAACGCATCGAGAATCGGCTTCGCCGGAATCCGACGAATTTTTACGGATTTCCCTAGGGGTACCACAAGGGAAAATCGAGAATTCGCAAAAAGTGGTGAAATTTTGGATCCGAGTCCAATAATTCAGAAAAACCCGATTGGAATAGCTACTGGAAGCTTACCGGTCACAACGCATCGAGAATCGGCTTCGCCGGAATCCGACGAATTTTTACGGATTTCCCTAGGGGTACCACTATTGAAAATCACCAAAATCGAGAAATCGCAAAAAGTGGTAAAATTTTGGATCCGAGTCCAATAATTCAGAAAAACCCGATTGGAATAGCTACTGGAAGCTTGCCGGTCACAACGCATCGAGAATCGGCTTCGCCGGAATCCGACGAATTTTTACGGATTTCCCTAGGGGTACCACTAGGGAAAATCACCAAAATCGAGAAATCCCAAAAAGTTGTGAAATTTTGGATCCGAGTCCAATAATTCAGGAAAACCCGATTGGAATAGCTACTGGAAGCTTGCCGGTCGAGAAATAGCAAAAAGTGGTGAAATTTTGGATCCGAGTCCAATAATTCAGGAAAACCCGATCGGAATAGCTACTGGAAGCTTGCCGGTCACAACGCATCGAGATTCGGCTTCGCCGGAATCCGACGAATTTTTACGGATTTCCCTAGGGGGTACCACTAGGGAAAATCACCAAAATCGAGAAATCACAAAAAGTGATGAAATTTCGGATCTGAGTCCAATAATTCAGGAAAACCCGATTGGAATAGCTACTGGAAGCTTGCCGGTCACAACGCATCGAGAATCGGCTTCGCCGGAATTCGACGAATTTTTACGGATTTCCCTAGGGGGTACCACTAGGGAAAATCACCAAAATCGAGAAATCGCAAAAAGTGATGAAATTTCGGATCCGAGTCCAATAATTCAGGAAAACCCGATTGGAATAGCTACTGGAAGCTTGCCGGTCACAACGCATCGAGAATCGGCTTCGCCGGAATCCGACGAATTTTTACGGATTTCCCTAGGGGTACCACTAGGAAAAATCACCAAAATCGAGAAATCGCAAAAAGTGGTGAAATTTTGGATCCGAGTCCAATAATTCAGGAAAACCCGATTGGAATAGCTACTGGAAGCTTGCCGGTCACAACGCATCGAGAATCGGCTTCGCCGGAATCCGACGAATTTTTACGGATTTCCCTAGGGGTACCACTAGGGAAAATCGAGAAATCGCAAAAAGTGGTGAAATTTTGGATCTGAGTCCAATAATTCAGGAAAACCCGATTCGAATAGCTACTGGAAGCTTGCCGGTCACAACGCATCGAGAATCGGCTTCGCCGGAATCTGACGAATTTTTACGGATTTCCCTAGGGGTACCACTATTGAAAATCACCAAAATCGAGAAATCGCAAAAAGTGGTGAAATTTTGGATCCGAGTCCAATAATTCAGGAAAACCCGATTGGAACAGCTACTGGAAGCTTGCCGGTCACAATGCATCGAGAATCGGCTTCGCCGAAATCCGACGAATTTTTACGGATTTCCCTAGGGGTACCACTAGGGAAAATCACCAAAATCGAGAAATCCCAAAAAGTTGTGAAATTTTGGATCCGAGTCCAATAATTCAGGAAAACCCGATTGGAACAGCTACTGGAAGCTTGCCGGTCACAATGCATCGAGAATCGGCTTCGCCGGAATCCGACGAATTTTTACGGATTTCCCTAGGGGTACCACTAGGGAAAATCACCAAAATCGAGAAATCCCAAAAAGTTGTGAAATTTTGGATCCGAGTCCAATAATTCAGGAAAACCCGATTGGAATAGCTACTGGAAGCTTGCCGGTCGAGAAATAGCAAAAAGTGGTGAAATTTTGGATCCGAGTCCAATAATTCAGGAAAACCCGATCGGAATAGCTACTGGAAGCTTGCCGGTCACAACGCATCGAGATTCGGCTTCGCCGGAATCCGACGAATTTTTACGGATTTCCCTAGGGGGTACCACTAGGAAAAATCACCAAAATCGAGAAATCACAAAAAGTGATGAAATTTCGGATCCGAGTCCAATAATTCAGGAAAACCCGATTGGAATAGCTACTGGAAGCTTGCCGGTCACAACGCATCGAGAATCGGCTTCGCCGGAATCCGACGAATTTTTACGGATTTCCCTAGGGGGTACCACTAGGGAAAATCACCAAAATCAAGAAATCGCAAAAAGTGGTGAAATTTTGGATCCGAGTCCAATAATTCAGGAAAACCCGATTGGAATAGCTACTGGAAGCTTGCCGGTCACAACGCATCGAGAATCGGCTTCGCCGGAATCCGACAAATTTTTACGGATTTCCCTAGGGGTACCACTAGGGAAAATCACCAAAATCGAGAAATCGCAAAAAGTGGTAAAATTTTGGATCCGAGTCCAATAATTCAGGAAAACCCGATTGGAATAGCTGCTGGAAGCTTGCAGGTCGAGAAATAGCAAAAAGTGGTGAAATTTTGGATCCGAGTCCAATAATTCAGGAAAACCCGATTGGAATAGCTACTGGAAGCTTGCCGGTCACAACGCATCGAGAATCGGCTTCGCCGGAATCCGACGAATATTTACGGATTTCCCTAGGGGGTACCACTAGGGAAAATCACCAAAATCGAGAAATCGCAAAAAGTGCTGAAATTTCTGATCCGAGTCCAATAATTCAGGAAAACCCGATTGGAATAGCTACTGGAAGCTTGCCGGTCACAACGCATCGAGAATCGGCTTCGCTGGAATCCGACGAAAAAATCGAGAAATCGCAAAAAGTGGTGAAATTTTGGATCCGAGTCCAATAATTCAGGAAAAGCCGATTGGAATAGCTACTGGAAGCTTGCCGGTCACAACGCATCGAGAATCGGATTCGCCGAAATCCGTCGAATTATTACGGATTTCCCTAGGGCTACCACTAGGGAAAATCACCAAAATCGAGAAATTGCAAAAAGTGGTGAAATTTTGGATCCGAGTCCAATAATTTAGGAAAACCCGATTGGAATAGCTACTGGAAGCTTGCCGGTCACAACGCATCGAGAATCGGTTTCGCCGGAATCCGACGAATTTTTACGGATTTCCCTAGGGGTACCACTAGGGAAAATCACCAAAATCGAGAAATCGCAAAAAGTGGTGAAATTTTTGATCCGAGTCCAATAATTCAGGAAAACCCGATTGGAATAGCTACTGGAAGCTTGCCGGTCACAACGCATCGAGAATCGGCTTCGCCGGAATCCGACGAATTTTTACGGATTTCCCTAGGGTTACCACTAGGGAATATCACCAAAATCGAGAAATCGCAAAAAGTGGTGAAATTTTTGATCCGAATCCAATAATTCAGGAAAACCCGATTGGAATAGCTACTGGAAGCTTGCTGGTCACAACGCATCGAGAATCGGCTTCGCCAGAATCCGAGGAATTTTTACGGATTTCCCTAGGGGTACAACTAGGGAATATCACCAAAATCGAGAAATCGCAAAAAGTGGTGAAATTTTGGATCCGAGTCCAATAATTCAGGAAAACCCGATTGGAATAGCTACTGGAAACTTGCCGGTCACAACGCATCGAGAATCGGCTTCGCCGGAATCCGACGAAAAAATTGAGAAATCACAACAAGTGGTGAAATTTTGAATCCGAGTCCAATAATTCAGGAAAACCCGATTGGAATAGCTACTGGAAGCTTGCCGGTCACAACGCATCGAGAATCAGCTTCGCCGGAATCTGACGAATTTTTACGGATTTCCCTAGGGGTACCACTAGGGAAAATCACCAAAATCGAGAAATCGCAAAAAGTGGTGAAATTTTTGATCCGAGTCCAATAATTCAGGAAAACCCGATTGGAATAGCTACTGGAAGCTTGCCGGTCACAACACATCGAGAATCGGCTTCGCCGGAATCCGACGAATTTTTACGGATTTCCCTAGGGGTACCACTAGGGAAAATCGAGAAATCGCAAAAAGTGGTGAAATTTTGGATCCGAGTCCAATAATTCAGGAAAACCCGATTCGAATAGCTACTGGAAGCTTGCCGGTCACAACGCATCGAGAATCGGCTTCGCCGGAATCCGACGAATTTTTACGGATTTCCCTAGGGGTACCACTATTTAAAATCACCAAAATCGAGAAATCGCAAAAAGTGGTGAAATTTTGGATCCGAGTCCAATAATTCAGGAAAACCCGATTGGAATAGCTACTGGAAGCTTGCCGGTCACAACGCATCGAGAATCGGCTTCGCCGGAATCCGACGAATTTTTACGGATTTCCCTAGGGGTACCACTAGGGAAAATCACCAAAATCGAGAAATCCCAAAAAGTTGTGAAATTTTGGATCCGAGTCCAATAATTCAGGAAAACCCGATTGAAATAGCTACTGGAAGCTTGCCGGTCACAACGCATCGAGAATCGGCTTCGCCGGAATCCGACGAATTTTTACGGATTTCCCTAGGGGTACCACAAGGGAAAATCGAGAATTCGCAAAAAGTGGTGAAATTTTGGATCCGAGTCCAATAATTCAGGAAAACCCGATTGGAATAGCTACTGGAAGCTTACCGGTCACAACGCATCGAGAATCGGCTTCGCCGGAATCCGACGAATTTTTACGGATTTCCCTAGGGGTACCACTATTGAAAATCACCAAAATCGAGAAATCGCAAAAAGTGGTAAAATTTTGGATCCGAGTCCAATAATTCAGAAAAACCCGATTGGAATAGCTACTGGAAGCTTGCCGGTCACAACGCATCGAGAATCGGCTTCGCCGGAATCCGACGAATTTTTACGGATTTCCCTAGGGGTACCACTAGGGAAAATCACCAAAATCGAGAAATCCCAAAAAGTTGTGAAATTTTGGATCCGAGTCAAATAATTCAGGAAAACCCGATTGGAATAGCTACTGGAAGCTTGCCGGTCGAGAAATAGCAAAAAGTGGTGAAATTTTGGATCCGAGTCCAATAATTCAGGAAAACCCGATCGGAATAGCTACTGGAAGCTTGCCGGTCACAACGCATCGAGATTCGGCTTCGCCGGAATCCGACGAATTTTTACGGATTTCCCTAGGGGGTACCACTAGGGAAAATCACCAAAATCGAGAAATCACAAAAAGTGATGAAATTTCGGATCTGAGTCCAATAATTCAGGAAAACCCGATTGGAATAGCTACTGGAAGCTTGCCGGTCACAACGCATCGAGAATCGGCTTCGCCGGAATCCGACGAATTTTTACGGATTTCCCTAGGGGGTACCACTAGGGAAAATCACCAAAATCGAGAAATCGCAAAAAGTGGTGAAATTTTGGATCCGAGTCCAATAATTCAGGAAAACCCGATTGGAATAGCTACTGGAAGCTTGCCGGTCACAACGCATCGAGAATCGGCTTCGCCGGAATCCGACGAATTTTTACGGATTTCCCTAAGGGTACCACTAGGGAAAATCACCAAAATCGAGAAATCGCAAAAAGTGGTGAAATTTTGGATCCGAGTCCAATAATTCAGGAAAACCCGATTGGAATAGCTACTGGAAGCTTGCCGGTCGAGAAATAGCAAAAAGTGGTGAAATTTTGGATCCGAGTCCAATAATTCAGGAAAACCCGATTGGAATAGCTACTGGAAGCTTGCCGGTCACAACGCATCGAGAATCGGCTTCGCCGGAATCCGACGAATTTTTACGGATTTCCCTAGGGGGTACCACTAGGGAAAATCACCAAAATCGAGAAATCGCAAAAAGTGATGAAATTTCTGATCCGAGTCCAATAATTCAGGAAAACCCGATTGGAATAGCTACTGGAAGCTTGCCGGTCACAACGCATCGAGAATCGGCTTCGCTGGAATCCGACGAAAAAATCGAGAAATCGCAAAAAGTGGTGAAATTTTGGATCCGAGTCCAATAATTCAGGAAAACCCGATTGGAATAGCTACTGGAAGCTTGCCGGTCACAACGCATCGAGAATCGGCTTCGCCAAAATCCGGCGAATTATTACGGATTTCCCTAGGGCTACCACTAGAGAAAATCACCAAAATCGAGAAATTGCAAAAAGTGGTGAAATTTTGGATCCGAGTCCAATAATTTAGGAAAACCCGATTGGAATAGCTACTGGAAGCTTGCCGGTCACAACGCATCGAGAATCGGCTTCGCCGGAATCCGACGAATTTTTACGGATTTCCCTAGGGGTACCACTAGGGAAAATCACCAAAATCGAGAAATCGCAAAAAGTGGTGAAATTTTGGATCCGAGTCCAATAATTCAGGAAAACCCGATTGGAATAGCTACTGGAAGCTTGCCGGTCACAACGCATCGAGAATCGGCTTCGCCGGAATCCGACGAATTTTTACGGATTTCCCTAGGGTTACCACTAGGGAATATCACCAAAATCGAGAAATCGCAAAAAGTGGTGAAATTTTTGATCCGAATCCAATAATTCAGGAAAACCCGATTGGAATAGCTACTGGAAGCTTGCTGGTCACAACGCATCGAGAATCGGCTTCGCCAGAATCCGACGAATTTTTACGGATTTCCCTAGGGGTACAACTAGGGAATATCACCAAAATCGAGAAATCGCAAAAAGTGGTGAAATTTTGGATCCGAGTCCAATAATTCAGGAAAACCCGATTGGAATAGCTACTGGAAACTTGCCGGTCACAACGCATCGAGAATCGGCTTCGCCGGAATCCGACGAAAAAATCGAGAAATCACAAAAAGTGGTGAAATTTTGAATCCGAGTCCAATAATTCAGGAAAACCCGATTGGAATAGCTACTGGAAGCTTGCCGGTCACAACGCATCGAGAATCGGCTTCGCCGGAATCTGACGAATTTTTACGGATTTCCCTAGGGGTACCACTATTTAAAATCACCAAAATCGAGAAATCGCAAAAAGTGGTGAAATTTTGGATCCGAGTCCAATAATTCAGGAAAACCCGATTGGAATAGCTACTGGAAACTTGCCGGTCACAACGCATCGAGAATCGGCTTCGCCGGAATCCGACGAAAAAATCGAGAAATCACAAAAAGTGGTGAAATTTTGAATCCGAGTCCAATAATTCAGGAAAACCCGATTGGAATAGCTACTGGAAGCTTGCCGGTCACAACACATCGAGAATCGGCTTCGCCGGAATCCGACGAATTTTTACGTATTTCCCTAGGGGTACCACTAGGGAAAATCGAGAAATCGCAAAAAGTGGTGAAATTTTGGATCCGAGTCCAATAATTCAGGAAAACCCGATTCGAATAGCTACTGGAAGCTTGCCGGTCACAACGCATCGAGAATCGGCTTCGCCGGAATCCGACGAATTTTTACGGATTTCCCTAGGGGTACCACTATTTAAAATCACCAAAATCGAGAAATCGCAAAAAGTGGTGAAATTTTGGATCCGAGTCCAATAATTCAGGAAAACCCGATTGGAATAGCTACTGGAAGCTTGCCGGTCACAACGCATCGAGAATCGGCTTCGCCGGAATCCGACGAATTTTTACGGATTTCCCTAGGGGTACCACTAGGGAAAATCACCAAAATCGAGAAATCCCAAAAAGTTGTGAAATTTTGGATCCGAGTCCAATAATTCAGGAAAACCCGATTGGAATAGCTACTGGAAGCTTGCCGGTCACAACGCATCGAGAATCGGCTTCGCCGGAATCCGACGAATTTTTACGGATTTCCCTAGGGGTACCACAAGGGAAAATCGAGAATTCGCAAAAAGTGGTGAAATTTTGGATCCGAGTCCAATAATTCAGGAAAACCCGATTGGAATAGCTACTGGAAGCTTACCGGTCACAACGCATCGAGAATCGGCTTCGCCGGAATCCGACGAATTTTTACGGATTTCCCTAGGGGCACCACTTTTGAAAATCACCAAAATCGAGAAATCGCAAAAAGTGGTAAAATTTTGGATCCGAGTCCAATAATTCAGAAAAACCCGATTGGAATAGCTACTGGAAGCTTGCCGGTCACAACGCATCGAGAATCGGCTTCGCCGGAATCCGACGAATTTTTACGGATTTCCCTAGGGGTACAACTAGGGAAAATCACCAAAATCGAGAAATCGCAAAAAGTGGTGAAATTTTGGATCCGAGTCCAATAATTCAGGAAAACCCGATTGGAATAGCTACTGGAAGCTTACCGGTCACAACGCATCGAGAATCGGCTTCGCCGGAATCCGACGAATTTTTACGGATTTCCCTAGGGGTACCACTATTGAAAATCACCAAAATCGAGAAATCGCAAAAAGTGGTAAAATTTTGGATCCGAGTCCAATAATTCAGGAAAACCCGATTGGAATAGCTACTGGAAGCTTGCCGGTCATAACGCATCGAGAATCGGCTTCGCCGGAATCCGACGAATTTTTACGGATTTCCTTAGGAGTACCACTAGGGAAAATCGAGAATTCGCAAAAAGTGGTGAAATTTTGGATCCGAGTCCAATAATTCAGGAAAACCCGATTGGAATAGCTACTGGAAGCTTGCCGGTCACAACGCATCGAGAATCGGCTTCGCTGGAATCCGACGAAAAAATCGAGAAATCGCAAAAAGTGGTGAAATTTTGGAACCGAGTCCAATAATTCAGGAAAACCCGATTGGAATAGCTACTGGAAGCTTGCCGGTCACAACGCATCGAGAATCGGCTTCGCCGAAATCCGACGAATTTTTACGGATTTCCCTAGGGGTACCACTAGGGAAAATCACCAAAATAGAGAAATCGCAAAAAGTGGTGAAATTTTGGATCCGAGTCCAATAATTCAAGAAAACCCGATTGGAATAGCTACTGGAAGCTTGCCGGTCACAACGCATCGAGAATCGGCTTCGCCGGAATCCGACGAATTTTTACGGATTTCCCTAGGGGTACCACTAGGGAAAATCACCAAAATTGAGAAATCGCAAAAAGTGGTGAAATTTTAGATCCGAGTCCAATAATTCAGGAAAACCCGATTGGAATAGCTACTGGAAGCTTGCCTGTCACAACGCATCGAGAATCGGCATCGCCGGAATCCGACGAATTTTTACGGATTTCCCTAGGGCTACCACTAGGGAAAATCACCAAAATCGAGAAATCGCAAAAAGTGGTGAAATTTTTTATCCGAGTCCAATAATTCAGGAAAACCCGATTGGAATAGCTACTGGAAGCTTGCCGGTCACAACGCATCGAGAATCGGCTTCGCCCGAATCCGACGAATTTTTACGGATTTCCCTAGGGGTACAACTAGGGAAAATCACCAAAATCGAGAAATCGCAAAAAGTGGTGAAATTTTGGTTCCGAGTCCAATAATTCAGGAAAACCCGATTGGAATAGCTACTGGAAGCTTTCCGGTCACAACGCATCGAGAATCGGCTTCGCCAAAATCCGACGAATTTTTACGGATTTCCCTAGGGGTACCACAAGGGAAAATCACCAAAATCGAGAAATCGCAAAAAGTGGTGAAATTTATGATCCGAGTCCAATAATTCAGGAAAACCCGATTGGAATAGCTACTGGAAGCTTGCCGGTCACAACGCATCGAGAATCGGCTTCGCCGGAATCCGACGAATTTTTACGGATTTCCATAGGGGTACCACTAGAGAAAATCACCAAAATCGAGAAATCGCAAAAAGTGGTGAAATTTTGGATCCGAGTCCAATAATTCAGGAAAACCCGATTGGAATAGCTACTGGAAGCTTGCCGGTCACAACGCATCGAGAATCGGCTTCGCCGGAATCCGACGAATTTTTACGGATTTCCCTAGGGGTACCACTAGGGAAAATCACCAAAATTGAGAAATCGCAAAAAGTGGTGAAATTTTGGATCCGAGTCCAATAATTCAGGAAAACCCGATTGGAATAGCTACTGGAAGCTTGCCGGTCACAACGCATCGAGAATCGGCTTCGCCGGAATCCGACGAAAAAATCGAGAAATCGCAAAAAGTGATGAAATTTTGGATCCGAGTCCAATAATTCAGGAAAACCCGATTGGAATAGCTACTGGAAGCTTGCCGGTCACAACCCATCGAGAATCGGCTTCGCCGGAATCCGATGAATTTTTACGGATTTCCCTAGGGCTACCACTAGGGAAAATCACCAAAATCGAGAAATCGCAAAAATTGGTGAAATTTTTGATCCGAGTCCAATAATTCAGGAAAACCCGATTGGAATAGCTACTGGAAGCTTGCCGGTCACAACGCATCGAGAATCGGCTTCGCTGGAATCCGACGAATTTTTACGGATTTTCCTAGGGGTACAACTAGGAAAAATCACCAAAATCGAGAAATCGCAAAAAGTGGTGAAATTTTGGTTCCGAGTCCAATAATTCAGGAAAACCCGATTGGAATAGCTCCTGGAAGCTTGCCGGTCACAACGCATCGAGAATTGGCTTCGCCAAAATCCGACGAATTTTTACGGATTTCCCTAGGGGTACCACAAGGGAAAATCACCAAAATCGAGAAATCGCAAAAAGTGGTGAAATTTATGATCCGAGTCCAATAATTCAGGAAAACCCGATTGGAATAGCTACTGGAAGCTTGCCGGTCACAACGCACCGAGAATCGGCTTCGCCGGAATCCGACGAATTTTTACGGATTTCCATAGGGGTACCACTAGAGAAAATCACCAAAATCGAGAAATCCCAAAAAGTGGTGAAATTTTGGATCCGAGTCCAATAATTCAGGAAAACCCGATTGGAATAGCTACTGGAAGCTTGCCGGCCACAACGCATTGAGAATCGGCTTCGCCGGAATCCGATGAATTTTTACGGATTTCCCTAGGGGTACCACTAGGGAAAATCACCAAAATCGAGAAATCGCAAAAAGTGGTGAAATTTTGGATCCGAGTCCAATAATTCAAGAAAACCCGATTGGAATAGCTACTGGAAGCTTGCCGGTCACAACGCATCGAGAATCGGCTTCGCCTGAATCCGACAAAAAAATCGAGAAATCGCAAAAAGTGGTAAAATTTTGGATCCGAGTCAAATAATTCAGGAAAACCCGATTGGAATAGCTACTGGAAGCTTGCCGGTCACAACGCATCGAGAATCGGCTTCGCTGGAATCCGACGAATTTTTACGGATTTTCCTAGGGGTACAACTAGGAAAAATCACCAAAATCGAGAAATCGCAAAAAGTGGTGAAATTTTGGTTCCGAGTCCAATAATTCAGGAAAACCCGATTGGAATAGCTCCTGGAAGCTTGCCGGTCACAACGCATCGAGAATTGGCTTCGCCAAAATCCGACGAATTTTTACGGATTTCCCTAGGGGTACCACAAGGGAAAATCACCAAAATCGAGAAATCGCAAAAAGTGGTGAAATTTATGATCCGAGTCCAATAATTCAGGAAAACCCGATTGGAATAGCTACTGGAAGCTTGCCGGTCACAACGCACCGAGAATCGGCTTCGCCGGAATCCGACGAATTTTTACGGATTTCCATAGGGGTACCACTAGAGAAAATCACCAAAATCGAGAAATCCCAAAAAGTGGTGAAATTTTGGATCCGAGTCCAATAATTCAGGAAAACCCGATTGGAATAGCTACTGGAAGCTTGCCTGCCACAACGCATTGAGAATCGGCTTCGCCGGAATCCGATGAATTTTTACGGATTTCCCTAGGGGTACCACTAGGGAAAATCACCAAAATCGAGAAATCGCAAAAAGTGGTGAAATTTTGGATCCGAGTCCAATAATTCAAGAAAACCCGATTGGAATAGCTACTGGAAGCTTGCCGGTCACAACGCATCGAGAATCGGCTTCGCCTGAATCCGACAAAAAAATCGAGAAATCGCAAAAAGTGGTAAAATTTTGGATCCGAGTCAAATAATTCAGGAAAACCCGATTGGAATAGCTACTGGAAGCTTGCCGGTCACAACGCATTGAGAATCGGCTTCGCCGGAAACCGATGAATTTTTACGGATTTTCCTAGGGGTACCACTAGGGAAAATCACCAAAATCGAGAAATCGCAAAAAGTGGTGAAATTTTTGATCCGAGTCCAATAATTCAGGAAAACCCGATTGGAATAGCTACTGGAAGCTTGCCGGTCACAACGCATCGAGAATCGGCTTCGCCGGAATCCGAAGAATTTTTACGGATTTCCCTAGGGGTACAACTAGGGAAAATCACCAAAATCGAGAAATCGCAAAAAGTGGTGAAATTTTGGATCCGAGTCAAATAATTCAGGAAAACCCGATTGGAATAGCTACTGGAAGCTTGCCGGTCACAACGCATCGAGAATCGGCTTCGCCGGAATCCGACAAAAAAATCGAGAAATCGCAAAAAGTGGTGAAATTTTGGATCCGAGTCCAATAATTCAGGAAAACCCGATTGGAATAGCTACTGGAAGCTTGCCGGTCACAACGCATCGAGAATCGGCTTCGCCTGAATCCGACAAAAAAATCGAGAAATCGCAAAAAGTGGTAAAATTTTGGATCCGAGTCAAATAATTCAGGAAAACCCGATTGGAATAGCTACTGGAAGCTTGCCGGTCACAACGCATTGAGAATCGGCTTCGCCGGAATCCGATGAATTTTTACGGATTTTCCTAGGGGTACCACTAGGGAAAATCACCAAAATCGAGAAATCGCAAAAAGTGGTGAAATTTTTGATCCAAGTCCAATAATTCAGGAAAACCCGATTGGAATAGCTACTGGAAGCTTGCCGGTCACAACGCATCGAGAATCGGCTTCGCCGGAATCCGACGAATTTTTACGGATTTCCCTAGGGGTACAACTAGGGAAAATCACCAAAATCGAGAAATCGCAAAAAGTGGTGAAATTTTGGATCCGAGTCAAATAATTCAGGAAAACCCGATTGGAATAGCTACTGGAAGCTTGCCGGTCACAACGCATCGAGAATCGGCTTCGCCGGAATCCGACAAAAAAATCGAGAAATCGCAAAAAGTGGTGAAATTTTGGATCCGAGTCCAATAATTCAGGAAAACCCGATTGGAATAGCTACTGGAAGCTTGCCGGTCACAACGCATCGAGAATCGGCTTCGCCGGAATCCGACGAATTTTTACGGATTTCCATAAGGGTACCACTAGGAAAAATCACCAAAATCGAAAAATCGCAAAAAGTGGTGAAATTTTGGATCCGAGTCTAATAATTCAGGAAAACCCGATTGGAATAGCTACTGGAAGCTTGCCGGTCACAACGCTTCGAGAATCGGCTTCGCCGGAATCCGACGAATTTTTACGGATTTCCCTAGGGGTACCACTAGGGAAAATCACCAAAATCGAGAAATCGTAAAAAGTGGTGAAATTTGGATCCGAGTCCAATAATTCAGGAAAACCCGATTGGAATAGCTACTGGAAGCTTGTCGGTCACAACGCATCGAGAATCGGTTTCGCCGGAATCCGATGAATTTTTACGGATTTCCCTAGGGGTACCACTAGGGAAAATCACCAAAATCGAGAAATCGCAAAAAGTGGTGAAATTTTGGATCCGAGTCCAATAATTCAGGAAAACCCGATTGGAATAGCTACTGGAAGCTTGCCGGTCACAACGCATCGAGAATCGGCTTCGCCGGAATCCGATGAATTTTTACGGATTTCCCTAGGGGTACCACTAGGGAAAATCACCAAAATCGAGAAATCGCAAAAAGTGGTGAAATTTTGGATCCGAGTCCAATAATTCAGGAAAACCCGATTGGAATAGCTACTGGAAGCTTGCCGGTCACAACGCATCGAGAATCGGCTTCGCCGGAATCCGACAAAAAAATCGAGAAATCGCAAAAAGTGGTGAAATTTTGGATCCGAGTCTAATAATTCAGGAAAACCCGATTGGAATAGCTACTGGAAGCTTGCCGGTCACAACGCATCGAGAATCGGTTTCGCCGGAATCCGACAAAAAAATCGAGAAATCGCAAAAAGTGGTGAAATTTTGGATACGAGTCCAATAATTCAGGAAAACCCGATTGGAATAGCTACTGGAAGCTTACCGGTCACAACGCTTCGAGAATCGGCTTCGCCGGAATCCGACGAATTTTTATGGATTTCCCTAGGGGTACCACTAGGGAAAATCACCAAAATCGAGAAATCGTAAAAAGTGGTGAAATTTTGGATCCGAGTCCAATAATTCAGGAAAACCCGATTGGAATAGCTACTGGAAGCTTGCCGGTCACAACGCATCGAGAATCGGCTTCGCCGGAATCCGATGAATTTTTACGGATTTCCCTAGGGGTACCACTAGGGAAAATCACCAAAATCGAGAAATCACAAAAAGTGGTGAAATTTTTGATCCGAGTCCAATAATTCAGGAAAACCCGATTGGAATAGCTACTGGAAGCTTGCCGGTCACAACGCATCGAGAATCGGCTTCACCGAAATCCGACGAATTTTTACGGATTTCCATAAGGGTACCACTAGGAAAAATCACCAAATCGAGAAATCGCAAAAAGTGGTGAAATTTTGGATCCGAGTCCAATAATTCAGGAAAACCCGATTGGAATAGCTACTGGAAGCTTGCCGGTCACAACGCTTCGAGAATCGGCTTCGCCGGAATCCGACGAATTTTTACGGATTTCCCTAGGGGGTACCACTAGGGAAAATCACCAAAATCGAGAAATCGTAAAAAGTGGTGAAATTTGGATCCGAGTCCAATAATTCAGGAAAACCCGATTGGAATAGCTACTGGAAGCTTGTCGGTCACAACGCATCGAGAA